>OX336899.1:24288560-24600925 GCA_946959425.1 Argyrosomus regius
ACCCCTCTTACTCATCTATAGGGATTCTGTGCTTTTTCCTCTCTCACTGCACATCTCTCTCTGTCACACACATATGATGCGATAAATCAGACAGTGCTTGGAAATATACCAACATAATACCTTCTTCAAACGTTTTACCCCAATAAGTGCGGAGGAGGGAAATATCACTGAACACACACCTGAGATGCTAGTTCTTGTAACATTTCAATTATTTTCCTGACGTTATTCTGGCGCATAAAAAGGCTTTTTATGGTTCAATATAAAGTCATCTCCTGCTAGAGTTTTTGTTTATTTCTTTCTTAACCAGCAATTTTTGTTGTTGTGAGATTTTGCTAAGATTATATTGAAAATATGCACATTTTAAATTCATTAGAGAGAGAGAAAAAGATCCAGGGAATAAACACAGAGAAAATTCAGCCCAACAACAGAACAATCACGATCAACTCAAGTGAATAAACTGAATTTTCAAAAACAGTTCCAGGAATTGAGCAAATGTTTAAAAAAAGAAAAAGGCTTGCGGCGGTGTGCCAATGATAAGAAGTCTGAGAGGAATTAATCCATGGCTGCATCTGTATCTGTTCATCTAACTGGATGAAAAGTGGAGCTGGTTCCACTTCATAACCCCGGCCTTTACTCAACAATCCTCTCTCCACAGCAGGCAAATCCAATAACTCGAAGAGTTGATGAGGAAACAAGTGGATTGCATTGGCTGTGTGTGATAATGGATGCTGGGGAGGGAAAAAAAGGCCCCTGGATGCAGTATTAGATACAAGAGAAGGAGCGAAGATGATGAAGAGTGCCGGATGTGCAGTGTGTCCATTTGAATGTGTGAAATTGCTTATTACGGCATTCAGTGAAAAACACACACTGTGCCTTTAAGAGCATCACAGAGCCTCTGTGTTGCGCTCTGGGTCTGTGTGTACAAGTGTGACAGAAAGCCAACGCTAACGTCAGCTCTGCAGCTCAGGCGTGCCAGTGCTGACTGTACAGGAGAGATGGAAACAACTGATTTATCACTTTTCTAATATTTGGTTGCAAGTGTTTCCCTTTTTATTCCTTAATTAATTATCCAATATATCAGTGTGTGTATAGATGCCAACGCTATAATGACTCACAATGTTGGTATGCATCCACACGACTACTGTGCAAACAAACAAACATTCACATTTTCTTTTGGAAGTGAAACAAACCCTTCATGCTCAAACATATATACATTCACACACTTGGGAATCTGCATATACGATTACTTCTGTGTGTGCATGTCCTCGCTAGCTGTTCTAAAAATAGCGCCGTGCTGCTGCCGACTGTGTGGATGTCATGGCAGAGGAATGTGGGCCACGCGCCAGCTGCGATCTGCTCTACAAAACCGGCCCAAAATCTGTTATTCTAACACACATTTCTCTTTAGGAGATGGATGGAGGGACGGATGGACGGATGGATGAAGGAGAAATGTTATTTTAACAGAGTTGGGTTATTGTATCCAGTAGTCAGGACAGTCTTTACTCCCAAGCTACCCTCTTTCCCCTTCTCTTTCCACATCTTGATCTTTCACCAAACACATGGGCCCCAGATGATTAGCTGCAAGGACACGACTTCTCAGGGTTCACAAGTGGTGCAGATGACGGCGATAACAATTATTTCATTCCCAAATACATCAGTGTAACCTTTCTCGGGGTCACGATCAACCTTTTGTGGATTAAAAACAACATTTAAGGCATGACCCCGTGGAGAATAAAACGACAACTGCATGGCATTAAAAGAAAGCTTAGAGAAGGCAGCGAGAGGTCCTAATTATGCCACCACAATAATGGTTTGTTCTTCAAAGCAATCCTGTGAGTGAAAGATGTAAATGCAAATAAGAGCATCTAAGCATGTTTGAAAAGAGGTGACTCATTAGAAAACTGGAAACTGTGACATATTTTTCGAGCCCACTGCCCACTTGTTTTTTTTTGTTTTTTGTAAATGATGGCTTTTGTTTCCTCCTGGCACCTCCAAGAAAATGTGACAAAAGCTTTTTAGCAGTTCTGACATCAGCACGATTTGCAAACAACTGAGGCACTCACAAAAAAAACCCAAAACAGGCTGACTTCCTCAACTATGGAGCACGTGTTTGCTCCAGAAGAAAAGAAAAAAAAAAGATCAAATTCCAGTCCTAACTACATCCTGGTCTCAACGTCCCTTATGGCTTCGAGTAGACCGGATGCTTAGCTCAGCTTGGCGCTCAGAGAATAGACGAATGGAACAGGGTTGTGGGGTTGCCGGGGAGGAGAGGCCCTATATAATCGCCTCATTACACCAAAAGCTCACTGCATCGGAATGTATGAGAGTGTGTGTGTATGCGTCTGTGTGTGTGCAGCCACAGGGCCTTCCCTTTAAACTAGCTGTGCTGGGATTACCCCAACATTTAGAGTAGAGGGATCCAGAACATTTCCATCTGCAGGAGAGGACAAGATGAGAGGAAAGGGCTGAAGGTACCTCTTGCAATCGTGTAAACGACTTAAACCGCAGTTTTTCCATAAGCAGAAATGCTATTGAACACAGCTTCTTTGAGCAACAATATAAAAGAACTATAAAAAAAAAACATAACCACACTGATTCTTTCTGAAAGAGAGACATTTTTAAAACAGTCCACATTGGAGAAATTGGCTGTGTGACCGCATTCCCACTCTACGTCTCCTCCCTGTACCTACATATGCAGCAGATAAAGGTTTCTCCCCTCAGAACAATGCCTTCTGTTTGCAGCCCGGCCGTGATGGTCTCTCCTGCTGCGCTCCGTGTCACAGACGCGCGCGCACACACATACACACACAAATACACAAACCTCCCGCGTCTGCACTGTCAATCATATCAGCTGCCTGCATTTGCACACTCATGCACGCACGCACGGTCTGAATCTATCTGAGCGTACATAAGTGACAGACTGCCAGCGCCATTCAGCCCTGTCGAGCATAAAACGCTATCAGGCTGGTAAAAAATAGAGTGCGCAGAGCCGGGCGAGGGATGGAGCGAGGGAGAGAGCTTTTAAATACAGACTGTGACCGAGTTTATTTTGACTGAAAGAAATAAATGTCACAGGACTTTGAAGATCCTGTGTGTGTGTGTGTCTGTTTGTATATGTGTGTGTGTGTATATGTGTGTGCATGTGAACAGAAGAGGCTGCATAATAAGGGGTTTAAATTGACTGGGTTGCCCACCCACACTGACTATGTGACCAACTGACCCCTACACTCTGACCCTTAACCTTAAAACACACACACACACACACACACACACACACACACACACACACACACACACACACACACACACACACACACACACACACACACACACACACACACACACACACACACACACACACACACACACACACCTGATGCAACCCTCCTCCAACACGTAGATGTTCTCCATCTTGTATTTTATGTATCTGATTTGAAGCGTTTGAGTTTAGGCGAATGAAGGAAAATCCTCTTAGCCATCATGTTAAAGACCCCATCTGTCTGACCTCTCTGCTCCCACATGAATGCGGCATAGCACTTGTGATTCAAAAAGGCAATTGTTTGCCTGAAAACATCCCAAGAATGTAAGAAAATGATTACTTTGGCCATCTGTTCCCAAAATTTCAGCCAAATCTTTTATTAACTTCAAAACAGACAGTATTCATTTGTGGTTTAAAACTCCAAAACAAAGTCAGAGAAGGAAATAAAACTCAGATTAATTAGGAAAAGTATAAACCCCTTGCTAATCTGTTCAACTGGTTTGTTTATCACGTTCCTGGAACACTAGCTGTTGCAGCAGTAGTGACAGATTATCTAAACAGAACGTGGAAGGAGCTTTGCTTCCAGTCTCGGTATGCATGTATGGCACACGGCACCGGAGGAGCATTACCCCGTAAAGAGCCGGAGCTCAAAGCAACTGTTTCCTGTTCATTCATTCAGCGCCGCAACGCCAAGACAGGACGGTGGAATTGTTGTTGTGGGAATTTTAAGTGTCTCTCATAAAGTGGAATGTTAAAGTAACTGTGTGATATCAGCTTCGCGGCGGCGTCTCTTTCGGCTTCACAGCCCTGTTGCCATGGTTTTTAGGGCTCAGTTGAGGAAAATTCTTCATATTTTTAAGTTACATTTGGCAGGTTGAGTGCTCAGGCAGAGAACTGGACTACATCCGGCCTTACAATAGGCTAAAAATCAGTCTTGTGGTGTTAAAATCTAGTATAAAGCAACCCTTGTGTGTATGTGTGTGTGTGTTCTCTGTCAGGTTGCATAAGAAATGGCTCCCATTCAATAATAACAGCCTCGTTCAACACACTTACCCTCCAACTCTGTCACAATATCATTTTCACTTTGGCTACTTGCAGCTGACCAGAAGGTTTTACTTGATTCCCTGCACCGTGGGGCACATGCACACAAAAAAACACTGTCTCGCTAGCTGCAGTCACGTGGACGGCGAGTTCTGATCGACAGCGCTCCTCCGACATGCCGTCATTCATCACGGTGGTGGTGGCGGCGGCGGCAGCGATGGCTCCTGCGCTTCCCTCTGTTACTCCCTCGGGAAGGCCTTGGAAGACCCTGCTGCTGATCCCTCTTAACAGAGCTGCACTCTTGGCCCTCTCTCCTCCACACACATAAAGTGAGGTATGACTTCTAACATCAATATCAATAGTTTATTTCTTTAGGTTCATACAGCCTTAGACTTTACGTGTTCAAATGTACTGGGAGCTGTGTGAAAGGTCACAATGTGGAAGAAATATGTAAATCCACGAGTTAACAAAAAAAACAGATGATGTATATATATCTTGTCCAGCAAACTGCCTGAGGCTGTGGCAGAGCTCACGGGCAATTCTAGAAATATTTCCGTCTTTACACGCAAGGTCACACTTCTACCACTGGACAGGGTTTATTGAAATAAAAATATAAAACTTAGGAGGATAATAATGATTATAGATGATAGATGGATGGAAATGTACTCTTAGGCACATTTAATGTGCTCTAGGATAATAAAAATACATAGGTCACCTTTAGATTCAAGTAAAAAACCCCAAAATGTATTTATTCCATATGCTGGCAAAGACAGTAGGTGACAGGCCTTTCCTCTGGCCTTTAAATGTGGCAGCACTTTCTACACCAGGGACACACAGGAGACTGAAGTGCCCCGAAGCGCTGCCCCGCTTCCTTCGAGCACCTAGGTTAGCCAATTGGGCCGTTAACACGGCGTGTAGTGTGCAGAGCTCAGCAGCTGGGTCACAATCTGTAGAGATAGACTCACGCTTGGTCTATTTTTTCCACAAGAAAGCACACTGATCTATTGGGAACAACAAAAATGATATATTTAATGATCTGATTCAGATAAATGATGAAACAGGCCGTGCACTGATTGTGTTTTTTTTAATTACATACTTATTTCACATATTTGTAACTAATAACTGTGTCGGTTCCATCACAGGACTGGAACATCTTAAGATACTAAAACACCCAACACAGTGAGCCTGACTGAATACTGACTGATGGGTGGTCTGTGTGCATGCATCCACACAACATGTTTCAGAGCATATGTAAGTTATGTTACAGTGTATAAACATATCGTGCCACAGAGCTGGAGCACTCCCACTCCCACAAACACGAGGGGGGGAGGACAGGAAGGCAGAAACAGGAAACAGAGTAACCTCATTAGCCTTGTGCGTTGTCTGACAGGAACAGCCTGCAGGCTGGCAGGCTTATACAGATATATACAGAGAACCCACTGGCCTCTGGTCAGTTTATGCAGCATCTGTCCGCTACTAGTGGAAGATGCCATTTGTATGGAAGCAAGCTGGTGTGAGCACGACGCCTGAGGGGGAGTTCTAGAAAGTCTACCCTGTTAGCCTTGGATAGTCAGACTCATCAGAAAGATTGTAGGATTACATCTGGAATCCAGTTAGGTGAGGCTGTAAACAATCAGACAGGAAGAAGCGCACAAGCACCATCACACACACGTACACACAGGGGCACACTTACACAACAACAACAACTCATAGCCCGGGGCGTTAGACTCATTTACCCTCGCAGAACTTTGCACGAGCTCAGACAAGCTGCTTTACTAGAAAGACTCATTAATTTCCCTTCCCACAACCAGGACATAAAAAGATATTGAGCGTGTGAAAAAGGCCGCCACTTGCCCACACAAGTGAAGAGCTAAATGACTGTGTATTGCTGACACAAGTTAGATTAATGCAAATTAGGACATTTGTGGAGATTTGTGTCTCCCGCACGATGCCTGAAACGTCTTGGAGTATTTGAATCCTGCTCGTGTGTCTCTGTTTTTAACAAATGCACGGGAACACAAAAAACAGATGGACCTCTGCACCTTCCCATCCTATCTCCTGAGTCCTCCACGCAAAAGCTGAACCTCAGCATAATTATTTTTAGACACACCGAGCAGCGGTGTGTCTGTTGATGTGAGCGCGTTTAAGTCTTTAGAAGGTCAATGAGGGTGCTGGAGTAGTAGCCTCGGCCACACAGGCCTGCGAAAGTACTGCTTCTGTAGCCGCAAAATAAACTCTTTCTTCATACCCCCCCAACACACACACACACTTTCCTACACAAACCACTCCCCTCCCCAATCTCATCTACCATCGCGCATTGTGTGCCTGCATTCTAACAATTCACAAAAGCAGCTCTGTGGGTAATATAAGCCACATTCACTTCAAATGTTTGCAACGTTCTGTTTAGAACCCAGCCTCTTTTTTTTTTTCTCCTCAGCAATGTCAAACACGGCCAACGTTTTAATGCTTCTGACAGCAGTTTAAAAAGGGCCAAGCCAGAAATCACCTGATCTGTTTTAAATTGTTGAATTATAATATAATAATAATAATAGTATCCAAAGATGATCTAACACACTCCAACCCCACAAAATTTGCCTGATAAAATTAAATCTAATAAAAACACTGTGCACTTTTGGTTCTTTTAGTTGGGCGGGTTGGCCTAATCCTTATCCATCCTACATCTGACACACAGGACAGACCCCATGTGATGATGAAATGTTGGGTGTGTGTACATTTGTTCCTCTGCAACTCTCTGAGGAATGTTTACCTTGAACCCCCCCCCCCTCTCTTTCAGAATCCCTGTGCAAAGACATTGACACACACAGAAGCATGTATCAGCCTCTTGGCCATGCAACTTCTCTTGACAAACCTGGCACAGACTAACGCCTGTGGTCTCACACCCAATGGTAACAGCAGCTTCGGTAGCATAACAGACTGTGAAGCAACAGCAGCAACGGGGAAGCAGCAGCCATTACAACAGATACAGCATGAGATTGAGGTTTTAGACAGACACACGTGAGACCAATTACACAGCAGAAAAACAAAAAAAGGAACCCGGCTGAAACGGAGAGATACGTTCTCAGGAAAGGTGGAGGAAGCGACTGACACAAACACAAGCTCTCTCTCTCTCTCTCACTCACACACACACACACACGTATGCAGCCAATGCCCTGTCCAGAACTGTTCAGTGAGATGGATGACCACTGTCGAATGGCCAGGATCCATGCATTCATACTGCTCTGTATGTATATGTATGCATGCACACACAGTGACATTTTATATTGAAATTTCAGTTTGAAGAGAAGAGAAGAGAAGAGAAGAGAAGAGAAGAGAAGAGAAGAGAAGCACACAGTGGCTCCTGTGTGGCCGCTCTGGGCCTGGTGCCGGTTGGCATTGGCTGGCATCTCCCCCCTCTGCAGCTGGTGGCAATATTAACCCGCCTGTTGGCAGACGGCTCATGGGGGCACGCGGGCGACAACTAGCCAGGCTGGAGGTGGGGCAGCGCTCTGGGTATCTGTGTGTGTGTGTGTGTGTGTGTGTGTGTGTGTGTGTGTGTCCTGAGATGCCCTCTGTTGGCCCCGGTGTGTGTGTGCACGCTTGCGGGGCAAGTCTTGAGGGTAAGTCTGACTTTGTGTATGAAACTGCGCACATGCCTGCGCACGCGTGCGTGTGTGAGAGAGTCTGCATGCAGCTGCAGTGGTACATGGCGTGAGGATCCAGACCATAAACAAACCAAACTGAGCTGAGATGAGAACATGACAAAATATTGGCCGGCGGTCCTAAATCCCATTTGAAAACACCAGGCCTGTGGATAACCTTGGACTGGAACATATCAACTCCTCAAAGTTCGGGCTCTCACTCTTCTACCTCCACTCCAGAATAATATACATTTTTCACTCCTGAATGGACAGCTTTGTCCGACTGGAGGCTGTGGATGGTTCTGGATTGGACAAGGATCTGCAAGTACCTCTTAAATACCTCTAAAAACATTCTCCTGTGGAACAAAGGTAACTGTCTCTTTGATAGCTCGAACATTTGTAAAATAAAAAGCAACATTTAATTTGTGTGCTAATATGACTCTTCTCAGGAAAATGTGCTGATAACGTCTTTTAGGCCGGCGTCCTACACCAGTGATGCAATTAATGTACTATGAAAAAAATATATATCCATGCTAGGACAAAGCAAAGAGCCCCATTTTCCACCAGTGTGACTGGGGCTGATGACAGCAACAACAGAGTAGCTTGTACAGACCATGTAAGGTCAAGTCTCTCTCTGGCTGACAATCTCACTAACAAGCACGTCGCAACACAGCTCTTTCTCCACTGTACACACACACACATATATACACACACAAGACTGTCTCTGAAGGACTTAAAAGCTCACGCTATACTAGTGCTTGTCTGGATCATTACTGGCAGACCACACACACACACACACACGCACACGCACACACACAGGGCCAAGAGGTGTGCACATCCATTCCTTCTCTTGCAGCTGTTTGTGACAACGCTGCAATCCGTGTGCAGGTTTTCTTGTGCATGTCAGAATATGTTCGGGCACGCACAGTCGTGGGTTGCTAATTATATGCCTTCAAATGTAGCTTACATATGAAATCAAAAGAAACCGTCTGAGTCAAAAAAGCACAAGCCAGGAAACGGTACCTCCTACACGTCATCCTTTTAAAGTGCAAACAAACAGGAATGTATCTGAAACCCGCCTTCAAAATGCACCTCATCCGGCAAGAAAGCTGAACGTCTGAAACCAGGAAAATACTCCAAAGCGAGCTATTTAAAAGAATGGGTAGACGGCAGTTGAAATATTTTTGATGACGTGCAATTAACAATACTCTGTGTGCAATTTTTCATGTAACTTGCCAGTCAAATGAGACCACTCCAACAAAGCAATAATTAGACAACATAACTATTATTTCACAGACAACACAATTATTTCACAGTCTCCCATTGCTTTGCAGGGGCAAAAATGAATCAAAGTGTTGTGAACAAGCCACAAATATCACTTGGGTGACAAGTTAATTACCCAATTTAACAAAGCAAATAATTACCCTCTGGCTCCGGGTCTAGTGAACTATTTTCCTTATGGAAATGAGACTCCGTGTGCGCACAGAGGCTTGCGTTGCATGCTGGGGGAGCTGACGTCAGCAGAGTTGTTCTAGAAAAGAGCTCTGTGGAAGCTCTGAGGGGTGGGGGGTGGGTCAATAGTTTAGGCCTGTTATTAGTTTGTTGCGTCTCCTGGTCATTGAGGTAATTCAATATCAAAGAGAAGAGATGAGAGGAGAGGAGAGGAGAGGAGAGGGAGGGAGCATGTGAGCGTCGTAAAGTGCTTTTGTTTCATCTGGCTCACACTTTGAGGAATGTGAGATACATACAATAGTCCTCGCCCCGTCTTAAACCTCCCAGGATGCACATGCCTTACTCAAAAGTCCATGAAACCTACATGAGTTGGCACTGATCTCAAACAACAGGGGTCATGGTAAACATATGTCTGCCATGACACACTTTTGCAGAGCTGAGGGAGTTTTCTTCAGGATGCATGCACGCAAACACTTCATATAAACTGTCTACACGCAGACACATGACCAAGTGTTTTGTTCAACAAAATGGCTGCCCTGTGGCCAGTTACATACCAAGACTTTTTCTTAGAAACTGGCAACAAAGACCAACTTATGTCTTCTCAGTTAGAAGCCTTATGGAAAAGGCAGCTGTGACTGGTGTGCAAAATCTGCAAAAATGAGTGGCAATATTCAGCGAGTGGGCTAAAGTGGACCAGAGCCAAAAAAAAAATCTCATAAACTTCAATATTGCCAAAATTACCAATCACAGCCAATAAAGTTAAATGAAACTGCAAACTGCAATGAATCTCTAATATGAACAGTGAGGGGGAGCAATATGTAAGCATGCACACAGTCCCATCTACACGCACGCAAACACCTAAAATCTTTTTATTTACTGCACCATTTAAAAGGCTAAGCTAGTCCACAAGCGAAGTGCTAGACAAGCACTCTGTAATAAATCTATAACCGTTCACGGGGGGAATGGAAAAAGCAACCTTTACAGCACAACCTCTTATTCACACACACCCTCTTGCTGCTTCACTCTCTTTATTGCAATCCAGATGCATTCTGTTTATTTACCCCGACACCGTGGCCCAATTTAGCCCCGAATGAGGGAAATTAAATCAGGCCTTGTGAAATCGCTACACTTCCCAGCCCCTCGTTTCGTCCATTAAATTGTCATTGTTGGCCAGCCATTTACGAGACGCAGCAAAACAAATGTAACGCTCAAGGAGCGGAGCAGAAAGCCAGAGGACATGGCGGAAATTGCAGCGGGTGGGTGGGTGGATGGTGGGGTGCAGGGGCTAAATGAGAAATCATTTGCCCGAACATTCAATGAGATGGATCACAGTTTTTAGCAGTAAAATGGGGTCACGCAGGTATTTAGAGTGGCAAGAGAAGCACTACAGCTTTAAAGTGGACGACAGGAGAGGGGAGGGAATGGAAAACATAAGACAGCAGCTGTACTTACGGATTATAACATATAAAAGGTTTGATAAATATATGTGGGAAAATACACAAACAAAACCACCTAATTTTTTTAATCAAAGGACACATGTGGTTAAAGGTGAATGTAAATGTCAACTTGATGTCCTGGACCTTTGCACACAGAAGTCCAGCTAAAGGTCAAGGGTCAGGGGCAAGCAGGTGGCCGGAAGGGGTCAAAGTTGACCTCCCAGCTGACACATCAGTGGGCGGGCCTAAGCCACTCCGCTCAAAGGACCCGTCAATCACAGTCACTTATTTACCATGCGTCGATTTCTGTTGGCCCCAGGGATGCAGCTTGCTATTTCTCTCCAGCCTCCTTACCCCCCAACCAGAGGCAGATAAGGGCCTCTTTACATGACAAAGTGCTGTGGAAGACCCGGCAGAGAAAAGAAAGAGGTTCCTTTCAGTTGCCAGTGGGGAGCAAATCCTCTGCCCACAAGAGGTTATGGTCACATGGTTCTAATTTAAAACTCAAAGGTGAAATGGGAACTTTGGATTCCCCCGGCCCGACATCATATCAAGTATTGTGCACAAGCTTGATCTCAAATTAGAGATAAGCTGCCCAGACCATGATGTCCTAGATCACTGCATCTAATCTTTAAAGCTTTGAAAATAATGTCCTAAAAGCTATCCTCGCATTTCTTTCGTTTCCAGCCAGTCACGACATAATCAGCTCTCTTTTTAAGTCAGCCTCTGTCATTGTAACAGCAAACATTCTGCACACTAGAAACCAATTAGGCCGGGTTGCTCTGAACGCTACAACTCTGAGCTACTCCACAGCATGTGTTACAACTTTAGCTCACAGCTGTAAGCTCAGTCACCTCACTCTGAACCTCGCCCTCACTAATGATGTGCAATGTGCTAAAGTTATCGCTCCTTAAAAGAAACAAACCAAAAAAAAAAAAGACAGACGTAAACCATCTCCCTTTTGTCTTCAAATGAGCTTGGATTGAGAGAGATGTTTTGGCAAGTGAAAGCGAACGCTTTTGAAAGAAACAAGATGTGAAAAAGGGGAAGCCTGGTTTCCATGGTTTACAAAAACTGGCATCAAAACAAGGCGTCTGTTATGAAAAAAAAAAAAGAAAGAAATATATTAGTACAGGGAAGATGGAGGATTTGGGGTTTGATTTTGTTTTGAGTCTGGGCTGGAGAAACTCCCGATCGAGCCATCTGCCCGTGTGAAAAGAATCGGAGGAGTCAGACAGTTTCTGCCAGCAAAAAAGAAAAGAGGAAAAGAAGGGGTGTCACAGGGGAGTTGGTAGGAGGAAGAGAGGGAGGGAGGACAGGTAGGCATTGTGTCTCGAGTTCCCCTTTCTATTCATTCACACTGGTTCCTTTTTGGCCTCTTGGGGGGAAGGTAACTAAAGAGGGTGTTAGAAATGTCTTGCTGCTCGGAGGCTGTCATCTGCGGACAGAGGGAAGTTTTGTATGCGCCGCCCTGTAAGGATGAAGGAATTCAATCAACTGGCATCTGTAGAGGACAACAGAGCCCACTGAATATCAATAGCGTTTGAAAAGACTTAAAAAGCACATTTGCAGCTGAATGTATGTCGCCATGAGCTTCAGATGTTGCAGCGATGCCAGCAAAGACAATGGGGTCGTAGGGAGACTTTGATTAGCCTTAATAAATAAAGAGCACTGAATTCCTTTACACATGCAGCGTCCACAGGCTCAGCTGACACAAAGACAATTTAAACCACAAGAAAAATAACTGTTTACATCCTGCAGTTATTAAAACGGTGATTGCAGAGTTACTACTGCACTATGGGGGGGCATTTAATTTGAGTCGAGGTGAAGGTATGGTGACAGGTCGTCCCATAGGCCCGCTGGTATTTCTCCTTGGGGACACACATTTCACACAGACTTTTCAAATGCGCACAAATCTTCATCCATCACTGACAGCACGGCAAAATAAACAATCATACCGTAGATCAATCACTGTCTGTTTAATGCCGCGCAGCGCCGAGGCTGCGAGGTGGGGAGGTTTCAACGCGGTGGCATGCATGCTCACATAAGTACGTGTGCATATTGTTGAGCGTGTGAGAAAGAGGAAGCTGAATGACACAAAGCAGACGCCATTACTCTCTGTGTGTGTGACTTTGAATCTGAGCTCTGTGGACGTGGAATCAAACCCAACAGGCCAACGGAAACCACAGCGGAGCCTCATTCATAAATGATGAATAAAGCGACATGTGGACCGTGGTGCACGAGTCAAAACTCTTTTCTTTTTTAACATTTGCTGCCATGACATTCATCCCAAAACATTTGTGTTTAAACTTTAAGCCCACCACCTCTGAAGGCAGCAAACGAAAGTTACATTCACACATTCTGCCGTACAAAGAGCGTCTTTGACGCCCGTTGAGTGCCAGAGGTGAAACATTAAACACAACTGTAAATATGGCCGCAGAGACGTGCATCAGGGTCCTGTGCTGATATCAGCACGGCCAGGACTGATGCCGTCTTTAATCTAAACCTCAGATCTGGGCTCTCGACCGCCATGTCTGCTTTAGAACCAAAGTCTACTAGCCGTCATCACCTGGCCTTCCCTCCTCTCATCTAACACTTCATAGAAGACCATTCATCCCACCATCCTTTCATCCGTCTATACCAGGGGCCTCGTTAATCCTCCTCTCCATCCTGACCCTGTACCACTCTACTGGACTGGGACAAACTTCAAAGCAGGAGAGAGAGCAAGATGGTGTGTGTGTGAGAGAGAGAGACAGATTGGGTGGGTGGGCAGCTGTGTTGTGCTTGGCCTACACCACAAAGCCTTTCGAGGACAAGGGCCCACACACACACACACGCCGCTACTCAACATCCTCTCCAGTCCTGCAGTAGTTAATCTCTAAAGAAAGTAAGTAACTAGGTATGATAAAACCTCCAATCCAGCACGGTGCAGGGCAAAACCATGCACAACTAATGCCTATTTTATTCAGTCAAATTGGATCATAATGCACAATACACATATGAACACAATATTACTGTGGATTACTACCAGACAGAGCTATCAAATGGCAGGGACACATCATTTTCCCACAGGAAAATGCACTATTTAACCAACCAGAATAGAATTACAACATACCGCCCCAGTGAACTCTGATGAACATCCATTAACTGGACTGGCACACAGTGTGCTAAGCTATTTCCCCGGCCCCATATGGGCTCCAGTGAGCCTAGCAAGGGGGCACTAACACAGAGAGAGAGAGAGCTTTGACAGACAAGCCCCGGCTAAAAGTGACAGTCTGTGTTGGAAATAGACTTGCACACATGCATCAAATAACACACACACACACACACACACACACACAAAGACACAGAGGCACACAAACACACACATGGCTGATGACAGCTAAGGGAGTCTGACATGCCTGCCATCGCCACTGGTGGATGTATGTTTATTTTATTAACCTGCCACAGACTTGGTGGGAGGGGGGTGTGTTGGTGGGTGTGTGGGATGGGTTATAGAAGGAGAAAAAGCTAAATGTGTGTGTGTGCACGCTGTGACCTGCAAATGCACATAGTACCTGGAATGTTTCGCACAAATGGAAGCATTTCAACTTTTCTGTGTTCTGGAAGTAGATTTTTTCAGAGCCTACGGCGCTACATCAAATGCATGTTTTTCCCAGTAGGGAGGTGTTTCAGACTGACATTTTACTTTGTGTCTGACTGTGACCTATTGTGTCCAGATACAAACACGTTACAATCGAGGCCTGACTTTAGGGTTGTGCTACAGAAACGATGGGAACAAACAGAACGCGGCGCACAACTGGGATTTATTTTGCCATGTTTCCATACGCCTTTCACACGTGACAAGTTTTGCAGCATGCTCTTGAAAGACTTATCAAGTTTCTCAGGCAGTTTGTGACGAAGAATGTTGTTAGAATTTCAGCAACTTTTCACAAGATAACAGTGTTATTTTCTCGTGGAAATGAGCCATCCCTGCATCACCTGTTCATCTTGCCAAACCTCATCTACGGCAAACCCTCGCAGTATCGACCATAACCGCCTCACTTATCACCAGACAGGCTGGTAACTGACACCCAGCCATGCATGGCACACCCTGTCTCGATACTAGCCGGGCCCTGTTCTGCTTTTTATTGACGTCGGCCCCTTTCCTGGCGAGATTCTGCATAGGGGTAAAAAAAATAATAATAAGAGCGTGCCTGTGCTTGTGCCCCACAGCACTGTGGCTCCTAATTGATTCATGTGCTTTAATAAAAAGCTCAAACTCTACCCCGCCCGGAGGAATGCACCTGTCACATGGAATCAGGAGTCGAGAAGTGAAAACGTGGGGCTTTAAAAAGGCCTCTGTGCCACAGCTACCAAGGCGCACACAAGCAGAGCGAAAAGAGTGGTGCAAAGCGCGTGGGTAGGAGGACAGACAGTTCCAGCTGATGTATGCCTGCACGTGAAAACTATGTCAAAAAAACGTTCTGCTCTCGAGCTGCGGCGGCGGAGGAGAAAGAGTGTGTGTGGCGTTCTTTGTGAGCTGTGAGCTGTGTGTGTGTGTGTGTGGGTGTGTGTGTGTGTGTGTGGGTCAGCTGTTGCTCTTGGCCCGCTTTACCCGCACAGCCTGGTGGCTTCACGGCACAGTGACACCCTGTCCCCATGTCCCCATTTCTCTTTCTCTCGCAAACATTATGATATAATGGGCCATTCACCGTGACAACAGCGGAGACACGCTCACGTTATGAGAGAACAGGCTCCTTTTAACAACATGCTGAGTCAAAAAATACTTCACATCTGGCTGACTGGCTAAGACCATTAAGAGTGCTTTTCCATCTACCACCTTTCCAAGAAATAAGGTGCCATCAGTATAAGTACCTTTAATTGTGCCCAATGTACCATTTAAAGTAAAGCTTGTGTTTTCACATGTCTTGTGCCGAGTTGCGTGATTTACAGAGCTCTCATAAAATGTGCTATTTAATTTAAGCCAGTGTTCTGTTAGAAAACGCTCACAATCGTTTTGCTGTATTAGCTCAGTGAGGAGCCATCGACGGTTTTATTCCTTCTCTGTCGTTTATAACCCGGGATTGTAAAAAAAAGAAAGAGAGGAGGGAGTGAGTATGAAGGGAGCGCAGCAGAGAAGCAGAGGAAATACAAGGGCATAATTGCACTCCACTTGCAATCAACTTCAATTCTGCTTTTGTGCTGCTTAAAAAACAGAGCGAAAAAAACGTGCTAAAGACATCAGAAATATGGAATCAAATCAACATTCTGCATTGAATTTTTTCCACCAGCACTAGCACCCTTTTTTCTTTTTCTTTTTTTTGTTGGAGTAATTGCCAACTTACATTAAAGGCAGGATTAAAAAGGAGAAGAGGTGGAGTGGTTAAAACAAAAAGAACATTTGTTTATTTAAAGAAAAGAACGGCAGAGAGAAAAAAAAAAAACCTGTTCCACATTTTAGTGTGGTGGTTTAGGCCATTATGGGTGAGTAAAAGCAAAGCTTTATTCTGCACTCGGCTTCCAACACATTATTAATATCTAAAATTACAAGGACGTTGAAATAATAGCAGGCTCTCATTCAGGTGCAACTCCCTGCCTGCTATCCTAAAATGATTCAGGCCTAGGTATTTATAGATTTGAAGTGGGAACGTTGACATCGCACTGTTTCTCTGCACTATTCTGCTGCTTACCTCTGGAAAAACTTAAGATGCTTGTTTCTGTAATTGCAAATATTGTCCAGCAGAAACTTTCTATCCAAAAACGTTTGAACAATTGATCGTTCCTTGGCACAACTGACACTAAACATTAACTGCCAGCTAGAGCCCTTAAATGTGCATTTTTTAATTGATATTTGTCAAATTTTCATCAGTTATAAAACATTCAGCAGTACAACATCCCCTCTGATCATTCAAAACATATTACAACCGCTGTTTGAGTGTGGCCCAATTAGCAGAGTGTTAAAAACTACAACACGAGGGGCGTTCTCTGAACCCAGACACAGCAGCCAGAGACTTGTTTGCCAAATAACAAATGCTTGTTCAATTACTCTCACCTGCCAAAAAATGGTCGTAAATATTGCTGTAGGCAGACAAGGCTGGCTGGTGAACAGCCCGAAGCTCTTGGGCCAAACAGACTGCTGGCCTTCACAGAGTCTGGTTGTTTCTCCTCACCCTTTCAAACCCCGAAAACATCGCCCTACCCCTCCTGACTGCACTCAAGCTTTGCCTCCCTGCAACATGCCCTCTGGCAAACAGCGAAAGCACACACTCCACACACTACCTGCGGTAAGAATACATCGAAATGATCAAGACGTTCGAGTCAGCTCTGAATGCAGCAAGAAATTTCCATCTCTTGCCAAACCTCTCCACATCACCTTAGCACCCTGGATTCAGGAGAAGCAAAGGGGGAATCCAGTTGCCCACAACTTCCTGTCCAAAAGTACAAACACAGTCTCACACACATACACTCGAAGTCTGCCAGCCTGGCGCCTGCTGCCAGAGGTAGGAGTGAAGAAACAGAGAGAAAAGGAGAACGGGAGACAGACAAACAGAATGTCGAGGAGGCGCCGCCACAAAGGGCTACTAAGTGAGGTCATCTTTTTCCCCTGGTTGTCATTTCTAACCATATCTCAGTCGGCCCCACCTTCCCTTTAATGCCCTCTGTCTATTCCCACTCAGCATATCAAGATAATAGCAGCTAAATATAAGCTAAGACGATTCCCGATAAGGCCCTGCTTAAAAAAACAAAACAAAAAAAAAGAAGCCTACTTCTCTCTCTATCAAAGCTGGAAATACTACTACTACCACCCGTGGGGGGCCTTTGCTGCTTAATGAGATTTGGGAATGCTGGAGGGAATGAATGAGCTGTGAAGCCAAAGCGACCAACCATTTTGGTTTCAATAAAACCTCTTTCGCTTTTGAAAATTTTAGCCTTGGGTTCTTGATAAATGAAGTGTCGAGCAGCCACTGGTGGTATTTCCTGTGTGGCGGAAAAAGAAATATTCAGCAAATTCAGAAATTAACCTTCGTCGAAGCGGGCTCTTGCTTGTGGATTTCTTTAAAGGTCAATGGTTAAAATGGCGCTCTACGTAGAACCGCTCATCACACGGATTGACTGCAAACTTAACTCGAGACTGATATCCGCCATATTGATAGGTAAACAAAGAGGTAATGTGAGCTTGTGAAGCAAACGACGCAGCCTTAGCAAACACAAGTGTACACACATAACGCTCAGGGCCTCTAGCAGGTAAAGTGGCCGCTATGCTTCATTAAGCGAGCTGCGATTCCCTCAGCCCTGCTACGTTTACCCAATTTAGACAGGAAATGACATTGTGTTAGCGTTAGCGAGCAGAGGGAGGGCGGAGTGTTGAGGGCAGAGAACGGGAGAGACCACAGGGGGAGAGAGAAGAACAGACTAGAAGTGAACGAGATTAGATTAAGAATGGAGGAGATGGTCTACCACGAAGAGAGCAATTGGTAAAGTGAATTAGAGAATTAGCACACAGCAGAGGTGCACAGAAAAGAACCCCAGCATGGCATTACCTTGGCTACAGTAGAAAAGTAGGGGAGGAAAAGAAGGAGGAAAAAGTGAAAGAGAGGCAGAAAGACAAAGAAAACAGCATGAGGGAAGCAGGCGCACAGGCCTAATCACATTAACACTGACTGGAGGAAGGATGGAGGGAGAGTGCTGTAAGACAAACCCATATTGGAAATCAAGTCTCGTTCCGCGAGCTAAAAGGTCAGCGTGGTCACAGCGTGGGTGTGTGTGTGTGTGTGTGTGTGTGTGTGTGTGTGTGTGTGTGTGTGTCTGTGTTCTTAACAGGTTGAGGCCACTGGAGAGCCCAAGGTCTGCAAAGTGGGAAAGAGGTCGATAGTGCATTACTGAGACGGAGAGAGAGCTGCTCTGTGTGTGTGTGTGTGTGTGTGTGTGTGTGTGTGTGTGTGTGCGCGCGTGTGTGCGTGTGCGCGCGTGTGTGCGTGTGCGCGCGTGTGTGCGCGTGCACGCAGCGTCCTGTCTGTCCGTTTGTACTCTGCAGCAGTTGCAGAGACAGAATCTCCACTGGGAGTCAACACCCGCTTGCATCAGTGTGTACGCACGGCTTTGACGTGAGCAGCTGAATGAAAAGGCAAGCTAAGCAGCGCTCATAAAGTGGCTTCAGAGAGATATTTATATCTATGCCAACTTCCCCAAAATACCAGCTCTAGTTGCAACAAGAAAGAAAAAGCCCTCTTTTAGATACAGACACACGGTCTCACAGCTTTAGCGGGGCTTGTCATTGCTTTGGCAGACATTACATCATGAGGCGTGGTCTGAGAATGATCTGGGAACCATTCTCGCAAACGTGTCCGGCCCTCGTCCAAATCCCAAATTCCCATCCTTCCTCTTCAGCATTAACAACAAACCACAAGGATTAAGCTGCAACGTGAAGTCGCACTAATGAAGGCGAGATGGAGAATGTTGCAATTAAGCGTCATTCGCCTGCGTGGAACGCGTACTTCATTGATTTGATTAGGATATTACAGACGGCCAAAGGAACGACGGGTGGAAAACGCAAGCACGGCGAGGGTGGAGGGAATGGTGAGAAAGCAGAAGAGACGGAGATGTGTGGGAGTGTAGTCACAAACTGACTGGCAGTCCTGCTGAGGGCTAGCAGGAGGTGTGCGCACACACACACACACACACACACTTATTCACGCAAACACGATCGCACACATGCGGAGTGTGGGCCAAGGCATCTGTGCTGGAGACCTGTGTGAGTCAGGCTGACGAGATGACGAGCAGACAGACAGGGAAGAAGACAGAGAGGAATCAGGCCGAGCGAGGGAGAAGTGATCTTGATGTGCAGCCAGTAAATGTGGCTTCATCACAACAGAGCTGAGCAAGTACATAACTTGTCAGACAGATACGCTCACTGAAACACACACACACACACACTCAGAGTGTAATAGCAGAAGGTCAGAACTCAAGCACAAGCAGATTTATCTTTCCGTCTGATAAAGTATTACTTTTTGCACTCGTACACCTCAGTGCAGAACACTCGGGATCATCTCTCCCTACCACACAGCCGAGCACAGATATATGCAGAAACACACAGCGATGGCTCACCCTGAAATTCTGTACTTTATAGGTCTATTTCATGAGATCTTTTGGCAATGCTATAAACAGTTTTATATCTTGTGGTGCAGACTGAGTTTCAGCTGTAAATTTTGGGGGGGAGCAGCTGCATGTTTGCCATTCTACACAAAGACATCTCTGTTTCTTTGTCGTGGTCACATTCTCTGCCCCACGATCTATTTCTTGAATTAAACAGAGCGATACTTTTTTCTTTTCACAAACTATTTTCATTTTGCCATCTTTGAACAGCCCAAACACCCCTGGAACTCAGAGTGAGGGTGATCCAAACATTTTACATTCCAAAGCCAACAAAAAGCTTTGAAATAATCCTCCCTCGCTGCACTCAAAGCTCCCCTGCCTGCTATAAATCCATATAAGACCATCAGCGCTTCCGCATCGTAGTGTAAACTGCATTCCAGCACTGCCCCCGGAGTGTCCCCACTTTAAAAAGACGGACAAGACACTGGTTCTGCCTCTGGCCGTGAACCTCCATTTACATTTACTTCCCAGTATGGAATCAGTGTCGAGATATTATGTTGTTTTTCTTCTCTTGTTGGTCCACTGGGAAGGGCACATGCACTCATTGGATGGCTGTAAGCTTTGACTACCCGACTGGTCTGATAAAACATTTTCTCCAAAGGCTGTCATGATCCACGTAGACACGTATGCATACTCACACACTCTTACACACACACACAACCAGACAACTTCCTCAGCCAACCTCCATGACCCTTTGTTTAATCATCAGCCTTGTGTAGTTGATGGAGGTGGGGGGGGGGGGTGGGGGTTTACTATGCATGATCAAAGCGAGCTCAAAGACAGACCTAAATAACCGGAGGAGCATGGTCGGGTGAGCGATGTCTAAGTGCCCAGGGGGGTGGAGAGAGACGGAGAGACTGGGGGCGAGTGAATAAGGAAGACAAGGAGAGTGAGTTAGCCACAGAGAGGCCAGCTCACTAGTTTAAACTCAAGGCTGTCTGCATATTGTCATAAAAAACACTTCATATGGCGTCCCGAACACATTAAACCCCCCTCGATTTATAGGCCGGTCACTTTACTGCTCTCCAAAATGACTCCATCCAAATGGGCCCTTAATGAAACATGGAAGCCTGGTGAGACAAACCTATGCGATGCACGCAGCTTCACTGGTGACTAAGATGACGCTACGCTTTGATATAAGCCGAGAGAAACACCAGCCGCACAGAGGAGAGGTGGGAAGTACTGCATCTGAAGTCTCTCCAATAGGGATTAATAGTTGGTGGCATCTCAAAGTGTTGCTGTGATTCAGACAAGCTGCACGACACAGGCGCACTCTGAACCACAAACGAGATTCTGATATTCACCACAGACCAGGCTGTTACAATCTGTTTAATATCATCAACATCTCTGGCTGTATATCGCCACTTTCAGTGCGATTCTGTCTTGTTTTGGTCCGTTGCGGTGCACCCACTGAATCATAGGCCTTTTTTTTCTGGCCATAATTACTGTCTGTCTTAAGCTTGGAAACTGTATACTCAAGAGGATGGGTCAAACCACAATGACAAACCACAGAGCTAATAATAATGAAAACAGAAAACACGTTTTAACCAGAGCCAGAGTTTCGTGTTCATCTCCAAAGAACTTTCTGTCTGGCCACGTCACACACACAGTTACCATTACGTCATCAGCCTGTGCCCCGTGTCTGGGAAATACCTCCAGGGGTTTCCTCGTGTGTTTGTCTCAGGAAAATGACGGCGCTGCAAACAACCACAACAAAAGCAGCACAGGAGCCGCCGCTCACATGCAGGAAATCATTTAGCTGACTCAAATGTGTGTCAGTGACATGGTGCAGTGACCTGCTCCAGTTATAAAAAAAAAAAAAAAAAAAAAAGGCTTATGGTGATGCAAGACTGGGGGAAGGGAAGGGAGGATTGACGGAGGTGAATCCAGGTCTGAGTCAGAATCCCCTGAATCACTTCTTTCATGTCGCCGTCATTATTTAATGAAACCCAGAGGAGGTTTCTCGTGAGGAAACGTTTGTGTGCAGCGGGAAGGCAGGCATGTTGGAATCAGCAAAGAGAAACTAGAAAAGAGCTGCTTCAAGTGTGCCGGGGGAAAAAAGTTGTTGCTAATGGTGGCTGCGTGGGCACGCTGTCATCAAGCTTTGAGAAATAGAGATGACAGGTTTTTCTGCAGAAAAAAAAAAGATGTTCCATTGGTCATGCATGCCGCTGCCAGCTTTTCAAAGCTTGCCCTCGTTGCCTCAACATTTAGACAAGCTGAAAACCACGGTAGTCAAAATATTCTGTCTCGGATTTTTGCTGCACGGTATGACAGCAACTGGAGACCCAGAGAAATTTTAGATGCAATCGAGTATTTCTATTCCAAATCTATCTCACCCTCCCCCAGCGTTAAAAAAAAAGTTCTGAATTCTTCACTCAACCCAGAAATGACCCCTTTTCTCATGATTGTTGTCTCCCATATCAGAGAAGGAAACTCTAAGTCCTCTCTTATATCTTCTTCCTCGTTATAATCTTCTCTTTCTCCGTCTCTCTCTCACACACACACACCCACCCACAGAAGTTGGACGAGTGCCAGAGAGCCAGGGAGCACATTCCAACAGGGTACAGCACATTTAGGGCTTCGTGCGATGACTTAAATGGATCCTCGTCTCAAACGCCACCTTGCGTTGGCCTCGACTTTAGATTTCTGTTCATAGATTTCACCTGCAAAAGATGCCGAGAACATGTAAAGACAATGAAACGTGCACTTGCAAGAGTTTCACCGTGAGTATCGTTATCTCGGTCGAGCAGGAGGAACGAGTTCAAAATGATTTGCGATGTGTTTATCTCGCCCTGAAAAGCTGAACACCGTCATGCCCGGCGTGTACACGCTCGCTTCTCTTTTTGCCCAAGACAAAGGGTCACTGAAAGCAATCAATCATAGCGTGGCGCTGGGAAAAAAAAAAAAAGTTCACATTCGTCTGAGTGGAAAAATAATCAATCTTAATCTATGGTGTCCCTTTTGTTTCACGTTGACAGAGAGAGTGAGAGGAAAGTAAATTAATCGGAGAGAAATGCGTTGTGGCGACAATGACGTGGAATTAGGTGTGAGTGTGTTTGTGCAGTGACGTTGAGGTTTGACATTCCTGGGAATCCTGAGGCTAAACATTTGGTTTGACCTGACAAACCTGACAGTGGAGAGGAAGAGAAGGAGATAAAATATTTCACAGGATGCCAGGAAGTTTTTAAAAAAAATTCTTTGTCGCACGCGGGCATCAGCATGAGCCCGGTGTAATGTTGCTAGACTGTATATGAACTCTACACGCCCTCTCAGTGGAAGGTTAGGGGGAGCATTGGAGGGAGGGGGCACTGTGACTCTGGCCCTCTAAAAAACCACAACTCCCAGGAGGCTCTAGGGATTTATTGACCACAGGGGCAGTCTGGGAGTCTGGAGCTAACACCGACTCTAACCAGCGCAACTGGGAAAAGAAGCAGAATTAGTACAGGGGAGGCCATAGGGGAGCGACTGTGTGTGTTTAAATGTGTGTGTGAGCTCGCAGTGTCCCTGTGCGCTGGAGACAGGTTAACTGCCAGTGTCTGCACACAGCGGAAGACAGGCCAGAGCGCTGCCGCCCCAAACATCCGTTATTTAAGGAACAGCCATTGATCTCTCCCTGTCTCCCTCCCCTCCTCTCCTATTCCCTTTTTCTCTCTCTACATCTGTTCCCTCTCTCTCTCTTTCCCTCTCTGTCCCTCACACCTGCTCCCCCTCTCTCACCTCCTCCCCACCACTTATTCTCCCTTCCCTCCCTCTCTCCTCTCTCCTCTGCCAAGCTACGTCAGTCAGCAGCTCGACCACCAGGCAGGAATCACTCCACACTGAATTAAAAGTCCTGTTCTTGCCTTCCTCCGCGGCTCTGTAAGTGGTGGGTCTGTGCGGCGAGGAAGCCGATTCGACTCAGGCTGCCCTGATAGCCAAGCAAACCGCATTCACAACATGAAATCAGCCCTCCCCCTTCTCTCCCTCTCTCCTTCTCCCTCTCTCTCTCTCTCTCTCTTCCACTTCCCAAGATTGTTTTCCCACACAATCAATCCCCTCGCGTTCCTGCAAAAATGATGTGAATCGCAGGAGACCTGTGTGTTTTTTTGCCATAAAACCACCAAGTGGGACACTCAGGAATTTTGACGATTGTCAGGATTTCCCCCCATCCCCGGTTTGCGATCGCTCACTATTCGGGTTCTCTTTCCCACTGAAGACTTCAGAGTGTGTGTGGGGGAGGGATGGTATCCTGTCAGAAAGATCCAGGAATTCTCTGTGTGAGCAGCGAGTACAGTGAGGACTCAGTGAGGAGAGAGAGGCCGGTACACTGAAGCCATTGTAAGCCAGCCAGCCACCCACACGTGGTGCTCGGGCTAACAGATACAGATACGCTCTCATGACTGGAGGGACAAGAGCTGTGTCCTCAAGCCACACTACTACACTGTCACTGTGAACCACGCAGTACAAGAACATGCACATTAATAGCACAAAGATATTAATGCACCTTGTTATCAACTATCAGTCATACTGTGGATTTGGAACAAAGCAGTGGGATTAGACCACAAAAGTGCGACTCAGGACGGGTGTGTTTTATGGAACTTGAACACCTCCAGCTGAGCCATTACCAAACTAGTATTCAAACCAAGATGTCACTCTTAGGTGTAGCAGTTTGGTGGTGTAGCACCTGCACACACACTCACAAGCTTCTCCGGCGTGAGCGTTTCATGCTATCATCAGCACAGCACAGCTCATCAAAACGGAGGAGTACGTGTTGGTGCGTTTACGTGCGTACTAACTGCACTCCCTCCGCTTCCCACACCTCCATTTACCACCCAGGTCACATCTGCCACTTTCCTGGTAAAGTGAATAGCTCCTGTGTCAATGGAAAGCCTATACAGTGAGAGCAAACCCAGCCTGCCGTTTCAAACAAATGCTACTCCCCTGCTCGCACACACCTACGCACGCTGTCACTCACTAACTAGAATTCTGTGAAATTACCATCCACAAGATGTAATGATGTGGCTTACTGTATAGACACAGCACGGTGCCATTTCGCTTTTGTTATCCACGGATAAGTGGGATCAAAGACAGTAAGCGCCACACTAGGGCAAATGTCAGGTTCTGTTACGAACTACTGCTGTAAAAACAGTGTGACCACATACAGCACTGTGTGGTGAAAGCCACGCTGTGCGACGCTAAGAACTGTGCTAATCAAATCAAAGGTTACATAGAGTCTATTTCCTGGCACATAGACAGCTGAGTGGACCAAAAACAAGAGGTCATGAATGTAACTACTTTTTGGAAAAGCAGCGGTGACGTAACAAAGATTTTCCCCTCTCCACGCTCTCGATGTTCATTGGTGATGGAGGCTTTTTTCTTGCAAGTTGTGTCATAGTGAAACTAATCTGAAATCAGGTAGTCTTCCTGTCAGTGTAGCTGAGGAGGAGGTGGTGGAGGGGAAAGTGTAAGGATGACTAAGATTTTAAAAATTCTGAAAATAATGTTTCTTGCGAGAGCGTCCGCCTGAAGATAAAGACAGCAGCTTTTCCATTTCATGTTGGAAAACACGTTTGGAAAGCGAACATGAAAATGTTGACGACATCATACAACATGTGCATTGATATTTTGCATGACCAGACCACAGGAGGCCGAGCAGGAGGCCCCTGCACTATCCCTGGGAAAACCCTGTACACGTTTTTGCGTGCCAGGCATCTCTCCCGCTGGTTTGAATAATTAACTTGGGGCCTGTTTATCCTCTGGGCTTATTCAGGATTGCTGGACCGTTGACTCACCCTTTTTAATTCCTTCAGGTTTTGGCTAAAAATGGGGAGACGGTGCTGGCTCTTATGGGACTTGCGCTTGAACACACCACACACACACACACACACACACACACACACACACACACACACACACACACACACACACACACACACACACACACACACACACACACACACACTTTCTCCTTGTCAGGGTGTGAAAGTTTGTGGTTTGTGGCAGCCAAGTCATTTCAGAAAGAAAACAAAAGAGAAAAGACTCCTTTGCAAAATGAGATGATGCACAGCTTCTCTGATCTGTTCCCAGTTACCCAAAACACGGGGATTTCTGCTACTTTTCTGTGTATGTGCTTTTGACTCTTGGTGATGGGTGTATAATACAGATATGATAAGAAATTTGTGTGAACTGGAGTGCCGGTAATGGAAAACGTCACAGCGTAAAGGAACACATTTTATACGTTTAGCTTTGAGAAGGTTTCTGACAGTTCGGATGAAACTGAAAGCTTCATACAAACAACAACTAACTGTCAATGTAACTTTAAGCCATGCCAGTTAGTAAAAACATATATTGAAAGTTTGCCTCAGCTGAAGTCACTAAGAAGAGGGGGGGAGTAAAGAGCCTCAACAAAACGCCTGTGTTTCCGAATCAATGTTTTATTGACGTGACTGGTAGCGAGCAGCAGTTTTTATTGTATTTGGCAGGCCATTGATTTGAACACGTGCTGATCTCTCGGCTCATCTATATTCATTTGGACACTTAAGGCATCTTAAAGAGGCCGAGGGAGAAAGGGTGATAGTAGTCAGAGGTACACAGAAAGACAATGAAAGGGATGATCAAAATTGCTCTGAAGAATACTCCATATGTACAGCGTGTTAACATTTAACAGCATGTTGTGTATGTGACAGAACATCAGTAAGCATCTAAAGAAAACTGTCTGAGTTGAGACAGACGTTTGTTTTACATCTGAACTATCTTTTACATCCAACACAGAAACGTGGCAGACCTCCAACGTGCATCTGAAGTGTGTTTGCTTACGTGCACGTTTTCTATTTTGATCCGCCTTTACAAAGTCCGCCAAATATGTAAACATAGTTCAACAAAATGCAGCTCTTGTGTAGTGTATAACATACCCAAGGACATAGCTCAGCAGCCATTACGGAGCAATCTCCAGCTCTGGTTTCACTTCCCATTAGCCATTCAGAGCCATGACAATACCCAGGGGGGGAGACAGTGCAGTCCTGGCTTTTCCCCTCTGCCAAGGCCCTCACATTAGTCAGTTCTCTCTCTAAATATACACCCAAGCAAACTGTCCCACGTTTTGCAAGATGATGACATTTTTTTGTTACTAAACGGGACTTAAAATAATTTCCCTACCTTCTTTCTCTTCCCATATTAAAAAAACGGAAGAGCGTGTGATTAGAGGCGACCTCAGCGACCCTGGGGAGGCATCATCAAGGCCGCCGAGGTCATGTTTGGAAATGGAAGTCGCCGTGCTGTGCACAGAGTACTACACGTGACACGGAGCCACGTTAAGCGAGGAGAGTTAGCAGATATATCTCATTCAACTGAATGTGGTCTGCGATCCGTTAGCCAGTTTTTTGGGGACTAAAGTGTGGAAATTCAATCCAGCACAGTCGGAAACGCTGCATTGTAATGTGATTGCACTGTCATGATCTTATCCTTGTCCTGTATGCCTGTCCCAGTGGCCAAGTCAGTTTTACCCCTTTACCCCTTAGCGCCCCCCCTCTCTCCTCCTCTCTTTACCCACACCTCCGGTCCCAGATTACCCATCAATCCCATTTTATTTCACTGGCTCAGACAGCCCACCAATCAGGCGGCAGGATGGGGAGGAATATGATAGTGGATTGGCTCTTGGTGGGGGGGAAGGGGTGGAGCAGCTCAGCCATCCCCTAACAACAGCAGCGTGCTGTGAAATGAGTGAATGAGAGAGACGGAGAGAATTCACTCGGCCAATTTCTCCCTCTCTACAATTTACTTCTTCTTCTCCTCTTCTTTACTCGCCTCTCGTACCAAAGCCCCTCTGTCCTCCTCTGAATCTCCCATCATGCACACTTGCTCCGTCTCAACAATAGTGCTACCCCCCCCAAGCCAACCCTCGACTCGCTCCCTCGGCTGTCAGTCTGCATATGACTGCTGACTCTGTTGCTCACAGCGACACTGAACAGAGCTCTGCCAGGGCTTCAGCCGTCACACACACACACACACACACACACACACACACACACACACTTGCCTGATGCTGTGGAAGCTGGGGGGAGGTCAGGCTGGTTCCTAGCGGAAGGAAACAAATTACACATTGTGCTACACATGCCCACACACGAGCGCATATGTGCACGCACTCATGTATGTATGCACTTCCACACACGCGCACTCGGGTTGAACGGGGTCTCTCTGCTGACCTACTTCTTTACTGTCACTCAGAGGCAAACACTGGGCACGCTCACTCTCAACGTAAACTCTGCAATAAAGCTGCTCGCATGATGTGAATGTTTAAGATCAAAAGAGGACTCTAACCTCACAGCAACCCCCCCTTCCCCCCCTCTTTCCTGTGGTGAGGGTACAGCAACAAAAAGAGGCCCCCTTCTGTAGACTAGAGGTGTTAACAGCCAGCCACAGCCTCAAGCAGCCATCTTGTCTGTTTGTTTGCGTGAGAATAACAAAAAAAAGAGAAGCAGAAAGATGTCTGGAGTGTGTGTGTGTGTGTGATCACCCAGGCGCCTTTTAAACTTTCAGATGCCAACTATGAACGTCGTCATTTTTGACGTTTTGTAACATCACATCTTGAATTCCGTCCTGTGAATCTCTCGTGACAGTGAGAAATCTTTTTTGGTCGCAGCGGTGGACAGCTCACACATCTCCATTCAGACTGCTTTCAACCAAAAACAACCTTGACATGCTTTCTCTGCTGCCGTACTTAAAGCTTCTTCTTCTTCTTCTTCTTCTCAAGCACAAAGTGCTTCAAGCACTAACAATCTTGTCTTGGCCTCTGTCTGAGCCACTTGTTGTTGTTTTTTGCAGGTTATTAAGAACACCTGAAAGATTGATATAGTTCGGCCTCAAGTCAACTGCCACTCAAGATAAGCAATGTTTGCATTACAGCCTGTGAATACAGACAAAGTCTCCAGCATACTACACAAAAAAACTCCTGCACAAAAGTCATCTGCAATTCAGATCCATCACCGCCAAAGAACCCCACAGGACTGTACTCACACTTCATTTTTGTTCAGCAGGTCCTGGATGGACGCAAGTTTGGGCACTGTCTCAGATTACAACTTCAGGATTGAGTTTCACACTCTAAAATTAAGACACATTTGGGTGAACCGTTTGTACCAGATGCTAGTTAAACACGGGGTTTCAGGTGATTTCCAGATAGAACTTGATATATACAACATTTCTGGTTAAATCAATGCAGTGTAACATGATCATGCAGCTGTGGTGCATTTTTTTGTTGCAGTTAGCCACGGTTATGCATTCATAGCTGGTTGATCATAACTGTTTGTGCCATAACACCTGCAGCTAAAACAGGTGAATATGTGTAAGGAAAAGAGGTGCTTCCCAGACACACAAAAGCCTTATCAGAGACCTCCAACCACTGCACGCACACACACACAAGGCAGGAAGCCCACAGAGGGGGGAAGCATGTGCCCATTGTCAGGGGGTCTCATGAGCCCCCCTGCTCTTTCAGCCCTGACAATAGCTGCATTGATAACACCTACCAGCTAGAGAGATACAAAAGGAGAGGGAGAAGGCACAGAAAAGGGACAAAGAGAAATGGAAGGAAAAAGGCATCGCAGCCTGTCAATGGATATCCATTCACTTCCGTGCCATGCAGAACATTTTCCCCTTAAGGAAATTGAAGTTCTTGCGTGAGAGCAACTTCTCCTCCTCTTATTAGACAAAAAAGATAAACACCCCACTCGGTGTGAAATGAGCTACCGTGAGATGAAGGTAAAGAAGAAAGCAGTGGATGTGGATATAACTCCATAACCTTGCATTGGCTATCAGCCAGCAAGTCATTCAATCAGCCAGCCTCTGATGGGTGAGGTTGGGCACGCTCAGAATAAACTCCACCAGTGAGTGACAGCCGCCTTCATAAATCAATCCATTTGACAAGTTATTCATACATCAACACCCTCGTTTATGGAAATCATATGCAAACCCGCTGTCGAGCACTAGACGCATTTACAAGGGACTTATCCAATTCTCGCACAAATTCATTTGGTGTTCTAGCAGCGTGGAAGAAAAAAAGATAATTTTTTATGGCAGTCTATTCACTAACGAGGGAGAGAATAATAAACTGTGCCTGCTTGGAGGTCTGCAAATTTAGACACAGCCAGACATTTCTCAGTAGAGAAATAGGAAGATGGAATAAAAGCTGAAAGTAGCCAACATTAAAATTTGTGCATGAAACCCTAAAATCTGTTACAGCAGCAGAGGTTGGAGAAAAAGAGATTTGAACATAAGATTCTTGTGATCTTGCAACCACAGACACAGCTAGGAATTCTGGGCCTCATGTCAACAGCTCACTCCGGGCCTGAAACAATAAATATCTAATCCCTGTCATGTTACAGGGCCCCTGTGCAGCTCTGGGGCCCCCTAAAATCGATCGGGGTCCCCCCCCCCATACGGTGCCTCTGCCTGTGACACAAGTGAAGGGAGTAATCAATGGGATTTAGCATGTGCTACAGATGCAATAACAAGACAAGTGAGTTAAAGATTTAGAGCTGTGCAAGAGTTTATTTATACGTTTTTGCGTGGAGGGATGATCGACAGTTCGGCGCTTTAATTCTCATGACACGTGGCGAGCGCGCACAGTTGTGCTTCACAGGAACATGACAAAGCCAAAAAGGGAAATCGAGGCAAAGGCCGAGGGGTGGAGGAGGTGTGTGTGTGTGTATGTGTGTGTGTGCGACCAACAGGGGATGTCAGGGATGCTGAGTACACAAAGCAGCTTCATTTCCCTTGATACCACCTTGGACACTAGCTCCACTCGAGATGATATGCACGAGGCTAAACCGCTCTGCTGAATCCTGCAAACACTCATTCGGGGTCAACAAGTCTGACCTACAAGTCTGAGTAAAAAAACACTCCTGTGATCACCTCAACAACCTCTTGTATTTTCCAGTAATGATACCACAAGGAGGTTTCGGCGTTAACCTTATAAACAAGCCCTTGACTTGTCACGTTCAACTATACTAATTCAATGCACTGAGGTACTAAACAATTCTCTCGCTCCGGTTCCAACAACACTGATCAGGAGAAATGGAACGTCATATAAGCCGAAGTCGACACAGAGATTAAAAATTCAATATAGGCCAAGTCACTCGATATCACAACAATCATATTTCAGCCACGCTAATCAAATTCACAAGTGTGACCTCTGGGGTATATTAAATGTGTACATAACATGTGTCATTTCTCAAACGTATTGCAGGGGAGATATCCATCGACGCTGGTAAATACAGCGTAAAAAAAAGGTAAAGCCAGCAGCAGTCGCAGTAGCTACAACAAATTCACTCCCCATAAAAATGAGCAGTGGGTAGATTTCAGCATGCAGCTTGCCAGAACCACGGGAGGGAGACTAAATGATTATGTTACAACAACACCGCTCCAGCTCTCTCCGAAAACAACAATCACAGTCTAGGTAGGATATTGCGGCCCCAGTAAAATTAAAGGGGTGTGGGAGCAAGACAGACTGAGGGAGGGAGAGTGGGAGACAGATTTTAATGGAGATCATCAGGGGATGCGTGTCTCTGACTGTGCTGCAGAGCGAGCGACTAGCAAGTAGCTCGAAATTCATACATCCTCTTTATGAGTTGACAGAGGGAGGAGGCAAGGCAGAGATAAGCTCCCTCTAAGTCCAAGTAGCTACGACAGACTGATCCTGTGCAGAATGCGCCCCCCTGTCAATCAAACCCCATTTGCGCCTTTTTCAACGAGCCAAAGTTTAAACCCCAAACGACAACACTTCCTCTCGACACACAGTGTTGCACCACTGGGGACGAAAGAAAAACTACGCCTGTGCTGTGACCTGTAAAGGGTTAACCGGCAGCAGGCTGAGCCTAATGCAGATTGTCAGGAAGATAAGATTACCAGTTAGGGAGGTGGTTAATGGAAGCCACCACAGCCCTCCGCTGACAGTTGACAGGAAAGGCAGGAACAGGGCCTGACCATGGTCTCACCAGTGCCTCCTTTCAGACCAGTCACGCAAACGTGGATTCAACCCGCTAAATGAGTCAGTATCTACTGAGCTTTAATGGTTAAATGACATATAAGAGAGTTCCTGACTTCAGTTTCTGAACCACAATGACCAAAAATGAATCTGTGACATGAAGATCTATAGAAATAGTTAATGCTGAGTGCACGTTCACACATCATATTCTTAGCTCTGTATCTACATTTGAATCTAGTGTTACACTACCACATCATGTTTAGAGACCAAAATTAGAAACATAATTTGATTCAAATCAGATTTACACTCCTGCCCACGGGACTGGTGAGAGGCAGGCTGCTGTTGTACAATACATACACCAACTTTTTTCAAACAATGTAAAATAATGAGATTAAAAGCACAAAATAAAAGCAGCGGGAGCTCAAACTGTTCACAAATGTTAGTCATGATCCCAGACAATACTGAAAATTACTGTGTGAAGATATTTCAATTGCCAAACAACACTAACTGTGCTTCACACTGAAGTACACTCAATTTACAATGCAGTACAACTGCTCATTTACAACTCACCTAGACCTCATAGTGTTACATCCAAAGCCTATTTTCTCTGTATTCTGCTGTGTCCAACATCTTAAGCCTTTTTAAAGCCTGTGTGTGTGTGTGTGTGTGTGTGTGTGTGTGTCTGTCTGAGTGTGTGTGTTGCTGTATGACTGCAGATTACACTGTAGCCAGAGAACGTTATGAAACAAAGCCAGGGCTTAGGCAAGGGAGTTCCTCTGCTTAGGGAGTTGTAGTGCAGGCCCAGGAGTCCATTCCCTGGCACAACCGCTGGCACAAAAAGACAAGAGGCAATTAAGAAATGATTTTCACCTCACAGCTTGGGACAAAACCCTCGTACCTCAACCCCCCCCCCACCCCTTGCTCCACTTGCTCCACTATCGCACACACAAAGGCAAAGTCTCAGAGGCCTGAGGGGGCCCAGAGAAAGGGGGGACATACAGGGGACAGAGAGAAAGAGAGAGAGAAAGAAGACAAGGAAAAGTGGAGTATAAGAATAGTGAGACGAGGTAAAAGAAATATGTGCAAAGGCGACGGTACAGTGTGAGCGTGAGGTGAATAATGCCGTTGGTACAGCGTAGATGAGGAGTGAAGGTGATGCATGAGGGGCGATTAGATGGCGTCAGGGTAGCTAGCAACCCACAGAAAAGAGAGAGAGGGGCGCCCACACATGTATTGTGGACTCCATCACTGATAATTGACCTCAAAGGGAGGCTGGATGGGAAGAAAAAGTGATGAATTAATGTCCAAACACAGAAGAAAGAAGCGGCTCAACAAACATCAGCCTTGTACATGTGGTCGAGCAGGTACGGCTACTGTACGTCACGGATGGGAGAGGTGTTCTGCTGGCATTTAAATTTAAGGCGTGGGTTTGTTACAAAATCACTTGGCGAGCTGGTTGTCATCTACAAATTAGAAAACATTACCGGATATATTCTGTCTGACTCAGCCTTTCAAACAAATCCATTAACAATGTTGTCAGTATAACAAACCAAACAGATCGAGTTAGGCGTCGAGTCTCACGCTTTACACTTTCCAAGTTGTTCTAAATCATTTATTAATGATTTATCGTGCGATACAGTAAACCTCACAGTCAGAGCTGTAGTTCATCATCGCACATGCAGCCCACCCGGGTTGTGGTTAACGCTTTATGTTAACCGGTTGGACCTTTTCTTGGAAAGACTTGCCATATAATTCATGACCACATTTCTCCAACCTGTCATGAAGATTATGAACTGTTTTGAAGTCCTTTATTGTCTTAACACACATGGTTTACGACTTTAATAAGGGCATTTACGTTGTGGGTTTAGTAGTTTAGCTCATGTACTTAAAAGGGTCAAATCACAGGGTCAGTTTGCAAGGGACGTCTCCAAGATTTCTGCTGCCACCCCAATGAAAACTTAAAGCACTGAAAGTTTAAAGTCAGAAAACCTCAACAGCACCCCTATTACTCTGAATAATCTTGCTGCAAACAGCTATGTACCACTGAGTAAGAACTATTGTGTGCGATATACAGTGACCCGACCCTTTGTCATTTAGTTTTAAGTTGTTTCGTGCAGACTTGCACAAGACGGTCTGAGTCAAAACCACATTAAGATGCAAGTCACAGCTGCTCTTGTAGTTACAGCTACTGCATTACAAACATTAGAAACACATTGTTGATCAATCAATTATAATGATGGAACACTTTAGTAGATCTATACCCGCTACTGCTGACTTCTTTTATCACTAATGTGTTTTCTTGATTTAGTGCTTTTATTCTGTGGATGAGTAAAAACACATAATTAATTCATGTGTCACCTCGGGAACACAACAGGAATCAAACACAGAATTACAAACAACTGTCATATATGACTGAGTGATATGAGTAATATGAAATTCCACTCTTGATTTTTAGCGACTGAACGGTGGGGGTGTTTTTGTCAAACTGAAAATGATTGTCGATAATGGTAAAATAACTGATGTCAGGAACTGTCAGGAAATTGTGAAAGCTTACAAGTTTCTCATGACTAAAGAAAGTTACTTCACGACAGCTGGGTGATACAAGCAGACGACTAAATTTGAGCATTTTCTGTGCTCTGAATACACTATAAAATAATGATCTACATAAATGAGTGTTTTCTCATCTCTCTCTTATCAACACTTCATTCCTTGGAAGAAATTTGTATTAGTTTTACAGCATACCAACCTTTGAACCTAAAATTTCCCTTCTCGACTATATTTTCTCAGTTTCACGGCTGCACACTTGATTTCTCTGACTCACATGATTGCAAGGCATCTGCAGGATCTAGTGACTTCCCCACAATGCAGCCAGGAACCAGATGCTCCAACAACCATCTAACTTAACTCTTCATCTAGTTCCACACCCTCATGAGCGAGACAAAGAGGAAGAGATGTTTGACTTGCTCAGAAACCTTGTCAGCATGTCTGTTTCTATAGAAACCTAAGGGTGGATGGTATAAAGCCCCCCCTCAGTCATACATGTCCATCCCACACACATACACAACAGAGGCATAGAGAAGACAGTAAAGCGGGTGGGGGGTATACTGTCATGGTAAATTCCACTAGTTGGCTTTCAAAATATGTTTACCCAGGGTTTGTTTAAATCTTTCTTAAGGGTTGTAAGATTTAGTGAAGATTTAGGAGTATCTATTGGCAGAAATGGAATATAGTAATCATAAGTGTCTTAATAAGTTATATTCGACTGAGATTCAGTGGCCCAGAACAGAGAAACCAAACACCGGTTTCACATGTTTCGCGGCCACTGAAGGCTCTCCTACACGCTTGGAAGGCCAGGGTGATACGAGGGGTATTCAGTTGGTTGCAGTCAAACTAAATTCTAAACACTGGACCTTTAAGTGCTAACCACCACCTGCATTACTCATTTCAGATGTGTGAAAGTGAGCGTCAGGCTTGGATTCAACCAGTGGTTATCTCATTTCCTATCCACGTTCTCAAACAATTCAATCTAAAAACAGTCGAGGGCTTACGTCAGCCTTTGTGATGTGCTTTTTCAGGAGCTGCACTCTGCACAGAGTTATTTTGACAGAGATCAGTACACGGGCCTCGCCTTTACTGCCGTCACTGTGGACATTCCACTTTGTGCCTAATTTGATTATTTCTATCCTCTTGGATTTCTTCTCCTTGACGATCACAGGTTGTGATTTCCAGGGCTGGCCCTCTCTCCCCCTCTCCCCCACCCCTCAGGCCACTGAGGGAAGGCCAGCCAGACATTCAGCCCAGACTCTGGCGCCCTTCCCTCAGTGTACCATGCACTCTAGCTCCCTGCTGTGAGGCCTGGAGGAAATCACACAGCCAGGAGAATTATAAAAGCCCTCATCTATTGAGCAGAGGTTAAAAACAGGGAGAACAATACCTTTGACTCACCCTCTGCTTTTCCCTGTGTAAAAACTTTAAAAAAGCACCTATTGCTCAAAAAGAGAAAAAAAAAAATCAATAGGCAAAAAAAAAAAAAGTCAATATTCCTGTACTGACTGTTGTCCGCTCATACTGTTTTTCATACTGCTTTTCATTTATAGGAATAAGAATAAGAGCAACCCCAGCGACAGCCCCAAAGTGCTTCGCATAACAAGATTACAATGAATAAACATTTAATATTACAGGAAATATAATGCACTATAAACAAAAATGTTCAGTAACAGCAAAAAAATAGACAATAAACAGTGAAAATGTGACCAACGGCTCTTAAAAATCTAATTTTTGCAAAGGCATTACAGCCGGGACAAGATTTACCAAGTACAAAATGACAACCCCAGAGGGCCAGATTATGCGTGTGCATTCATGTTAGTATGTTGGGGTGTGTGTGCATGTCTGGCAGGGTGATGTTTGGAGGGGGTTAATTCACACAGCTGTGTAAGATCAAACTGGAGAGGATTCCAAAGTTTCCTTTGGCAGAGCAAATCAAAACAAAACGGATGGAAGAATGCGAGATGCCGACTGAGTGGGAGACCGAGAGGAGAGAAGAGAGCGTCAAAAAAAACCCCGCCAACAACCTAATCATGTCGCTAAGCAGTCTGATCTTTCAAGCAAAAGATTATCACATGCAAACACACACACTCAGTAAAATTAAGACTGAGCGCAGAGACAAGGGAACAGATCCTGCAGATCACGCGGTGGCTCCTCCTCTGCAACTGCGAGGAAATTTCACAGCTAGGCGAGGAGAAAATACCCCAGTTTCTTCCGTGCTCCATCCAGCGCTATCCCACGAAAGCTCCCAATGCCTCTTTTCTCTCTTTGTAGCTGCGCTGAGTAATAGAGCGAATGAGTTGAGAAGGAGGAGGTGAGAGATAGAGTGGAGCAGAAAAAAAATCCACTCAGTATTCGGTTACAAGACAAGATTGGGGGGGGGGGGGGTAATGCGTTTCTCATGGCGGTTGGAGGATGAGGGTGTAGGATAGACGCAAACAGAATGTGTATATATATTGACCTGCGAATCAAATAAACCGTTTATTCTGCCTCCTACAGCCCTCAACCTCCCACCACCACCACCTCCTCCTCCTCCACCTCATTCCTCCTGTTTTCTCACACAAGAGCTGACACAGGAACCGGCACATCCGACAACTCAGCAGCATCACGGATACCCCTCCACCTGCCATGCTTCAGCAATAAAAACTCGCCCTTGTCCATCTTCCAAATACAATTTGGCGGGAAGAATAGGGACGAGTGAGGGCCAGATGCAATTAACACCTTTTCTGTAACCAGTCATTTTCCTTAAATATCAGTCAAAACCCACAAGATATACAACTATTCTGCCTTGAATCAATAAGCTTTGTATAAAACCTCTTTGCACCGTGCTAGCTTTCCTACATCTACTTTTTTTTTTTTTTTTTTTTAAATCATTCAGCGAGGGCTGAAAAGTAGAGATTAGGCAGCAACAGTGGTCACACAGCCACTTTGCTCCACTGGCTCATTACTCCCTGGTTGGGGGTGGGGGTGGGGGGGGGGGGGGGGGGGGGGGAGGTGGTGCGGGGCTGCCATCCTGAATTAAGGCCTCCCTCGCAAGGGGCCAAACGCTCGGTGAAAAGGGTTGCATTCAAGAGCGCTTTAACAGAAGGGAGGTCACAACTAGCCACGCATGTTGGAGAGCCACAAATGACTGTCGTGAAAAAAAGGGATAATGATAGTCAAATATATATACAGTACAGACCAAAAGTTTGGACACACTTTCCCATTCTCTTAAATGAGAAAGTGTGTCCAAACTTTTGGTCTGTACTGTATATATATATATATATATATATATATAAAAATATATATAAAAAAAAGTTATCACAGGAAAATACCCTCATGAGAGATTAAATGAGAGAGTGAGTCATTGGCCAAGGCAGCGCCCTGCCAAAGAAGACCTGAATAGAGTGGCCGGTGGCTTGTTGGCAGGAAGAAACAAACTGCTCCATCATAAAGAGAATGATTCATAGATGCTGCACTTGGTAGAAGGCTCGTGAGACCGTAACGCATAACAAGAACTGCTATGAATGTACACTGAATGGTAAAACTGAGTATTCCCGGACTGAAATATGATGACGCCATAAAACCAACTATCTTCAGAGAAAATGATAAATCAGCATAAAGCATCTTCCTGAGAAGCTTCAGGATTTCTTAATCTTGGCATCACAGTCGAGACGTTTTATGATGTTGCCTGCAAGAGTCTTACTGGCATACGTTTGACAGTGAAACTGTGGTGTTCCGGGCAGAAAGAGAAGGGAGTAATGGAGGATCGATACTGACTGAGCCTCTGCTCTGTTGCTTCATCCCCCGAGGCTTAATTCACTGGATGTGTAAAGACGATGGTGTCACAATAGGGGATCAGATGGGATTGACCATGGGATGAAAATGTAAGGAGTGTTTATTAAACTGATGTAGCCGAGATGAAGAGCTGGGAGAGGGTGAGCAGAGATCGGTCAAGAGGTTGTCTGAGAGATGTACATAATGGTCATTAAAGCTAATGCCAGACTAAGCTACAATTCAAAAACGGATGAAAAACAACCTAATGCCTCCTGTTTCAGCTTGCAGCTTAAACACTGGGCTGAAATGTGAGCTGGAAACAAAGGCAACTCAAGATTTGTGAGTTTTTGTGGGTTTTTTCTAAAAATACACATTTGTCAATGCTTACAGGAAGATATGGTGAATTAAAAAAGAAAAACTCAATTGTTTTCTTTTCATTCTACTATTGCTAAATGTCCTTCATGGGCCCCCATAAAGCCTGCAAGGCCAAACCAAAGACAAAGCTAAAGTGTTGATTCAGCTTCATAGGGATCCTGAACGGATAAGCTGTGGCAACCACTCACTCATTCACACACACACACACACACACACACACACACACACACACCACACACACACACCCATGCATGAGTGAGCATGCGTGTTCACACACACACACACAGCCTCTCAGGGCCTGACCAGCTGTCTCACTCCCCCCCCCCCCATATCCATCCAAACCCACAGGAGCAGGAGGATATAAATCACTCGGCAGAATGAAGACGCGCACGGAGGGAACGCACGTGGTGTACGTGACACACACACACATACACACAAAAACACACAAAAACACACACGCCCCCGCTTGCATTGGCCGTCCACAACTGCACTGTGTCCAACTATTGGAGCATATGCTGTAAAACACACCTACACCGGCCTGTGCACACATTGCTCATGACAGAAACACACACACACACACCGTATAACAAAGGCGGTCACACCCAGTTTTATGTCATTACTCTTAAATATGCTACGCTGCTGATATCCACAAGATATCTTACGAGGCTGGCCTTAAAACTGCTTTATCTCACCTAGTGACTGCAGGTGCGCACCTAAAGACCTTTGCCTGTGTGTGTGTGTGAGAGAGTGTGTGCTGGTGCCAGCAAAGACTCAGAGATTGTGGTCAATGTCAACAGCTGATAAGAGAAAAGGTCATATTGCATAACCGGAGTTTGTGGCGTGCGTGTGACATAATGCTGTAGGAAACAGACGCAAAAGAAGAGGAGGGAGGGAGGCAGAGACAGTAAAGGGTAAACAGGGAGGGAGTCTGTATTTATGCCGGAGAAAAGAGCTGAGTGGTGATGCATTTGGCCGCTGAACATCCATCGCCGGTCCAAATTGAAGCCGGCAGCTCACAGAGCGCCTGTAATGATGCAGTAAACTCTCTGTTGGCAAAGCTGACTTTATTTAAGGGAAAAAAGAGCTCCCTTCTCCTCATTTCAGTGCAAACTTAATAAATACATAAATAAATAAGGCTGAATTAAAAAGAGGCTGGGCTCGCCAGCTTCACTCCCAGAATTTTTTTTTCTGGCAGTGTTTGTCAAGTCGGCAGGCCCTGCGAGAGGAGCGATGAGGCCAAAGGGACGCTGAGGCTGTGCCTGCAGCGTGGGAAGGACTTGTTTCCTCCCTGCTTCAACACAAAAAACTGTTGAGGAGAGGACAAGTGGAGTGAGGCAATGTTCAATTACCTGACAAATTTCAGTGCAGCAGAAACTTTAATTGTCACTCTGACACAGAGAAAGAAGGCTGTAAGAACACATCTGGTTATGTGTTTTCCTCTTTCTTAGAAATGGTATGAAGTATATGGTGTGCTTTATGTTTTCTCTGTGAATAACACACACACACACACACACACACACACACACACACACACACACACACACACACACACACACACACACACACACACACACACACACACACACACACTCCTGATTTGCTTCAGTTATTTTCCATTGTGTGTAAATTGCTGGCATCTTCGAGAGGACTTCTTATATTCTTGGCAGTTACTTTTATGCCACGCTGATACAGTTTGGCAACCTAATCAAAGTAGCCCTGCTTTGATTTTTCCCCTTTGGTGAATGAAAAATAATAAAGCAGGCTGATGTTAGTTTAAAATTAAAAAGAATTATCCTCTGTTGCCTTGAAGTTTGAACATCGTGCTGGGTTCAAACTTCTGCATGGGTATACATTCATTGAAAAACCTGTCTGAGGTGTCACTCAGAATGAAGCAGCACATATGGAAAGCACTTTTATCTTTTACCATAGTTCCTTTCACAGGTGCCACGTGGAACGTAACCATAGTGAACGTGGTCAAATAAACAGGCAGTAAAACATAGCTTTTGCCACAGTACACTTTGGTTTCCCCCGGTAGCCATAGTGACAGGGGGGTTGCAAAGTGAACCCTGCCATGTTGCACACGTGAGGAGAAGGGAGCTTATGAAAGAATAATTTGCATTGAAACATAAGGTTAAATGAAGCGCATTGAGGCTCAGGCACGGTGAAAAAACAACCCTGTGACCCTCTCTTCATGGTCCTACATGAGGCCCACATTTCATTTGGACAGCCCAAGAACGAGAGAGCGAGACAGAGACAGAGAGACAGGGAGATAAAGAGAGGAAAAGGAGGAGAGGAGGGGGAGAGTCTGTGCCTTTGCACTCCCCCATTCTGCCCCCGCTCTCTATTTTTGTTTCCTCTTTTTGTGCACGCTCAACGCACACACTCACAGTGCAATGGATTTTCAACTTGGCCCTCATCAGTTGTGCGCCTGATGAAACAAACACTGACAGCCTCTTTACATTTGTAAAGGCCCCTGCAGCAGCTGTGCTTGTCCCACACACACACCATGCGTGCACACAAACACGCACTAACACACACACACACACACACACACACACAGAACCTTTGAATCGGAGGCCTAGCCCCAGCTGGGGCCTACAGGAAGAGCAGACTCTGCACAAAATGGCCCTGGCTGCACTGAGCTGCGCTCTGCCGCACTCTCCTGCTATTCTAGCATACACGCATTCACAAACACACACACACACACACACACACACACACACACACACACACACACACACAGTATGTGTCATGTTTCGTTAGACAGAACAACACTGCTGCACATTAGCGCTTGCTACCTCAGTCAATACACAGCACCTACCCCTCAACCGCTGGCTTGAAAGGCACCAAGAAATCAAGAAAATAAACATAGAAAAACAAATTTTTTATACATTTTAAATGAGAGCAGAGAGACGGCGTGCTCGCTTGCTCTTGCTGTGTCACTCAACATGACATTAGTGACGAAGCATCTTTGGAAAAAAGAACTGACGGGGCAATTTGGCTTTCCTTTTTGGATTCCGTTGACGGCTATCAATCCTAGCAGTGAATGGTAATTGCCTTGTTTGCTTTTATTAAGGACTCATCCCCCTTTTTTCAATCATTTTATGACTGATGAATTTTAATATCAGTCGCAGATAGTGGGTGTTTGTTGGGTACAGGAGGTGGGGGTAGGAGGGGGCAACAACTCACACTTGTGTTTCAGGGGAAATGGTTAAGCCAAGCATGTATAATTGTCTTACGCTAATTAAGGGGGGTTGGAATGGGGGGAGGGGTGGATCAGTAGGGGCCAAGAGTCCTGTCTCAAAGCCCGGAGGGTGGAGGGTGTGTGGGGGGGGGGCTCTCGGGGATCTGGACTCCTCCAGGTTGTTGTAGTAATGCACGTATGTGAGCCTTATTTGGTCCGAGCCAGACTTTATGCATTAACTGCAGCTGCTGAAAATACATGACAGATGTGACAAACATGCACACACACACATGCACACACAGATAGAGGACAGAAACATGCATCCTGCAGTCGGGCACACAGACAAACCATTTCCCCATCCCTGATGTTCGTATGAATAGTAAGCTATGAATAGACTGATTTTAAATAAAGCCCATCTAAATTTAGAGAGTGTGACACTGGTGCCCATCACAGTCTGGTTCAATTTTAAGTGGGGACTTTTGTTTCAGCTAGTCATCAATTCTATGGCACATCCTGTTTCCTCAATTCAGCAGGAGGCTTACAACAACTTCACAGAACCCAAAACTTTGTTTTCTTTGCAATACTCAGCCCACTTTTTTTTTTCTCTCTGACTATGACAAAAGAACACCATGGACTGCAATGCACCATGTAAGATCATTTTAAACAGCTGTCTGTCTTCCAGCGAATAAATGTTGATGCCTGCAGTGTTTCAGCACGTAGTCTTCCTGCCCGTGATGCTGTGTGAGATATGTGTGCCACCATAAGAAGTCATACAGACGTGTTAGAATGACATCATTTTAAGAGAGGGGATTTTTTTTTTAACTCTTCAATGAGACAGCAGTATGTAACAGACTAGAGCGGAGAAACCACCCTAAAAAGTGGCCAATTAAAAGCTTGATTTTCTTGCTCATATCTATTTTTTTCCACACTTTTACCAGTTATTATGAGGCAGAAACCACGAGGATATCCAGCCTATTATTAGCGGAAATAGTCAGAGTGTGCTTTAATTGACTGCATATGAAATGAGTTTAATTCTCTAGATTTGAGAGAAGCTGCTGAATAAAGCTGCATGCAAACAAACCTCTTCATATTTAATCTAATTGTTCACTTGCTCCTGCAAACCTGTTGCTCACTTAGGCCTTATTTTTTGCCATATTTCCTTTCAAGCACTAAATAAATGTGACAGATTGTGCCGTTTTCAGTGTGTTGAGTAATCAGACTGTCTGCAGGAGTTACACAGCTTTTTTTAAAAAGACACTCCACGTGTTGTTTGGACTGGGGTTGGTGGGGTTGGAGGTGGTGGTGGGGGGTTGGCTCTGCTGACTCCAGCTTCAGAGCATTAACAGACATGATATGCCCTTGTGCAATTAAACGCAACAATGTGTCCATTAAGAGCGTGACGATAATTCACAGCAACAATCTAAAAATACATCAAAAGAAGTGCAGGGAAACTTTAATGCACGCACGCACACACACACACACACACACACACACACACACACACAGAGGCCCGGACAGAGAGCAGTCTGCATGAAAAACGATACACGGTAACTTAGTCGACTGATATGCTGAGCCATTCACACTTTGCAAGATTAAAAGTCTTTGTTTCATTCATGAGGGAGGACAAATAGGCGTTCACCAGACCGAAGCCTAGACCTAGGACTACAATTTAAGCCGAGCTCAGGCTCAACTAGCCCCTTCTTTCCCCCCCACACACAGAAATCCAGCAGTGTTACTTGCAGAAAGAAAATGGTTGCTTCTTGGTATCGCTTCATACATGAGCCTCTGCAATGCGACTGAACACAGCCTCTTTAAAAAAGATTGGCTCATTCACAAACACTGTGCTCAACCACACCGACCACGTAATGTGCAGTTTAATGTGAATTCGGTAGCCGGAGGACGAGACTCAAACGCTTGGAAGCTAATCCCCGGTAGTATTGCAAAAAAAAAAAAAAAAAATGGAGTTATCCCTCAGCGGGCTGCTGCAATATCTGCTCGTTCACAGAGGTCACACGGAGACCTGCGAAACGACTGAGACCCTGACGGACTTCTCGCTAACGGGAGGGCTAATAACGAAGACAAGCACATAACAGCGAGCACAAGAGTGCCCCCACATTGTTTCCAGTGCTGGAAATTGAACGAATATGCTGAATTGCATGACCCCCTTTCCTCCTGCTCTCCCTCACTCTTTATGGAGAAAAATTAAAGAGCCACAACAGTCCGCGAAACATGTCGGTTTGCCAGAGCCCACAGCGGAAAAACACAGCTCCAAACAGACACCGGGCTAGCGTCAACATAAAGTCTAAAACGTTAAGTCTGAGCACCAGAATGCGTTTGTGTTCACAAGGTACGAGCTTCAGCTTGAAGCGGAGATAAAAATGCTCAGCATGGGACGAAATGGAAGCCGAAATAGCTGAGCCATGGCCGACAGGCTCGTCTTCGCGGCTGTGAATAGGAAGGAACGGGGAGCGGACAAAAGCCTTTTCTGGAAACACTTTGCCAAGTCCTTTAATTTGAAACCTTTTACAGTTTATCACGCAGCAAAGACACACCGTGCATCCCCCCCATCACGCGTTAAAACGGGTCAAAATGAGCGAAGCATTCACCCCCCTCCCCAAAGCACCCGATGTTCAAATAGCCTAAAACATGTCTGATGTCGAAGAAACGCTGCAACACAGACACTGAATAAACATTGCTGTCTCTTTAAATATAAAGCATGTAATTGTTAACACGTTGAGGTAACTTACAGCCGTTACCTTTTAAAGGATATTTGACCCAAATAGTGCACAGACAGGCTGATGGTAACCTTCACAGTCCGTGATGAAAGTTTATGCATTTTCATCGAGGCAAACTTGAATAGAGCGATCGCATTTGTGAGCAAATGAGGCAAAAAGAACGTGGGTTTACTTACATATTTCTTTTGAATGATATTCCTCTTAGGTCTTTCCTTGCTCATTATGCAATCCCCCCAAAAAATGTTTGGCTATAGAGAGAATGGCCACATGAATTTCTTTCTTTGACTCTCGCCTCCTCCGGAGCACCACCAAATGACGATTTAAATCCCCGGCTCTGTAGGCAAAGCTCGCTGGCTTTGCAGAATCCTCCTTCGGTGTTTCCCCTCAAACTATTCGGATATAAATCCCCCAAAAAATCAAGGGTCGACGACGGACAGAGACGGACTGAAGCCAAACTCACTCGGGGATAACATAGTCAAAACAAATGCACAACAATAAGTTCCATTCGCCAAAACAGCTCGGCTTCTAGTCTCTGCGCACTCGCTCCCGGCTCTTTTCAAATACATGAATATACTTGAGGTGATGTCAACAAGTTACATCTTGTTCTGAGGTGACGATACGACGAGATATTAATAAATAAAAATTAAAAAATAAAACGTTAGGCGTCACGTCTTTTTCTAGCTGGAGCCTACGGTCGACGAGAGAGCTCTCCAGCGGCACGGCTGTACTGACTGAGAGCAGCTTCTTTCTTCCCCAGTTTCAGCCTCTCAGCCTATCACATCCTTCACCATCAGCGGCAACTTTAAAATGCCAGTGAGACGACCCCGGACACAAAACACTGCGAAATAACGCTTTACCGTCACCTTTCGTGGATTTATAGTGTGTTTGTTGCATTTTTAGCAGAGAGTTTGCAGTGATATTACCCAAAATGATCCGCTTAACTCATGTAATGTTAGCACTGAGGCTTTGTGTGTCTGTGGCATTTAAAGGAGACATGGGTGGTAACAGGTAAGTTTATACTTCCCCTATGCTGGTACTGTTTTAAATCCTCTGTTATCATAATAGTCCTAAGGAGATAATACATAGCCTAAAATAAAGAAGCCTAAAGAAGAAGTGACCTTAGAGGGTTTTTTATTTCCTGTTATGATCATATGAGGAACAATCAAATGTTTAGATAGACTGTATTTATGATATCTGTGTTCACTTTTTTGTGTTTTTAGCTAAAACAAGAATTCCCAGAAGAGGTTAAGGGGACAAAAAAGAAAAAGAAGTGGCTCCTAAATGTGTATGTAAATGACAGCCCCCAACCCCCACTCTCCACACCACCCCCACAGAGTTAAACATTAGAAAGACTTGCATTTTATAAAATAGCTGTGCTTTCAGGAGCCCTCCATTTTAGAGAAGTTAAAGATCCAGTGTGTAAGATTTAGGGGCGCTCAGAAAGTGGAATATCATCTGCATAAATGTGTTTTCATTAGTGTACAATCACCTGAGAATAATAATTGTTTTGTTTTTTGTTACCTTAGAATGAGACTTTTATATCTACAGACACGGTGGGTCATCTTCAACGGAGGCCGCCATGTTTGTAGAGTAGCCCAGAACAGACAAACTAAACATTGGCTCTAAACAGGGACAGTTGTGGTTTTCGCACATTTCACATCCACCACAGTTTCTCCTTAGGCCTCAATAGGTGTGGTAGTAAACAGGGCGGGGAGAGTATAATCAGTGTATTTCAGAAACTGTGGCTTATAGTAAAATTACATTAGTAATCCCTCTGGAGCACCACAGGAAAACACACAGTAGTGTCTGCGCCCCACTTTGTGAATTACTGCTCCAGAATAAACTAGCTGCTACCTCTAAATCTGAGTTACTGAGTCACACACCTCCAACCCACAACAAAAAATATCATGGGAAGACATTCTTGGCCTTATTTACTTTTATCTGAGTGCGTACAGTGGCTGCACATTTTCATTGAAGGTTATCCCTTCAATTTGCATGGCTTTGTATAATTTGCATCTGGACTCACGCATATTTGTTCAGGTCATATTCACTTTTGCGTTAACCACTCTGTGATGACTGTTAACTGACTCTGTGTCCTTATCCCCCTTTACCAGAAGTGGGTTTGCTGTGTCGTTAATCTAATATACTGAGTGGGACGGTTACTCCATATAGACCCAGGAGGTTAAAAATGATGTGTGTGTGTGTTCCAAAACACAGATATAGTTGTAGCCTTGTCTCCAAGGTATGACTGAATGAATAAAAGTTTTTTTGTAAACTCCACAGTATAGTCAGTCATGACCTGGATTAGTTAACTAAAAACTGCACTAGCGCTGTCAGTCGGTCCTTCACTTTGGTTCAGACTGAAATATCTCAACAACTATTGGATGGATTTCCATAAAATTTAACTATGACATTTGTGGTCTCAAGAGGATGCGTCCTACTGAATTTGTTGACGGCTTTACATTTTGCAACATTTTTATCTTAAGAACATCTACCTACAGATATCCAGACGATGAATCCTGATGACTTTGGTAATGCCTTGATTTTTGATCTAACACCACCAGTAGGTCAAAATACAAATATTTTAAAATATCCCAGAGTCCTCATGATGGATTGGCAAATTGGCTTTGATAATCTCTTGACTTTTTCTCTAGCGCCACCATGAGGTCAAAATTTGTGATTTTCAGTGAAATGTCTCAACAACCACTGGATGGATTATTTGGTATCACAGACAGTAGAAAACGGCACCCATCTGTCAATCAAAGCAGCCACACTTGATATACACTAAATATGCATAACTTTAAACCTTTTTATAATTTAACTTATTTAGAAATTCACCCTCAGTACAGTTGTCATGAACGGGGAAATTAGCTATAGAGACCAAAACTGTTTTTTGTACCAGGCTGTAAACATGTTTTTTTCTGCTGTGAAGTTGGACATTTTAACATGGGGACTTATGGAGACTGACTTGTTCTGTAGCCAGCCTCAAGTGGCCATTTGAGGAACTGCAGTTTTTGGCACTTATGCATTGGCTTCATTTCACAACCACTGAGGTTGTGATCAGGGTTAACATTATACTTACTTAGCATTGTCATGCTTAGTATGCTAACATAAGCATTTAGTTCAAAGCACTGCTGTGCCTTAAGTACAGCCTCAAAGAGCCAGTTGTGTGAATAGACTCTTTGTCTTGTTTAAGGTGACATGAAATTCTTTACATACATTAGATATTCATAGGCAGCACCTGTGGGCCTGAGTATTTGTTAAGGCGTACCTGTTTGGGGTCGATGTTAGACGAGTTCTCTCACTGTTGTTTGGTTTCCACAAGATGGGGTGAGTCAGACAGTGAACAGAATTTCAGCAGGCGCCATTATTTCTGCATTACTTATAATTCAAGATTATCAAGGAATAGAGTGCTCAATCAAAATTCATCTGGTTTTCCAAAGTTTTCTGACATTGGATTAGGAGGGTCCGTGTGTGACATCCATACCCATTCCACACTGTGATTTGTCAGCTAGGCCAAGGTAAGCAGAGGGCCCGTGGTTTAAACTCTTGAAGTGGTCAGACAGCACGTCATAAAAACTAGTTTCAAGTTCTCTAAATCAAGTTTTCTCTAAAGTCCTAACAACTATAGGTAACTTTGAGTTTCTATGTCATTTTTCCTGCATGTCTTGACACTGTGGGAGGAAACCGGTATGATCAAGAAATGTTAAAAACAGATTCAGCATCTCCCTGAACCCCTAAAAGCTGGACTACAATCACTCACCAGCATCCATGCAATCATGCTGATTTCATTATCATTCATGTAACGAGGAAGAGCTATCGATGCCTCCTCTGTGTTTGATGTAGATTTAGCATAACGCACCAAATGATCAAAGTACTGAACTTACCCATGAATGCATGAACAAAGACACCAAATCAATAGCTGACGGGTCAATAATTCTAAGCATGGCTAGCGGATGACATGATATTTATGTAGCACCCCATTAAGTCACGCTGCATGTAATATGAAAACAGAATACGAAAGAAATATCGGAGGATCAGTAGGAATCCAGAAATTATACAGTGTGGACAGAAGCATGAGTGTCAGGATTTAGAGAAGAGATAATGGTATATGATTTCAATAAATGCTGATGAATTGTAATCCTTTATTTTAAGGATGGTATATATCAGAAAATATTGTAAATCTCTACAGTACCTTTATCTGTGAACATAATATTCTTTTACACCCCTAAATCAATGATGGCTAGTGCTCTGACAGCGTCAGAGTCAAGCAGGCTATTTCGAGATGAGGCTCACTGCCTTTAGCCCCCATCACCCTGCACTCTCAGGGGCTTTACCAGGGTCCTCTGCCCTGCTGGTGCTGACATTTAGGCCCACATGAATCAATGAGACAAGCTGTGGAGGGATGCCTGAATTCACAGCAGTCCGCCTCACAGTTCACATTTAGCCCACGCCATGTACAGGCAAAAGGGTTGCAGAGAGACTTTGAGACATTTTTAGCCTCATTTGTCCATGTGCAGATTTGTAAAACGAGGCTTGACACTAAGTGGACAAGATCTTTTTTTCTGTTCTGACAAAATCAAAATGATGTTGCTTTCACAATCTTATAAAAAAATGTCACTATTTTAAAATTTACATGAAAAACTTTTAGTGTGTTGGGAAGAATGTGTGTATAAGTCTGTTGTGAAGTTAAGTGAACGATGGCCTCTAAACCTTTTAGATGTTGGTCAAATGCAGGAAATGATTGATTAGATGATTGATTTGTTTTTATTCATAATTTATGCAAGTGAAAGCGCAAGAAACCGAGAGTGTGTTTGTGTCTGTGTTTTTTGTCCTTGAAGGGACAGCAGGTTTCAAAAGTGTTTGGACAGCTCTGCTCTTGTATAAATGGCATGGAGACATTTACACCAATGGATTTAGGAGTGTGTGTGTGTTTGTGTATGTCTATATGTGTGTGATGGAGAAGGCCAGGGATTGATTAGAGCTTTCACTCTCAATGTGGTTAATTGCCCAGTGAGGCTTAGCAGACGGTGCTGGCTAGATTGATGTCCGATAGCCAAGAAGAAGGGGAGTCTGGGTGTGTTTGTGTGTGCGTGTGAGGGGGGTGCGGGCTTGATTTACTGGGCAGCACGGATGGTGGTGGTGGTGGTGGTGGGGGCAACGAATCCCAAATTAATGTTGAAAGATTGAATGGTTAAATATTGCACACTGTGGAAATAAACCCCAAGGAGTTTCCTTCAAAAGAAAGGAAAACTCAAACGATTGTAATCACATCTGCTGAAAAGAAAAGAAGATGCATTGAAATAAAGAAAGAAAAATGCTCAGCCATGTCACCTTTTGTTTTCTTCCCCCTGTATTTAAGAGGGTTTGGGTTTTTTGTTTTTTGTTTTTTTACAGTGAATACTGCCTCTGCTTTCAGACGAAGCTTCCTTTGGGTTTAGTTCAACAATGACCTGATGTTTTCATCTCTGCCCAGTTCCCCTGAAATTACTCAGCCTTTAAAAACAATTGTTTCATTCTGGCGCTGCATCAAGTTCAAATCCTCACTAATCTATCTCTGTGTTGAAGTAGACATTAGTGTGCTTTTGCCAAAATTACTACAACAGCTCTGACAGGAGAGGCTTTTAATCTCGCAGTCAAAAGTTCCTGAAAGTTCAAATGTTTTTATAAATATTAGCATCGCGCTGGAATAAAATAAGACCTTAAATAAAGAAGAATGGTATTTACCCCCTGGCATTTGTAGGAGTGATAGTGTACGCCACTCCTGATCTTTTATTCTTCTGCACTGATCGTCTACAGGGTCATAAAATGATGTTTATTGTTCAGTGAGAGGGGTAGGGAAGTATTTGCAGGGAGGGCTGGAATTAACTCGCTGAGCGTGATACTAGGGGACGGCAACAAACGAGTCACGGTGTTAGCAGGGGGTTGGGAGGATAAGGAAGCAGTAAAATCTAGGCTCATACAATTCTCTTCTTTTCACGCAGGCTGTTAAAACTCTAAGTAATATGAGCACCAGAGATATTGAATGCTGCATATAAAAGAAAGAGAGAAAAGTTTTACACTTCAAAAACGGTGTATTTTAATCAACCAGATAATCTTAGATTGAGGTTTAAATGCAGTTTAACTTGCTTTGAGTATAAATGAAGTATTTGCTGCACTATCTTAATGAATAATTCTTTTTGTTTGAGTTATTGTAGATACATGCGAGAGGCCATGTCAAGTTATTTTGTCTGGTATTGACTCTTAAACCTTTGAGAGTCAATAACATCAGTTGACTGAAAACAGTCTGCCAATGTTGTGAACTTATTTAAAGCTTCAGAAATCCGTTAGAAAAAAACAGAAAAGACAAAATAATGCTGCAGTAGCATAGAAATGATAGGAAAGTGCATGAATCTCTGCTCATGTTATGGCTTTTTGGGGAAGCTCCTCAGCACCAGATTAAGAGGGATACTTGTCTATTTTTTAAAGGTCTTTAGATTTTTCTTTGTGATTCTTTTTCAAGTTATTAAAGCCTGAAAAATGTTGTAACATTTAACTCAAATTCAAAGTTGAATTGCGCATATGAAGCTTAAGATGAACACATTTTACAGGAGTTAAGCCTGGAGGCTGGATCTTTATCCTGGTTTTCCAGAAATAATTTTTGTTTAGGAGGATTTGTTTTTGCAGTGTTATGGTTCTGATGATGGCAGACAGACTGGAGGTCATGGTGGCTTTGAATTACTCCGCTGAAATTTGAATCCTATAAGAACTCTCATTAAAGTGAGGGTAACCTTCTCCACAGCCACCCCCACCACCTCTCCCTTTCCACTGTTCAGGGACTCGTTGAGATCACAAACACAATTTATTTTTCGACAACCCCCCGGACACACACACACACACACACACACACACACACACACACACATGCACGCACACCTCCCTGTCTGAAGGGACTTGAGAGTCCCCACTCTACTACCATGGATAATTGGACACCTTCAGTATGAGAAATCCCCTGCAGAAACAAAACAGGCACCGGCGGTGTAGACTCATATCAGGTTTGTCAAATATAAGCACAACAGTGAGGATGAGACAGAGACACAGGCTCGGTTTGAACCTTAACTACAAGCTCGATTTGAAAACCCCCTTTGGCAGTGGCTCTTTCTGATTCAATTCACACATTGAATACCTCACTTCCTGAGCTTGTGGTGGCTGTGGTGGGGTGTGACAGGATCAACAGGAGGAATATCCACACCCTCAGGCTCCAGGGTGAAGTTGTCCTCAGGGCACGTAACTAGAATGAGCGCGGTCTTCGCTGTGCTTTAAGTTGACCCATCTGGAAGCTAAATGCAAAACCGCCTGAAGATCAGAGCCGAGGGATGACTCGTGCTTATTTCTGCCCCCAAGGCTGTTGTTGTGTTTCACTAATGAGGCACATCTCCCCAACCTCACCTGGCAACCGCAAGTCTAACCTGGTAAACTGTAGACTCTGAGAGCAAATGCATGCTCAAATGGTCGGCATGTTATTGCACGTTTTTAAAAGAGTCTCAGTGGTGGTCAGGTCACTCACCACATCAAAGTTTTCATGGATTTGTCACTCATTATGCCTCCTTTAATGTCCCATGATGTAACACACAGTTACAAAAAATAGAAAGAACAAAAGAACTTGTATTTTCTTCTCTGCGTTCTTTCTTTCTTTCATTCTGATACATGCTTCTGTTTTGTTTCACATATGCAATGTTTTGAAATTGAATAACGTCCCCATGTGGCCCTCATTAATGACCGATCTTTATGCCATCTGTATTTACGCATCCATTCCATAGTAAGTCCAGTCTCCCCATTCAGTTCAACACTCCTGTTCCCCTTTCTCACCTCAAACCAGTCTGGACTGGAGTACGGTGTGGATGAGTAGCTAAGCATGAATCACTCATGAGGAACAAGCAGCGTTGTAGCGTTGCCAGGTCTCTTGTGTGTATCTAGCCACACAGAGAGTAATAGCATTCAGCCACAAAGGTTCTATAGCCCAGGAGTGACTGGCTGACTCATGTGGGTCAAGACCTGCCACAGGTGGGGGATCCCAGGCTGAATAACCTCCCCCCTCTGACAGTAGGCAGCCACAGCCTCTGCACCCCTTTTCACCCACCCGGGACACCTGCACTGGACACAAAAGCCATCTCTCTCCAATTCTTTGAGGGCATGAGCAGAGAGAGAGAGAGAGAGAGAGAGAGAGAGAGAGAGAGAGAGAGAGAGAGAGAGAGAGAGAGAGAGGAAAAGGACGTGGGGAAGAACGAAGCAAGGGAGAAAGAAACAGGGTTGGATGGGTCGCGGTGGGGGCTGCCTCAATCGTAACCATGCGGAAACAAAGTAACACAAACTCGAGCCACAGCAGGGGAACAGCTGGAGCACACAGGGACCGCAGTCTGGGTGGTCTGGAGAGCGAGGGAGAAAGAGAGTGCGTGAGCTTGAAGGAGAAATGAGCGAGAATGAAAGACACAGAAAGGGTTTGGGTTTAGGATAGAGATGTTGAAAATAGAAGCTATTAAAAGGGAGGTGGTGCTGAGAAAGAAAACGAGAAAGGTAAAGACAACTGAGGAAAAAGCGGCTACTCATGGGTTTCCCCTTTATCCATGCAATTATGGCAAATCGATACACATCAATATCTAATTACTCAAAGAAGCCCTTCCACCAATGCTCACATTGGAAGCAGGAGATGCCACTTCTGTGTAGAAACAATGACTGTCTATTTGAAATCAGTTACAAATGTCTTTAATAACAGCTCAAGATGGGATGATAATTATGACTTTTCTTTCTTGTTTGGTAAGAACAGATCAGTTAGTATCCCTGCACATCACATTTACTGCACATCACATGCTGCAGTAAACTAAACAATCAAACAATGTCACAAGCTCTCTCCACCTTTCACAGTACACTGTTAAAGGTGTTTTAATCCAGCTGCTGTTATCAGAACAATTTAATTACACCTTTCACTAAAGTTAGAGTATTGGATATTAGGAAAGCATTTGATAATCCTTCTAACAAAAGAGACGCATTCACATGCACACGGTGAGCCAATATCCCTGTGCTTTTCCATACGAGGCTTATCACACCAACATGGTTTGCATGATAAAAAAAAAGAAGGTAAGTCATGCGGGAGGTCCTGCACATTTGCATATCCCCTGGGTGCATGGTGTAATTTAGCTACATATGTCCCTTCCCTAATAGGCTAGAGTTGGCTTAAAGCGAGGCTTGTGTTTTTGGAAGCGACCTTGCTGATTGTCTATACGGATTCACAGCTCTGCTCTGATTTGCAATTGAAAGGCACGTAATTGTACTTGAACTAACTGAATAACTATAGGTTTTTTAAAGAGGGTACGTGAGGGAGAAAGGTGTTTTTTGTAGGCTGGATTGAAGCTTTGCATCCCTGAGTGCAATCTTCTCCACAGGATATCATTCACATAGCAGTACCTGTCCTTCTGCAGGTCTATAGCTGTGGTTGAATACAGTGCATGTGACTGTGAAGTTAGCCTGATTGCTTACATGTGCTAATTCTACCAATTCAGCCTGTATCACATTCCACTGAATTCATAATGTTACTAATCAGCCTCCATGTTTCCCATGGTAATACATAATATATCTGACTCAAACAAATGGAAATATATTCATGATATGCATTCGCTTATTCTGCACTAAGTTTGACATTCTCCTTTCAAATCCACAGAGACTCAGACAACATTAGTACGGCTGATACATGACCAACCAGAAGCCACCATAAATTCAGGACCTACTTTGTTCCTAGTCATAGCCCACTGCTTATCTCCCGTATTTGACTACCATAATTTGCCTCTCAAATGCTCTGCTGTATGATGTTACACATGCCTATATCTGAAAATGCATATTCCACTGGTGCAGAGGAGTCGCACGTGTGTTAATCCCAACTTGTTATCCATGACATCAAACCCAGTTTATCCAGATTTAACATCAATTTTCAGTTCGACGGAGGGGAAAAGCACCAGAATATGAATTAATGTTTTTTTTTTTTTAAATCTGTCTAAATAATAACCCAGCCACTCCTGCAAAACACTTACCACTTTTCTCTCTCCCCGATATTAAACAAGATTAGGATAGCTAAAAGGTTAATGAGATTCCCTTCTTTTGAACAAACTGTGCCTTATTTCTCCCTTTCAGAGGAAGCCATAAACATCCTCCCTGTAATAACGAATGGTGATTATGCCGATGATATTAATTATCATTACTTTCAATTACTACACCCAGCCAGGCCCTGTCGGTTATGAGGGCAGCTCCCTGTGGAGGAGCCGCCACCCGCCGCCGTACATTCATTAGCTGAGCCGAGTGATTGTGTGACTCTCTGTGTCTCTCCTTCTCCATCTCTGTCTTTCTTCTTCTCTTTCTTCCTCCTCTCGCAGCCGCCGTTTTACCCTTTCTGTTTTTCTCGGTCCTCTCTCTTCTTCTAGCCCGTGTCAACGAGTCCAAGGAGCTCCACATACTGTCAAGGGTAGGCCAGTGGATGAATGAGGTGAGGTGGAAGTTAATTGTGGAGAGATCTGAGATGAGCTGTGAGGGAATCCATGGCACAGATTGTACAGATCTCTCCCACCACCCCTCCTATTTTATATCTCTTTCCCCCCATCTGGTTTCTTTGCTTTAGCTCTCGTCACCGGTCCCTCGCTCAATCTTGTTGCTTTGTCTCTCCCCCTTTCCACTCTTCCTCACTCCTGACATGAAACATCCATTTCCGCCCCATGAAATATGGAAAGGGCCCTCATGAATTGTTTACAGGTTAGCAGCATGCATGCCAATGGCAGCAGGGGGACAGGCTCAGGTTTTCAGGCAGGCTGCAGTAGTAGAAGGGCGGTGATCGCAGAGAGGACTGGCCTCACCAAATATGCTTGTAAACCTGCAGGGTCTGATTATTCTGTGATACAGGCTATTGTGGGGGCGTTTTGTAGAATTCAATATAGTTACTAATAAGTCATCGCACACAGTGTATGTATGTTACATCAAATGTTCATATTGTCAGGTTTGTTAACTTATGATGCATACAAAAATCAATAACACGAAGCCTTAGGTGATATCATTTTACATCATCTATCATCTGAAACTTTAGTTCAAGCGACTCGTATCCTTCCACCTGAATAAGATAAATCATTATAAAGCCACATATTTTACATGCCTGAGCACTCTACACGAGCCTGAGATGGAAACGTGAAAAAACCAGCGGCACCATTTAATGGAAGATGAATAGCGGTCTTCTTAAATCAACTCATGCACACTTGTTTGCAAATCTACACTTAAAGAATCTTGAATCTTGATTCTTCTACTTTTTTCTAGAAGTAAATATAAACTATAATGACACTGTTATTGAAGACTGTTACTGGACACATTTGCATCATAGTCCTGTATAGCTTACGAACATTAACGCAAGCCAATTTTTCTCTTTTCCAGCAAGCCCACATAGCACAGTTTATTACATTCCACCTAGGAAGAGGAAGTTAGCGTGCTGGGATTTGTAGTTGTCCTTTGCAAACCGAAAGCTAGTTAGCTCCCCTTGCTAACATTAGCACTGATTTGAACTACATGGTACTTTTCTTTCTTGTTATTTCAGCACCTGTCGAGGCACTGGATACTGAGCGTGCAGAAGTCTTACATTATTCAAAGAAAGGGGCTCTAGCAAGCATTAGCTGTCTCGTGGGTATAGCAGTGGTGATGGCCATGATGGCAAATGAATCTTAACTCATAGCAACAAGTAGTCCTGTACCCTCAGCACTCTATACGTTAGTCTGTGATTCAAATTGTGACATGATAACATAGGAAGTACTCTATTACACAGATGAGAATAAGCAAATGCTTACATCAACCCCTCAAGCTGTTGGAACTGAATAAATATTGCATCCATCAAATTACCAGTAGCAACTTAATCTGACAGCACCAATTTATGCTCACTGACACTAATGACGGGGTTTCTGTCACTGCAAATAAATTAGACTTACATTCCTTCTTTGTGTTGATTACAGTTTTGAACAAATTAGTTCAAACATCCAGGATATACTGAACAAAAATGTAATTAATTTAAGTTCATTTCAGGGTAGATTGTTGAGATTGTACACTACGTACCCCTGCAGCACTAAAATGTCATAAATGTCCCAGAGGATCTAAGAAGGGGGTAAGAGATAGTGGGACGGGTGCTGTAATGCGTGGGTCAAATAGTTCAGGATATTTATTTGGTTGGTCTCACTGGACTAAGCACGGCCTGTTGAGTTGGTTAATTTCCTCCTGATGAGCTTGTAGATCACGTCAGCGTCGCACCACAGGGATATGAAGGATGGATATGGAAGCATCAATTAAGATGTACTTCAGTGAGGGTTTTATCAGTTGTGGCTTTTTTTCCTGGGGCCTAATAGCTTGTGATTGATAGCAATGAACTTGAGCAAGAGGGGTGTGCATTTCAGATGGACAGATAGAGCATTTTGAGGGCTTGCTGACTAAAGTGCTTTACTGCAGCTCGTGCACTTGTGGTTATAATGGAGTGCTTGGGAGCCACACCACTTGAGAGATTGTGTGGATATATTATTAATCTGTTCCCTGTGCCATTGCTGTATAGTACTGAACTGTGGGCCTGGCAGAAAGAACGCTGCTTTGGCGCCATCATCTCCTTATCTGTCTCTTTCTCTCTGTCTCCTTCACTCTCTTTCAGCCGCTATCCTCTTCCTCCTGTCTTTGTCACTCAGCCTCTTTCTCCAAGGAAAGGAGCTAGAGCTGGAAGAAGAGAGGAAGAGATGATCAGATCAATATCCCTCCCAGGAAATACACTTCCTCTCTCTGACTCCCTGTCTCTTTCCTGCTGCCTGTCTTTTGTATAGCCGGCTTGTCTGACCACATCATTGGAGCATCGTGGCCAATTTCACAAGCAAGCCAGATAAGCAGCCATACTCAACATGTCAAGGAGTGTGTGACAAGCTCGACATGCAGTACTGGGCGAAGAGAGGAAGAGAAAGTGATAGAGATAAAGAAAGTAGGAGTTGTGGTTGAGAAAGAGGAAGACAGTGGACGTCTGTTTCTCAATGTCACGACTAGTTACAAGTTAAACGGTGATAGCTGTCTGACAAAACCTTCTGTCCTCCCATATCTGACTCAAACACAGCGGCAGTGATGCTTCTCTATATTATTTCCACCAGGTTTTCACTAGGTTCAGCCCACATTAATAAAGAATGAAGAAAAACGATACTAGTGTGTGTTTTTCACTTTGTAACCAACTCTCTATTTAATCACAATAGGTTACCTCCCAGAATGACCAGCTCTTGTGCTGTGTCTCCGTTATTAAAGGTAATATCCATTAACTTTGATTTAATGAGCTGTCACATGCTCCCTACAGCATAAACTGTGAGTGATCTCTGTGAACCCATCCACTGATTTTCCATGCAGTCGTTTACTGTAAACTTAATAATGCACTCTGCTTAAAGTGACTTCAGTGGCTGTTTGTCTCTTTAATTTAAGGGAAAGGTTTGGTAAATATAAAGGAAAAGAAACACTGACATACATTTGCAGATTGTGTATTTGTTAGGAGGAAAAAACAAGTGAATAAAATAATGGAAATTTTCATCAAGTGGGCTTTTTATTTAATGCAGAAGGAGGGAGAAGAATTAAAGGAATTATTAAAAAGCATTGAAGAATAAAAGAGGACAGACAAGCTGGACTGAAATCAAACCTGCAAAAAAAAAAAAAAAAAAAAAAACATGAACAGACACGACAGCTGAGCTACACCGCTTTTTGGAGACATTGTGTTTATTAGAATGGCGCATCACCTCGAACACAGCTCACTGGCTGCGACCATTGTTCGATTACAGTCACTTTTTTCCTCGTCGCAAAGCATTATGAATTCTCGCTCTGTTCCAAATCTTTTCACTTCTCGCTGGCTGCAAAGCCGTTTTCACATTCCAAGGTAAGTAATAATTTACTGTCAAGAACTGTTCTCCGTTTTGACTGGTGAGGCGATGAAGCTGCGACCACAAATTGTGTCAGCTGGAAGCACCACGCGGATGTCAGGGCCGGTAATGGCTCGTAAACTGCATTAGTATTATATCGTGGAAGCACGTCGTTTGTCAGATGTTTGTGGTGTAAGGTCACTGGAAAATGACCAAAATGATCACAGGGAATCTATGTTACAGATTATTTCCCACACGGGGTTGTTTCACCACCGCCATGTGGGCGTATGTGTGTGTGTGTAAATACAGTAGTGAGAGAAGAGGAAGAGATTGTGTGTAACAGGAAAGGTGGGTGGTGTAGAAGATACTGTATATGTGTGTCTCTGTGTGTGCAGATAGGGAAGTTTCCACTGCAGCCATGAACTGGCACTGTTGTGAGTGCAAATTGGTGTGTGTGTGTGTGTGTGTGTGTGTGTGTGTGTGTGTGTGTGTGCGCGTGTGTGTGTGTGTGTGTGTGTGTGTGTGTGTGTGTGTGTGTTAGAGACACACACACACACACACACACACACACACTTTTGTCTTCTGTCTTCTAACTTATGGACCTGCTACCTAGAGATTAGCTTCCCCACAGAGGGGTGTGGCTGTGTGCGTTGACCATTGTCCAATCAGCCGTGACCTAGCAATGACAACTAGCCAACCAGCACGCCCAGATCCCACTGGTCTGCCAAGGGGGCGTCACATGATGGGACCAACTGTCACCACACATGGTCTCTTTCTCTCTCAAATCTGTCCATTTGTGTCGGAGAAACAATCCATCCATTTATCCTTGTTATCTGAAGGGGAATAAAAAAACCCCTCCTTTTTCTGTTTGTTGGATTCAAACGTGCTTTTCCTGCAGTTAGGAAGTAGACTTCAATAGGAGCCCAATCATATCCTTTTGTATGCTCTATGTTTTTGTGTGTGTTTTTGACACACATTGTGCTCAGATAGCTAAGTGGTTCAATGCGCAGGTTCTGGAGCTGCACAGACTCCCCTGATGGCTATGAATCTTGCCAAAACTCTCCTGTGCCTTCCTACAGGCTGGTTAAAAAAAAAAAGAGAAGATGAAAGTGAGAGGAGTTCCCACTTTCTTTTTCTTTTCTCTCAAAATTGAGAACACGCTGTGTCTCTCACAAAAGATTTTCCACAGGTGCACAAACATTATCGTGCTCTTTGTAGCGGCCTACATTGACCCGGCCGATGACTCGCTTTTTGTATCTACAACACCTGGCCATTTTCAGCTTCATTTCATTCTAAATACGGAGATTCTGCACTGGATATCCACACTACATTAACTCTCCAAGGAACAACAAACACCGTGTTTGTTTTGGACATAAACAAAAGGACATCTTGGCTTCAGTCGGATCACTTCAGATGAAATATTGCTATTCAAGGCGAGCCTGCAACACTTTGTTCCCAATCACTCGGCCAGCTGTTTGCAACAAAAGGTCCCATTGCAGTTTCTTAAACGTAACCTCTCCTGATCTCTGTTTGTGTACCTGTCTTACAGTGGGGTTAAACCATAGTCAGAGACAGTCAGAGATTATGTTTATACTTGCATCCTGCACAGGTTGAACATACACAGAACATGCTGAGAGAGTAGTTTATGATGTTGAAAACACTGTTTTTATTGTAGGAAATGTGGAAGTGCTTACACTCAATAAAAGCACAACCCTTTATATTCTCTTCATAGTGTCCTTCACCTGTCTCTACTAGCAGGCTGGAATGCATCCTACAATGTGCTTTAATGTTTGATTTGCTCAAGGTAATTTGCTTGCAACCGAGGCTTTAGCTCTGTCTCTCTGTGTCTCTCGCTCTATGTCTCCCTCTGGAAATGATTAGGGCTGTTGGGGCAGCCTGGAACCATTACTGATGTACACTGATGAAGTCCCATTTGTTTGAAGTGCAAGCACTCTGTCGAGGCCCTGTGTGTGTGTGTGTGTGTGTGTGTGTGTGTGTGTGTGTGTGTGTGTGTGTGTGTGTGTGTGTGTGTGTGCGTGAGCAAGCCTGCATACATCTGTGCGTCCCTGTGTGTGAAATCTCCCTCTCCTTCCCTTTCTCCCTCAGCCAAGCCCACACCACTAAAAACTCATTGCAGAGAGGAACTGGAAATAAACTTGTGAGGAAACCCGATCCCTTTGAAGTGTCAGTCTCATAGTTCAAACCGTTGCCAGTCATCAAATATATGTCATCAACCCCCAATTTACGTATAAAACGCTTCCCTTGGCAGCGGACGTGTTTCGCCATTGTTACGTGGCCCCCGTGCTTTGACAAGATAACACAACAGCTTTTTCCTGTCCCTGACATTATTTTAGCCACAGAACGTCAGTCTGGAAGAACGGCTTTACTCGCCGGTGGAGAATTAGTTAAATGTCTTTACACATGTTGCAGGCTTTGAGACAAATGATCAGAATCTGGAGTACATTGTCCAAGTGTTGATGTGATTCAGTGCAATTGTTCTTTCAAACAAAGGGCCATATACCAAAAATCTGTTTTAGGTTTTTTTGGCCGGTGGGTAAAAACTGAAACTGGTCTTTTTCATTTGTAGTTGAAGACAGCTGTGTACTCTTAGGTAATGTAAAACATTTGCCCTTGAACTGTGAATATTCTGGATGTCTGACAAGAAAGAATCTAACAAGGTTTCATCATTTAAAGGATCTAATTCTCCATCGATATCCATGGATTTGCAATTACACAACGCTGTCAAACACAAGTATCATAGCGGTGGTTCTGCACATCTAAGCCAGTCAATTTATAATGCATACTTTAAGTTATGATGTTGATGCATTTCTGTTCACAGTAGCCAGATTCCACTGCATTTACTGTATGTTACCATCTCTATTAGTTTCATTGTTAGCGGTGGAGTCCGCCATTCCCCGGGGCTGGATTCAAAATGCCAACCTATGCACAGGGGATTCACAGGCACATGCATACATGGACTCCAGCATTTTATCATTTTTATTTTATGAATATGATTGACTGAAAGTCTTACTGTTTACTCTCCTCACTAGTTATCACATTACAGTTTATTCTAGCAGTTTGTTTTGTCCCTTCTGCCATAGCATCTCTTAACAAAACACAGTGGTAGCTGCGATGTGCTGAGAACTATATGGATGGGATAAAAGTGAAATAAATGCACTATACTGAAAGTTTATTTATGTGGTTGTGTTGTGGTATTTAATTTATTAATTATGTATTTATTGTAATTATGTATTTATGTGAGACTCTGTACAAACTGTGGTAACAAATTTCCTTGTAAGGACAATAAAGTATCTCTCTATCTAAAAACCATGAAGCCCAACAGACTGTCCAGCATACTGTAACTCCCTGCAAAACCACAATGTGTCATTACAGAAGAAGCAGGCGCAGATCAAAACAAGCCATCTTATCCCGTCTAACATGCTGCCATTAATGGAAGCACATTGTGAGATTTTAGAGTGATTTAATGACCGCAAACAAGCTGTCGCCTAAATCGTTGTCAGTTTTCATTGTGTTGTTAAGCAGTTGTGCAGAAAGAGAACTCTGGCTGCTTTCACTTGCGCTCCAACTTTTAGAATCCAAGAAATGAACCAAATCTGCCGTTTACTTTTTGTTTGTGTTCTGGCTCTGATTGTCTTACCTTATCACTCATAAATCAAATTCTTTTACAGCTTTTTTGATTAAAACAAAACATGATTTTAGTCTAATTGATTTACTCTATCTCAAGCAAGTTTCAAGACAATCAACTCAGGGTTAAAATCAGAAATAATGTAAATTATAACTGATTTGTTAAAACATGTTAAAACCCGGGTAGGTCTTTAACAGTCAGTGCTTGGCCCTCTGGTTTGTTTTTTCAAAGGAACTACTGTTTAATTCTGCCAGGCCAGGTTAATTATTTTTATACCATCTAATATTAATAGAGCAAAGTAGGGGGGAAAAAAATCTGAATGAGGATTGTGATAATTTTCTCATTGTTGTCCTGTCATCTCCTAACAAAGCCGGAGCAGGCGAGGCAGAGCAAAGGGGTTATTTAAAGGAGACCTAAGGATGTCCTCACTAATGGATGATGCACTTTACTCACCAGTGCACAATACTGTACACTTCTATTTAAATTCAAATTACGCCATTTGAGGTTTGGTGTGTGTGTGTGTGTGTGTGTGTGTCAAGGGAGGGCCGTGGTAAGTCCCTTTTGTAGTGTTTATTGTCGACAATGAGGTTGAACCCCTCTTAAAATGCAAGACAAAGGCAGAGAGGTGCTAAGGGGCAGGAAACAGCTCACCACTTCTCTTCTATTTCCTTTAGCACACACACACACACACACACACACACACACACACACAAACACACATGTGCACACACACGCTCACTCTGCTAATTACATGTGCTACCACTGTAGATGCTGTGCTCTAATTGTGGAACCGCAAGTGGCTCTGGTTATAAATAGACTGACTTATTATGAGAGGAACATGTCAGTGTCAATTATAGAGTCTATGACTGCTACAAAATGTTTATTGGATGCAATCTATTCTATATCAGGGTGCAACACTTTTGGAGCCATGTTGAAAAATGCACATCCTTTTTAGAGACATGTCAGCACAAGGTCAGTGGTGTGAAAATATGCAAGAGTTTAGGTGTTGCTCAACAAAAGCATGCATGCTCAACACGATGACAAACATAAAAGAACTATTACTACTGCTATACAAATAAAACTGCATAACTTTCTTGATCAATAACAAATCAGGTTTTTGTGGCTTTTTGACCTGACCATGGCCTGCTGTGTAATTTTTTTTAAATCCAAGATCATTGGATTACATTCAAGAAACACAGAGGCCTAGAAGCGTGATACATTTTTCAGTGAAGGTGAAACTGAAAATATGAATAAATAAAGATATCAAACTTCAAAAGTTTTGTTGTTAGGTCACTGACTGAGATATGAGCAAGGATCACAAATGGTCAAAACAAATACAAATGTGACCATTTCAATGAACACTATTATATAGTGTTATTTTGAATTGGCTTTTTGTGACAGATTTTTTTGATGTTTTTGTTCAGCAAACTTGTGTTAAAGAAGTAGACATATAGATGATGACCATATATTTAGAAGATTAATTATAAAAGAAAATTTAAGTGGGGCAGCTACTTACTGAAAGTTTGGGTGGGAAAACTAATACAGAAGAAATTATTCCTTCTCATTGTCAGAACTGTGTTGATATTTAGTCGTGGTGTTAACCTTTTTATTTGTGTTCATTTGTTTTGAATGTGTGTGTTCAGTGAAAGGTTGTCTTTAAGTTACAGTTTATATAATAAAATATGTTGTGAGTTCCTGTGCAATAGGCCAAATATTACAAACATTGCCCTGATACATGAATGCTTATGGCTTCAAAATGTAAATAAAATAACTAAGGGGCTGCTAATGTCAGAACATCAGAATACATGCAAGAGAAAAGAGAACTACAGTTATCCCCAAATTTGACCCAATTTAGAATTAAACTGAAGAATTAGAAGAAACTGATTCTACTTATTGAATTAAATAAATCATTTCATTAAAAACCCATTAGCTGAAAATGCATTTCCACAAAGTTTTTCATGTTAAAAAAAAAGATACATGGTTCTTACAAGACATCAACAAATGCAGTCTGATGACCATTTAAAACCGGATTAAAAAGAAGCTTCATTTAAAGCATAAACTTAAACCAGCAGAGACTCTCCTGCAGAGAGAGTGAGCTTTTCTTTTCTCTCTACAGAGACTGAAACTAATAAAGGATTATCACTGCTGTGAGAAGTTGGAAAAAACTTTCGCCATACAAGCTGCTCTCCTCCAGCAGACTGCACCAGACTGGTGTATTATCAGTGTGTAGTGGCGGTGAGCCTGGTGAGTTCCTAATGATAGCTTTGCCCTTCGCCACAGACTAAATCAAGGCTTGCTGGGTAAACCGACTCACTGCGACCACTTAACCCCCGTCTGCCCTTCTGCCGCCAACGCTAAAAATTTCTCGGTATTTGAATGCAAATCTGAGAAGTCCACCTGACCACCATGTATCTGAGCACTTAGTAGACAGGTCTTCTCCAGAAATAACTTCCCGAGATTCCATTTCCTGTCCCAAAATAGCCTCCGTGTTACAATAGGAACTGACATTATTATATCAGGCTAAAAGGTTTGTAAATCTATCGCTGCCGCTCCATCCTCTCACTCCTCAGAGAGGAGCTTCTCTGTTCATTTATTGCCCAATATCACTTTTTGTATTTTCAGTTGCACATGAGGAATCATATGGAGCTTTTTGTTTCAGTTTCCCCCATTTGTCATTCAAGCACACTGCAAGCCAAGACTGCAGAGATTACTCCAAAAAGTCTGAGATTCCATCTAGTTTATCCTGTGAGTGTTATGAAACATCCATCTAACACGTCTGGAGACGCACCAAACTCAGGGCCTCAATTTGTCTCCATAATGTGCAACTGTCAACACTTCACAGCCCTGTAAAAAGAGACACCAAAGAGGCTCGCCCCTTAACTCCAGGGCTTCGAGAGAGGCATTAGAGCAGGGTTGGGAATGTGTGTGTTTGTGTGTGTACGTCTGTGTGCACGTGGCGCCGCGGGGCTCCAGGTGTGTTCACCTGTCTGCCATTCACATCCTGTCAAGAACAGAGCAGAGGCAAGGCACTCAAGATGTCCAAAGATCAAGTTACACCTCTCTCTCTCTCGCTGTTTCTCATCACTCACACAGACACACACACACACACACACAACAGTGCGTAGAAGTATGCAGGAGGTCCATGATCCATGAAATGGGGAGTAAGGGCTTGAGGCCAATTGCGAAAACTGTGGAGAGGAAGGGAGCGGCATGATTGATGGTGAGGATCAGGAAGTTCTGCAGGTAGTGTTACAGGTAGGACAGAGCCGGAGATATGGACACCGACGTAGGCGGAGAAATGAAAACACGCATGAGTGTATGAAAAGGGTTCACACAGATAGACAAAAAGAGAAGCACAGCCAGGAAACGAGAATAAAATATCAAGTGGTTTGTGGCGATCGCCGAAGAGTGAAGGGTGGAGTGACAAACAGAGCGAGCACATGACTGGACGTGTGCCAATCGTGACCACGGCGGTCGAAGCCTTTTCACGGAATCATAAAACTTGAGAGGACGAAAAATACGATGCTGAGCACTGAGTTTGAATCCTGCTGACAAAAGTTTTCAAGAAACTTCGAGCCTCCTGCACCTCATTGCAGCATCGATCTACACATGTCTGCTTTTAGGTTTCACTTTGCTCAAGTTGTGGAACAATGTGCTTTTAACTGATTTAAAGGCAGAGTTAGCTCTGTTAATTTGATTTCCTCTGCAAAGTTACTGTTGCTGTTTGATGCAACTGCAGTAATCAAAGTCCCAACATCGCTCTTTAAATCAGGTTTACGACAAACTTTAGTGTGGTAGCTGTTCCCATCACATGAGAGGTGTCAAAAAATCAAATGGGAAAATCAACAAAGATCAAACACAAAGAAAAATCAAATAACAAAAGGAGCGTTGAGGTGGGGGAGGGGCTCTTGTGTAAATGTGACCTAAGTATAAACATTGCATTTTCCAAGACCGCAATTTCCTGTTTTCCCAGGCGATTAGAGTGAAATGTAAGCCTGGAGGAGTCACGGCACGGTCATGTTTCCTCCTGTGCTTTAAAGGGGCTGAGAGAAGAGAGCTGAGGAGGGCTGAACTGCTCTGAGCTCAGCCCGATGCCAAAAATTTACATATGTGTGTTGCTGCTGAGTACATCCTGAGCACATTGTTTCACTTAACTCCCTCCACGCGCTGCAGTGTGTGTGTGTGTGTGTGTGTGTGTGTTACGTCGCTGAATAGGCCTCTGTGCTGTTACATTTGCGAGCTGCCGCTGTGTCACACAAGAATTCCCGCTATGTCTCGTGAATGCATTTAGGCAACTTATGGCGATATGTGCCTTACACCTGCTAGAAAATAACATGGGATAATTTATAGGAAGAAGAGAGTGTGTGTGTGTGCGAGGATTACACACAGAAAAAAACAAGTGAATATGAAGCTTCATATTGTCTGACCACGTTGACGTCAAAGTCTGGATTGACACGTTGTCCACACTGTGTCATTTCAGGGAATCTTTAACCCTTTATCAGGCGAGGAACCATATATGGTCACTTCCACGGGCTTTTAAAATGGTGTCCCACGTCTCTCAATGAAGGAGCAGAATCACGTGACTTTCTCCAACCAATCAGGGAATGTCAGGCTACATCACAGGCAGCGTTGCTATGGCCTCTAATGTATCTACCCTAAACCTAACATTTTTTGCACTGTATGACGTGTGTGATATATTGAAATAAGTGTCATAAGTTCTGTAAGACATATGCCTGATTTTTAATTTAGAAATAAATGTTCAACATATTTTTGGGATTTTTTTTTTACCCTAGGTGGGCGAGTGACCTTATATATAGTAACTTCTTTCTTTCCTTGATTTGCAGCCTAAAACTGAAACTTTTTTCTTCTTCTTATATCCACCAATAACACTGTATTAACAAGTATTTCAATGAGTGCCCTATAAATGGTTAACAATAAAGATATTCTATTCTATTTAAAGATAAGAAAGACATGCTGTCCTTCACCACTGGTTCTCATGAGTCCACGTTCAGTGAAACCTGCCCCCCACCTCCATCCTCCATCAACTGCCCTCTCTGGTGACCGTCACCGTCATGGTGATGTAACCTTTACCAAATTCAATTTGAACCCTTTGGAAGTCAGATCAGTATCCACACACGTTGAGGAAAATTGCAGCTCTAAAAGGATTCAATTGTTATTCAAATGAAATGTGATTTTTTTTTTATTTTGATCTACTTTGGCAACCATCCAGCTGATGAAGATGTTTCATTTGATGAGTTTGGATGACAGCGCTCCAGTCATCACGTTTCCCATAACTTGTTTAGTCATCTGTTCTGTTTTTGCTGTGAAAAGTGGTGAAGACTGCACAAAAGGGGGAAGTTTCAAATTAACCGAGTTCACAGGCCTGAGTCTACGTTTGTATATTTGCTCTATTAGACAATTTTAGACCAATTCCTATAAATCATTGTCACATGAGCTTGTACAATTTCAGTTTCCCCAAAAGTCTTGGAGGAAGTAATCTCTGAAATAATATATAAAAAATGAGACAATTCAAATATAGCTTTGGATCTGATTCAAGCAAGACAACAATTTCTCAAACTGAGAAGTGGTGATATTAAAATGATCTATGACTAAATTAAAATGTCTCATCTCCAAAACATGACTGCATAAGTGGGCTTTTTACAAGTGGGCCTCTTTCAGTTAGCGCTGAATCAGTCGTTACTCGCCTATTAGACCGTTAGTCAACAATAAAGCAGACGTTTTATTGTAAACTGACCTTTGAATCATATATAATCTCTCATTCTGAGAGAATTCATCTCTATTCTTCTCCATTCAAACAGAACTAAATGTGTCTTTCAAATTTGTAGGCGACATCTGGCATCCAACTAAGTATACACCTGATACTGTGGGATAACCTGACTGGCAAATCAGCCCACAGGATGAGTCAGTAAGCCCTGACTAACTGTGTGGTTTTTACCCAACGAATGTGTCACTCCTCTTTCCTTCGAGTCTTTTCAGCAGATACAATATGCTGTCAGAGCGACGCACAATGAGACGTCGGAAGAGGAAACTTTAGTCACTAAGTGTGTTGGAGATGAGTATTTTCTGATCCAATTTACAGTAATAACTCACTACTTGGTAGAGGCAGTAAATGATGGTACGCTATCTCAGTCTGGTTTTTAATATCAGCATTTCTCGCCGAGATAAAAAGACATTTGAAAGTCCTCAGAGACGCCGTTATCTGATCCGCGCCTTTATTGGAGTTTCTCTGCTGCCTCCCCGTCTCGTTTTTGCCCCTCTTTATCTCTCTCAATTCATCTGTCTCCCTCTTTTCTCTCTATCTCTGTCTTTTCTTCTGCAGAACTCGCGCTTCCTATCTCTGAACTTGCCACTTTGATTCTTTCTCTCACTCTATTTCATCCATTGATCACGTCTTTTGTGGACTGTGTCTTAGTTTATTTCTGACATAATTAGGGTCTACAATTTTTCTATTTGTTTTTTTTGCCCTTCTTCTTCTTCTTCTACAACTTGTCTTTGTACTTCTGCGAAAACCTTGAAAGAGAACTGAGGAAGTCAAGAAAGGGGAAAGAGAGAGAAAGTGAAAGTAGAGCTGTGAGGTTGCCTCGAAAGAGTGTGCCATGTTGCCCCCTTCACCTCCCTCTTACCCCCCCTTCTGTCTCTCTCCTCAACCCTTGTCCCTCCTCCCCCCAGGCTTTGCTTCCCTGGTGTTTATTGCCACTGGTGTGTGTTTGTGCGCATGTGTATGTGCATGAGTGTCTTTGTGTGTGTGTGTGTGTGTGTGTGTGTGTGTGTGTCCATGCACAAGGGATGGAAACCCCGAAAGTTGGCCCCATGACAAGTGACCCCCTTTTTCTCCTCAACTCCCCGTAGCAGAAACCATCAAGAGAAGCAGACAGCGCCGCGCACAAAAAAAGAGAAAAGAGAGAGAGAAAAGAAAGGGAGACGAAGAACAGAGCAGAAAAAAAGAGGGAGAGAGCAGGGAAGGAGGGCAAGCCCAGCTGTAAGCAGCACAATGCAAACGAGAGCTTGGCAGAGGCTCAAAGCTGCTCCGAACGAGTGCCTATAAGTAACCCCCCTCCTCCTCCCTCCTCGAACTCCTCCAAGCCTCCCTGACAAATTAAAAGTGTTTGGTGCTGTAAAGCATGGGGGAGAGAGGGAGGGAAGACAGAGAAGGAGAAAGGAGAGGTAGGGGGAACAAGGGAGGAGATGGGATAGGGAGAGGGGACACGGGTAGGATTAGGAATTAATGCGTTTCTGCACCGGCTTAATCCTAATGATTACACCAAAATAAATACAACTCAGTTGTATTTATTTTTTTCCATTTGATGTCGGTGACAGATGCCAGGGGGCAAAGGTGGTAAGAGCAGGTCTCCAGTCTGAATGGACCCGTTTTTTTCCCTCCAAACACGTGCCAAAGAGTGTTCTAATTATTTCATTGTGTAAATACAGTATGTCCCCTGTCTTTTCAATTTAAAGCGAGGGAGGAAAATCGAGCATGAAGGACTAAAAGAGCTGCGTGAAAGGAAAAAGGTGTGTGCCTGTGTGTGAGTGTTATGTAGGATACAAAAAGAGTGGGCATATCGAGATACAGAAGATCAACAGATACCAGTGAATCACACTTTGGATACTTTACACACCCACTGCGAAAACACATACAGACATGCACACACCACACACACACCTACGAGAGTCACGGCAAGCTGCTCGCACAGAAGGAAGCCTCAAGTTAAGTGAACTGCAGATGAACCCAACCCCAACCTGGAGCTCAACCTGACATCAGCACTTCCATCTTCAAACCCTGTAACCATAAAACATGAAAACATACCATATTCAGAGAGGAAGGCATTGATCTTGTTAATGGCATTCCACATTTGGAGCTTATCCTTCGCTGTCAATACTTACACATCCTTCAAAAAACACATGTGGGCTCACATCTGTGGGGAGATCTTTAGCTGCACTTTCACTGTCCCACTGCAGCAGCTGTGGTTAAGACTGCGTGTGTGTTTTAGAGATGCTGAAGTTACTGCAGAGAAGTCTGAAGTTTTGTATTTCAGAAAAGCGCACGGAGAGTCTGACAACTTTTTTTTTTTTTTTTTTTTTTTTTTTTTTTTTTAAGTAAAATGACTTGTTGGAAGCCACATAGTTTTAACTTTTCATTTTCTCTTTCATCTCCAGGAACTTCAATAATCAAACTCCAAACACATTTTAAAGGACTTGCTTATTCTCTCTTCAATTTGCCAGCTACAGTGCTGCATAGATGGTGACATATTTTGATGTATTCCAGCGTTTCCACAGGTTGAACATATGGAATTTGCTTTTTCCAAAACTCTTCAATTAATGTGCTTAAATCGTTACTGTAATCAGTTTGTTTTGGATTGATTACAAGAATGTTGTTTTTATTGTAGTTGACCACATTTTAAACAGCTGTCTGAATGTGGCTGATTAGATAACATATGATTAATGTCTTGAGCTGGTTTCGATTTACTAAATCTGCCGCAACAGATTTAAGCGAACATGGTTCCAGCTTTGATTGTGTTAGTCAGGAGTTTGTTCAGCGGCGTTACCTTGAGAAGGTTCAGCCCGTCTGCAGTTTCTAGGAACTGAAAATAGGCCACTGGAACACAACGTCCAACCCCTTCAAACGTCTGAGAAAGAGGCCCAACTCCACCCAGCCCTTCCCTCTCCTCCTGCCCTTCTTTTTTTTTTTTTTTTTTTTTACCATAGTGTGAAAGGGAATACCCTGCCCGAGCGAGACGGCCCCACATTCCTCCATTACAGATGACAAGCTGCCCCCCCCAGCCTCCGCCTCTCGCCCAGCACTGCAAAAACACAGCGACCCTAAACCCAGGCCTGCCGACGCTGCAGCCTGCTGTTTCAAATGCCTCAGGTTTCACCCGGGGAAAATCCAACTTTGGCAACGCGTCAAATTCGACCCCCACCCTTCAAAAGTCTGCACACGCATTCAAGTGTACACCTGATTGCCCGTGCTTTGCCTTTCTCTGTCCCTCTTCCCTTGTTGAAATCCTTCCAAAATCCATTGTGTCGTGTCGTGATTGATGGCAGTGTGTCCATCTCCAATTGCTCCAATTAGGTCAGTCGCTCCAGTGAGGCACAGCGACTCTCCATTAGTCCTGTCCAGGTTTTTTTTTTGTCTTCTCAGACCAGGTGGTGGATGATTTTGTTTCAGCTAACTTTCTGTGTTTTCTGTCTGCACAATTGCGGTACATTATGACTTTTTAAACGATCGGGTTGGGCACATGCAGTGCCGGCAGGGAGCTAAGGATCTACAGTCCAATCAATCAACATTGTCATGTTTAGTCTGTGCTTGTCTTTCACTATGGGAGGGCTGTCTGCTACTGTTCTGGAGTGCAACTCGTACACCAGCTTTTTTTTTTTTGCGTCTGTAGAGAGTTCTGGAGAAGTTATTCTAAGATTAACGATGGAGATTGCCTCAACTCAGTTAGTGACAGAGAAAAAAAAAAAAGCTGTCTGCGTGTTCAGATTTAATACCCCATGCATAAAACGATCATTTACATATGTGCAGCATGACTGTGACTGTAAATAACTGTGAATCTATTGGGGCATTTAGTTTTTGTTTCATCAGCATGTTCATGATCACAAATCAAGTCGCAACACCATGTGTGGCTGCGTGTCGTCTGTTTTGAAATGAACGACTATGGACAATTAAAAGAAGAAAGGAAAAGGAAGTGATGCTGCATCCTGATGGATCCGTTCATATCAAGGGTACTTTGGTTTCATGTGGCTCTTTTATGATCACATGTGAGCAAGAACAAACTATATCAAAGATGACGGAGCATCTAGCAGGGTGTAAGTTGTTGCACTTTTCTAGCTGTTGCTATGCAGCAAAAGTGTTCTCAACTGTCTATGAACACAGATATATCGATATGATGAAATTAGACAGCAAATATACTTGCCGTGCCTCAAATTCGGCTCCATCCACACAAGTGCTTGTTCTCATTGCTTTACGTCCACATTCAAGTTCCAAAACAGTAACAGAATGCTTAGCAATTTCTCACTCCTTTTTGCCACTGGCAAACAACACGACAACAAATTTGTGACTCTGAAAAGGCATAAAAAATCCACCCTGCTGGAGGGTCCTTGAACTAAAACTAAATCCCTACCAGCTCACTTCGATCAATAAAACATCAGTCACTTTATTATTCCTGTTTCTGTTGTCACAAAATTAATGATATTTCCCACTCCCTGTTGTTGTAGCTTAATGAAAGAGGACAAATGTTTTCTTTCAGGGCTATGGATTCAAACCTGACTTACAACCTTGACCACATGTCATCCTCTTTATCTCCCATCATCCTCGTCTGTCTCCACTGTACACAATGTAATAAGTAAAGAAATGGCATAAAATTCCTCATCCATCTTTTTCGTGCCACGAGGAGTGGAACTCGCAGGTCGCCCGAGGACACATCCATTCATTAAGCCCCCTCCACCCCAGAGGAGGAATTGGACCGCGGGCTCCCAAGTGCATCACCATGTCACCTTGAACAAATCCAGATGATTAAGTGACAAGCACTCCCATGTGAGGAAGCTTTATTTCCCAGGAAACCCCAACGCTTCTTCTCCTTTCCAATTTTCAAGATGCAAATCTTGAAATGTTGTGCTGAGAAAAAAAAAACATGCCCCTCTCTCTCTCTCTCTCTCCATCTTTCTTTCCCCTGCCATGTAAGCAGTACTAATTGCCTTTCATAATTAGCCCAGTGACAATAATTGTTGAACTGATAAAGCTGAGTGCAGTGTGTGTGCATGTGTGTATGAAGTCACACTTCCCAGCTCTCCTCATTCTTCCTCATGTGTCTCCTGATAAAGTGGGTCATCAATGAAATGCCCCATATTTAGAACACACAAGGACAATTCCTAAGCACATTTCCTTGGCAAGTTTTCACATTGTTTCTCTGCTCCCCCGCTCTTTTTTTTTTCTGCGTGTGCACGCGCTGAGGGAGAGCGAAGGAAAAGCGGGGAGGAGGGTGTTATTTTATAAGATGCATCCCGCCAATGGAGCCTCTGCAACCTCACAGACAGAAGCTGGCATGTAAATTTGGGGAAAGCAAGACAAGGAAGAGTTTTAATTAGCCTGGTTAAGTAGGCGCTCGCGAAGCCGCCGGGGCTCACCAGGGGGATTACGACAGATTTATTTAGCCAAGGCTGCAGGAGACGCTGCGATATGATATATTCCAACAGCAACAATAGCTCTGTAATCACGCTCCAACCCCAGAACCCCGGCTAATCTATTCCCGTGTCTCGAAACGAGCACTCATTTTATTCCCTCTCATCTAGAAGTCAAGAGTTTTGTTATTTCTTTTTTTTTTCTCACTCCTTCTGCGCTCCCTCCCCTCCCTCCTCACTCCTTCGTTCAACCCTTGTGGGCAATTTAGTGAGGCACTCAGACATGCTAACACAATCAACAATCAGGTCGTTTGCTCTCTCTAATAGGCACTCTGGTTTTCAGTAAAAGAAGCCGTATTGTTTATTTGATTGTGTTCACCGGGGAGAGTCCGCTGGGGAAGTATTTGTTACACGTGGAAGGCGGAGGTGGGGTTGTACCGGCAGAAGAATTGTTGGCTTTGTTTTGGAGAGACTACTACAGGAAGTCTGAACATTGAGGCACAATGCAAAACCACAAAAAAAAAAAAAAAGTTGCTCTCAATTCAAAGCACTGCATTCAGAGCTTAGTGTCATTTTGGGATGCTTGTGCTACACTTGTTGAGTAAGCATACAGTTGAGCCCCTCTGACTTGAAAAAGCAAAATGGCTTTTCAGAGTTTTATTTAGATAAGAAGTCAAAAAGGACATTTCTGGTGAAGCATTCACAAAGAATGTGTTTTGTTCTAAATGATAATAGCTGTAACTTTGTGGCCTTAATGTAACATCGCATTCAGAGCACGAAAAACTGCGTTTGAATAAAAGTGTCATTTGTATCAAGGCTATGAAAAGATGTAGACTTCTTTATGTCTTCTGATGCCCAACAAAGTCAAACACAGTTCACAGTTAAACAGCAACAGAGGAAGGAAAAAATAGTGTGATGTTTCTCTGCGGTGAAGCCTCACCACTGAAAAATCAAATAGAAAGACCAAAATGTGTAAGAGAACAAACCAGTGTGGATGAAAGATATAATGTACTACTCGCAAAAGAAGCTCATGAGGGAATTCGACAGGCCTGTTGTTTTTCTTTCTCTTTTTTTTTGACATGTTGTCACCTGTCCAAATACCAATCAAAACCATATGGGACCACACACACGCGCGCACACACACACATATACACACACACACACACACATATACACACACACAGAGAGAGAGAGAGAGAGAGAGAGAGAGAGAGAGTCATGAGAGGAAGAGCTATACACAGTAATTATTGACAACACATAACACCTGTTTCTATTCCGCATGGGTAGCGCACTCAGAAAACCCAAAGGAGACATGCTGTTTATCCTGAAAGGTTTTAGAAGACCAGAACACACACACACACTCACACACATACAACTAATAGCAATCTATGTGCAGTATGTCTATATAATGGTATATGACTATGTTTTGATGCTGAACAGATATTGGAACTGAATTGGGATATTAGTAAGTGAAGTTGTGCAGCAATTCAGGGATTTTAGCAGCAATGTCTGCCATGGATCTTATTTTGACGTGTGGAAATTGATTTGGAAAGTTCTGACATTGAAATTTTGTGCTGATTAATGTGATACTGGAAAAAATGAGAAAAATCACCTCAAAACAGTTTTGTGTACTTTAGGTGGGTCTGTTTTTGCACTTTTTTGTTTGATCATAGTGCAGGGTGTGCAGTTTTTCCAGACAGCAAGTGAACATGACAAATGTTAGTGCAGCAAATCAAGTCAACACCAGAACCTGTTTATGGGCCACGGGGCAGCAAAGCAACAGCTCCGGGGGCGACGTGTCATTTTTTGTGTGGTGGCCAGATCCGGAAAAGCAGATCATGTGGCACTCCGAGATCTCAAAGATGACTCTTTACTCACGCACTACAGAGGATATGTAAACTAAGAGTCAAATTCACACACATATTCAAATAGTTTGAACCATTAAAACACACAAACAAAAACCACCAAGCGCTGTGTCATTCGTGGGCAGTCGGCCAGGAAAGACACAAACCTGCATGAGTTTAGGACACCCAAGCAGGAAAAAAACGTTTTACAGCATATGTGAAAAGCAAGCAACTTTCACTGGGGATGACTTGAGCCACTATGTTTGGATGCCACTTCCATTGTATATTAGATACAAACACACATCGTGTCCACTCACCGCTGCTCAAAGTTGACTGAAAACAGAAAACGATGGAACTGACACACTCCAAAGCACCAAATGAAAAATCATTTGAGGTACTGTTTATACCCCGTTAAGAGCCACCATATTTACACACATACACACACACTGAAACACATGTACATGGATGGCAGGCCACAACACAGACGTGCTCCTGGGAGAATAGTGAAGCTCTGCAGGCAGACCTCACCCCCTTCAAACAAACCACAAAGGAAAACATGAGCTTAAAGTAAACAGGAGGCAGACAGGGGGGGGGGGGGGCTGTACAAGACAACCACAATTTAACTACATTGTGACGCACTGTATGTGTGTTTGTGTGTGTATTCTGTATTAGTGTGTGTGTGTGTAGATCTGCCTATCCTTATCTCTCTTTTGTGTGATCCCACTTAGTGTACCTGAGAACTTGTGTGTGTGTGTGTGTGTGCCTGTGGGTATAAAGGTGTGCCTGGTTCCATATGTGTGTGTTTGTGTGTGTGTGTGTGTGTGAATGACTCAGCTTACCACAACCGCCCCACACGCACACACACACACACACCACCCTCCCACATCGCTGATGAGAGAGCACTTTAATAGACTTGTGTGTGTGTGACTGTTTCGTGTTCATCTAGTATTCAAATGAACAGAAAGTGAGACAGAGGCTGCAGAGGGACGTGGTAGCCGCTCTGTCTCTGTGTCCTCATCGTGCTTTGTGATTCAGCTGGCGTTGGTTATGTCAGCAGGAAAAAAAAAACGTGACTGTGGGCAGACCGGTCCAACACACACACCCCCACACATGCGCTGATGCCTCATTTACTTACAGGCCTCATTTCATCACAGCTGCCCCCCAAAAAAGAAACTCCTGCCACAATTTGTGTTTTTTTTCTTCTCGTCCCAACTTCAACACCCCAAATCGCATGATAAATGATCCAACAGCTGGACAAGGCTCGACCATATGAAGCACTTTCTTGATCTAAACAGTTCTTTTCGCCACAGTTGCATATGCATACGCTGCAGTTTTTGGCTTGAAAATAATGCACTGAGGTGATTTATCAAAATGATGAAGCTGGAGGAAAACAGCTGTTGTATTTTTGGAGATCCCGGCAGGTTTCAACACTTAAAAAGGTTAAAAATGTTGCATCTTATTAGAGTTTTCCCCTTTTTTTTTTTTTTTTTTTTTTTTTTTTTTTTTTTTTTTACGAGAGATCAACACTCTCTTTTGGCTGTTTGTGGAAATTGAGGGGGAAGCGGGGGGAAAGGCATATTTGACATGACAAAAAAAACGGGACAGACTGATCGTACTCAGAGGGAAACTTACAAATTAGCCTCCGTTGAGGATTCTGACGTGCCTTCCCAAAATGAAAGGCCATGACAATTAGCATGAACCTCCCGTCCCGGCTCAGCCGTCTGCCAAGCCAAGCTGAACTTGAGGGGGAGCAGGCGTTTTTCTCACTGTTTTAACATTCTCCCTTTTCGTTTTAATTAACACCTCCGTTACTCGGGGTGTTTGGGTTTCCTCAGAGGGAGCGAGCAGGAGCCTGTTTTTTTTTTCTCCTGGAAGATCGTCACACCTGTTCAGTCAGCAGGTGTTCCAGTCATCTCTGCTGAGGAGGGGGAAAAAAGACTGGAGAATTCCAGAAATAGGAAGCATAGGAATCTGAAGTGATTTGATCAGAAACGATAGGAATACATTAAATGTAAATAAGCTGTGCAAATCTGGTTTAATTTGCCAATTTTTCCACCATCTGAACAGTTTGATTTTTACCCTAAATCCATTCTTTCCTTGCAGGATTTTTTTTTCTCCGTCTAAAGCAGGCAACAAAACAAGTCAACACCATTGTCAGGTACATTAACTATTCAGTTATTCTCTTTTTTCCTCCTCGCAGAATGCTTGAGTGTCTGCATTTGAATATCGACCAGGACTGTCACACAGCTTTCAGGTGAGCGCAGAAGCAGAAATATACAATCCAATAACAGTCCTTGGCAGCTGCTGTATTTTTCTTTTGTTTTCCAAAGTAGATATGAACACATATTTTCCAGTGTTAACTCTCGAGCGGTATCATTTCACGTCAAAGGACTTGTATTGCGCTCATTAATCTACCCCACTTGACAGTTATTTGGTCCAAATTTGATTTGCGGCTGTTGGTTTTGATCGCAGCCGTATTGGGAATGATTTGAAAGCATTACGGCCTCTCTTGAATCCATAATGAATTTATTGCACCTTTACGGAATATTGCAGTGACAGGATTTGTGTGCTTTAATATTCTGTCTACAGTCATATGCCGGGGAGGAGAGCAATGCAGATGTCAAAACCTTGGCTTCCTTTCCTTCCTCCCTTTCTCTATCTATCTATCTATCTATCTATCTATCTATCTATCTATCTATCTATCTATCTATCTATCTATCTATCTATCTATCTATCTATCCTTTTGTCTCTTGTCAGTGTATCTCTTAAAGTCTCTCCCCCGCTGTAATCCTGTAAAATATCTCTCTCTGTTCGGGCGCATCCTCCTCCCTCTCCCAATTAGACATATGAAATCATCCTCAGCGTATCAATTGGTGACTTTTACACCCATTAATTTGCCATAATTATTTCATTTCAGATTGATCTGACTACGCCATCGCAGATGGTGGGCGCACACGGGCCCCGTTCCCTCTGCTGATCAAAGGGAGTCATTTTAATTGGAGCCTTTTCAACGCTAATTGTTCTCTCTGTTGTAAATCAGTGTCTGTTAGTCTCCCCAGGTCTTTGTTAGCAAATTGTCTTGGCAGTTTCCTTGTTTCATCTTGGATTGAGTTTTATTGCGTTGCATAACTGTGTGATTGACTGTGATGATTGTGATGTGCAATCAGAGAATTTGAGGATTTAATCCCGCTACCTGTCAGTCATTTTAACAGTGGTTTAAAATGATGGTATGGTATATGGTATTAACATTAATTGTAATGAAGGTTTTTATGTCACCCACCATTTATAAAGAAATAAAACCCTTAAACTGGATCAAGCTAGTTTTAAACGCTGATCGCCCAGAAGCAAATAAATCAAGAAGAAAATTGTATTGAAATTTGTCACTTGATGCTCCCCCAGACTCTGCAGTGCTTTGTACTACAGCTTTAAGTCAGGCAGTAGCCTTTGGCTTTTTGTCCAAAACTCCAGCCCACAAAAACAGCACCTGCCTTTGCATGTCCATCAGTAGCCCATTAACTCATGTCTGGTGGAGCAGACTCTTTAAACTAACCAGAATGTAGCTGGCTCAAAGCCTCTGCTCTACCAGCGCTGTTGACGTATGGAGATAAATGGACTCTGGCCTGCATTGTCCTGCTGACACGCCCACATTCAGTTTCATTGGTCTTTGTGACAGCCCAATGGGGGGAGATGCAAATGAGATACAGCATTCAGTGGAGGGGAACCCACAAATATTTTCATTTTTTTCCATTTATCAACCATGCTTGATGAACTTTACCTCATTCTAAGCCGTTTTTTTGTAAACCATTCGCAAAAACCAACCATCAAGGAAAAATGTCTTTGCGCTAGTGGTGTTTTTTAGGTGGACACAAACTGTTCTTGTTTGCCCCTTGCATGAATGATTCCTGACCTGTGACCTTCCCTGAAGGGCCTGGGTGAAGCTTTTTTCAGTTTGGGATTAGGTTGGGGGTTGGATGACCGCTGGGCTGAAGGCAGGAAGTGTAAGCCGATACACATCAGACCTCATTTAGATCTGAAGCGACGGCTTTTCATGCATGACCGCAATAAGAGCTCTACACTTCATATACACTTGGCAAGGCCACAGTGCATAGATCATTAAAGCAGAAATAATCCAGCAGTCTGACTTTTGAGCCTGTAAAACACAAGTAAAAATCCATCACATCAGCACAGCTGTTCAAGTGCGCATTTGCCAACTTGGTGTACTCTTTAGACGTGTGTGTTCGCAGCAAGTTTGCGTGCATGTGTGTATCCGTGAACAAGCATAGGTGTGTTTGTGCATGTACATGTGTCTGGGAATGTAAAAGACTTCTCGGCTCTAATGTGTTAGCAGGAGAGAGTGGTTTTTGGAAATCCCAGTTGGTCAGTTGGTATTTCTGTTACTATGAGAGCTCAAATAAGTGAAATCTAATAGGCCTTCTCTCCCAGAGGAGTATTGAGCAGGAGTCAACAGATTAAGACCTGTTGATTGATGGCAGCTTAAACTACAGTGCCATTACACTCCCAGCTTCTCTAGATAAGTGTTTCAAAATGATGCCAGAGAAAAAAGGTGGAGGAAAAAGATGACAGAAGCAGTTGGCTTGTCCAGTTGAATTGTCTTGTGTGTCCTTAAATTTCATATTCTTCTTGATAGAAGATGCAGCTTGAACCACTGACAGATTTTATTCCATCCTGTCTTTTCTCTCATATTTCAGTTTTTAGTCAGACTTTCTTTGTGGCTGTATGGCAATATTAGTCTGTCTTTTGGTCTCTCAGTTTGTCACCCAGACTCAAATATCTATTGAACACAATGCCATAAAATTGTCGATTGTATTAGTAGAACGCAATAATGTAGTAGTAATAATATTAATATTAATGTTATGTATATATATTCATAGTGTCCAGAGGATGAAGCTTTGTTGACTTTGGTGATCCTCTGATTTTATCTCTAGCACCACCATGAAATTGATTTTAGAGGAAAGTCTTGATAACTTGATTGCTTGATTGATTGCCATGGAAGTTGGTACAAATATTCATGGTTTCCAGAGGATGAATCCTAGGGACTTTGGTGATGCCCTGACTTTAATTTTAGCATCACCTGCAGGTCAAAATTTTCACTTATCCAGTGAAATATCGACTAGATGGACTGGTACAAAATGTGTTCATACATTCATGGTCCACAGAGGGTGAATCCTAATCCCAATACCGTTTTGAGTAAAATGTCGTGACAACTATTGTATGGATTTGTGGGACATTTGTGGACAGTCATTGCCTTTTTTCTTCATAATATTAATGAGCCTCTCTTCTTATTGGCTGTTTTCTGAGTGACCAACCACAGCTAACAAATCGTATTCCTCCTGGATGGTTGATCTGGGTAGGCTTTGCTTGGGGCGTGGCTGATGGACTGTATATTTGTGACCTCACAACTTTACGTAAATCCTGGCTCCTCATTAAAAAGCGATTAACTACTTTAATTTCTTCATATAGAACTTCTTTACTGCTTTATACTTGTTAAAAGATAGAATCTTAATTTGTACAATATGACCTTTAGGACCTAAATCTGGACCTAAATTTGTTTTTCATTCAAATGTACTTTATACATTATGTTCTGACATCCTACCATCCCTGTTTCTGTATATTTCTTATGTCATTGGAATGTTTTTATGAGCCATTTTCAGTTAATCTCAATGTAATTTATTTGCATCTTCCTGTAAAAGCAGTATCCAGTATGTTTCTTTAAAGTTATTTCAGATATGCAGTAGCACACAGTGTCATTGAACCAGTATGAAAAATATTCAAATATTTATTTCAGTGTCCCATAGTCCAATCCCATATTCCCAGATCCCATTATCAAAAATAGGCATAATTTTTTTATTCATATTTAGACATATTTAGGACAATAAATCAAGGGAAATCTTTTGGGATATTTTAGGGTAATTTCCTTTGGTTTGCAGAGCCACGTGGGAATTCATGTCCCGGTCATTTACTTTGGATATAGATGTTTCACAGACACAAAAAAAGTAGAGAAATGCCTTCTAGTAAAGTGGCAGCATATTCCTGTTTTACCCCCTACAGTGGCTTAAGTTTGCCTCAGGGCTGAGATCCCTATATGGTCAGTCCTCTCTCTCACTTAAGCAACATTCATCAATCCAGACCTGCTCTGTTGCTATAGAATGTGTAAGCACTTGGATATCGACCGTCTGAGATGTAGAAACACTGTGTTCTGCCAGTGGAGTGACAGAAAAAAGATGAAGTAGATGCTGTGTGTGTGTGTCAGTGCTCACGAGTGTGTGTGTATGCGAATGTGCTGGATATTCCCCAGCCCACAGTCATTATCCTAGCATGCTGTGGACTGTATTTTTATCAGGCTGCAAATGCTGCATGTTTCATACAGGCGCGTTACAGGAAACCACAAGTCAATGATCATGCCATACATGGAAACCAATTGAGCTTCCTTGACTCTACATCAAAGGCTACATTGACTCTTGTAAATTATTTCACATCTGGCCGAGCTTTCCTTCACAGTAAGACAGATTTTCAACAGTCAGCTGTGAAGAAAGGAAGATGGTGTGTGATAGAGACCATCATTTGTTTAAAGAAAAAATGACCGTGTGAACTCTTTCACTATGCAGGGAGTTTAAAAGCCTGTGGTTAAGGCACTAATTTTTAAGAATACGGTATGAAATTAGAGTGTCTTTAGAGGACAATTCAAAAATCTTCCATTTGCCAGCTACATATAAAGCCAAATTTAAAGAGTGAGAGAATGCAGAAGAGATGATAGACATTCAAAAGCTTCAGTGATTCCGTAGGGAAAGTGCAAGGACAGACCTTGTCCCTCTTTTTATGGATTAAAGCTTTAAAAAAAAAAATCTCCCGTTAAATGGATTGGAGCAGAGAAACCATCTCGAGGAGCTGGATTCTGTGTTTTGGCTTTATCAAGTGCCAGCAAACGCCAAGATGTATAGATGAGAGGCCTTGTACAGGTGCCATGCCAATGCCCTAAATGGTTAAGTGCCCCAAGTGCCAGTTTGCCTGGCACCCGGACAACTGGCACGGTGCGGTGGTCCCCTGAATTACATTACTGTCAGTGAGGGAAAGTACAAACGCCTGACACAGAAACCATTTCCATTCAAATGAATGCTTTCATTTTGACAGGGGAGCTTGTGTTTTAATGGCCTTGATAAATCTGGCCCATTGTGCCAAACTTAGGCCTGTCAAAACGCAAACAAAAGGGAGAAAATACAGAAATGTGTACAAACTGTTTTATTACCCTTGAAGATTTGAGCAAAAATAACTGTGACGATTCTATTGTTATATTCAGTATCAGTGTTGAGGACATGTATACAGCTCCATTAAGCTTCAATCTTACATCATGCAGCTGTCATGTACAACATGTAATGAAATGCTATCATTTGAAAAACTGAAAGATAGTCTTTTTCTCTGCTTGTACAGTCCCTGCTCGACAACAATGTACAGTAATGTAATTCAGGGGACCACCTCATCAGTCTTAGCACACCACGCTTCCAGAAAGATCCAATTTGTCCAGTTCAATTTACCAATATGTCCAATTTCAAATCTTTCAAATTAGGTTTCCACAGAGTTCATGAAATTTTACTCAGACGGATCAAAATCGTTTTTTGGAATGGCCAACAGAGCCCAAGAAGTTACAATCCCTCGCATTAATCTACAGCAAAACAGTAAGAAGTCAATTTACTTGTCAATGGGATAATATAATAAGCATATCTCTAACTCTGTTGTTGACACACATATTTGAAGACAAGAGATATTTAAAGGTCCACTGTGCAGGATTCAGTGAAATCTAGCAGTGAGGTTGTACACTGCAACCATCTAATAACCGCTCGACTCACCTTCCTCTTCCAAACGTGTAGGTGAACCTACAGTGGCCATGAGGCTTGTGAAAGACAAAAGGCTAATGGCCAAAACCCAAAAGATTTTTCACGGGCACACAAAGTCAGTGGAAACTCCTGCAAACAGCCTTTAGCTGTGGTCCTTTTAATTTCGGCATGTCCTCTACCATACACAACTGGCAGTCTTATGGGGTGGGATGTCAGTGAGGGATCATGTCCCTTTCCCTGCACAATGTCAGAGGCACAGAGGGTTGGAATCTAAACCTCCCTGTGTCTTTTATCCTTCAGGTGAAGCTCATCACTTACACAGGTCTAAGTGGAAGCAACTGGCATCTCTATGGGCTCTGTCAACACCCTCCATGTGCAATGGATGCTAACAGTAATAAGAACTGCAATGCACTAGTTACTTACCAGACAAAGGGGATGGCTCTGCAGTGCATAGCCTCTGACTGCAATCAACCAGCAAACAGAGGAGAGAGAGGACTTGTAGTAATCACGTTACAGATAAAGCAGTGATTAGATCATATCTTCTTTAGTCTATATCTGAATTTATCAAACAGACGTATGTTTGGCAGGCATCTCATGGCCCTCATTAGCAGGACTACCTTAAATGAAGCGGAAGAGAGGTTGCTCTCCTCCGTGTCTCTCCTGTCACAGAGAGGCAGAGGCTCACAGATGGCCAGTTGCACATCATTAGGCCTACGAAGCCTGGACTGCTAGCTTAGCTAAACCAAGCAGTCCACTCCGGCCCACAGCTGGACCATGGAGTGTGTGTGTGTGTGTGTGTGTGTGTGTGTTTGCATGTTCGTGTGTGTATAATCCACAGGTGCACAGGCCTGCTCTGGACGGAAAAGAGAGCATTAGCCCGGGGCCATGGAGGCAGGGAGAGAGGCAGAAAAAGGGGCAGGGCAAGTCTGTTTCAAATGCAAATGGCCTGCCCTGTTCTTCACAAAAACTTCCTCCAGTGGCACAGCTTGTAAAATATAGCACCCTATGGCTTCATTCAAAAGATACACCCACTAACCAGGGCTGTAGAACCACATGGCCCACTGGAACCACTCAACCATATCATGAAGAAAAGTGAGCTCTTTTTCAACAATGCTAGTCAATGAATACACTGAGGCATATTATCCAAGCAGTTAAGTTCTTTAATGTTTTACCCTTTGGGCTGCAGATTGTAACGATTAACTATAAAATGCATTGTCTTTTCCCTTGTGATTATACTATCATATTCTTTTGATTCACCGGACATTAAAAACTACAAAGTGTGACGTTAAACATTAAACATTAAACATTAAACAAGAATGCAAAAATTAGCGAGTATTTTGCAGCATCATGGCATAGCAGATATAAAACAAGTTTCTTTTCAGAAAGTTTTTCCCTGATGGGGCCAAGTGCGAAGCAAATGGCCATAATGCATCATCTACTTGCTGTGCCAAGGAGCAACGCTGGCAAGATCATTGTTCTACTTCCTTAAAACACCTCCTGATTATTAAAAGGAGATATAAGATCTTGTCTGTGTTCAGCAAAGTACTTCCACATCTTTGATTAACAGTTAGAAGTTGAAGATCATTAAAGAAGCAAAAAGAAAAAAATGATTTCTAATCCTGGAGGATGTATAAACTTTGTTGCAGTAACCTCTGCCTTGGTTGACAGGTCATTTTTCATTGTGTGGATTAAAACATTTCCATACAGATTTGTTAGATGTTGCTTGCATTCAAATCGGGCCATATTTTAATTACACTCTTGAGAGAAAAATCACCTTTTTCCTAATGATCCTCTAATCTATTCTCCACTTTCCAATTGCCAAATGAAAACTTTGCCTACAAAACTTTGTAGGTTCAGATGTTGTATCATTACTCACACACTTGTGTGACTTCCCAACATTTAGCACTCAGTGGGAAGTCTGAGGTGTGTTTATACATCTGTTATGGCTATCATAGCGGCCTGATGGCCAACAGGCTTTTTGAAAACTGCCTTTGTTTTTAGGACTCCCTCGACATGCCACTCACTGATACATAAACTAAGGGAAAATGTTATGCTTGGCATGACTGAGATACACTCAATGGCAATCACATCCGCATACACACACACACACACACACACACACACACACATATACAAATCCATCTTGTTTGATGCGCTCTTTCAGTTTCATCACATGGTATGATATCATAAAATATTATTGTTCTAGGGAAATAATTTTGACAAGGCTGAATTTCTGTGACTGATACATAAATATATGTGTGTGTGTGTGTGTGTGTGTGTGTGTGTGTGTGTGTGTGTGTGTGTGTGTGTGTGCGTGTGTGTGTGTGTGTGTGTGTGTGTGTGTGTGTGTGTGTGGACTATGAATTATGGCCTACACAGCCCATTGCACTACTGAACTATAAACGATACACTCACCCACGCACAAATACACACACACACACATACACCACACACACATATACTCTGGAGCCTTTGACAGCAGTGTTATGACTGCCATGAGACAGAGAAGCCTGAGAGTTGGTGGACTTTCCCAGCATGCACCGAGAGAAGAGGCAGAGTACACTCTGATAGAATAAACAGCTGCTTTAAACTATCTATCTATCTTTCTATCTATCTATCTATCTATCTATCTATCTATCTATCTATCTATCTATCTATCTATCTATCTATCTATCTATCTATCTATCTATCTTGGGGGTCAGCTTGTTTGCCGTCTTAATAGTAGTTTGATGGAGGTTTGATATCAGAGGTGATTCAACGATCAGACCTTTAGGGGACTCAGCCCTTAATGAGAATGTGACTAGCACATAGTAACCATTAGTGTTGCACAAGTTCACACTTCACGAGAGCTAGCTCAAAGTTAAACTCACAGTTTTGTGAATACGATCTTGAATTAAGTTGCACTAAAAATGCACGTTCATTTCTTCCTTTTTTTAAAATGAGCTGCTTCACATCATGCTGTGAGTTTTGTGTGGAGGAACTTTATGACTGTTGGCTCGTGGTCTTACCCTTTGTTAATGATTTCTTGTGATCATCATCATTCTGCTTTGCATTCCAACGTCTACCTTCAGATGTAATAGCTCCACCGGAAAATGAAAGCGAAACTTGATGATGTCGGGATAATAATAAAACTTCACCCCTTACCAATATGTTGCGGTCATTGTGTGTGTGAGCACCGCTAAAAAGAGGCTAAAATTACCACTGGTTGATGATCAGAATGGTTGACAGAATGTTCTGGTAGTTAGCTTGATATAGAGACTGGAGGTGTGGTTAGCTGAGCTACTTTCAGTTGTCTTATTTACATCAGAGACGGTTTAGCCACTGAGGCTCCCCTTTAGGAGACCAGCAGCAGGTCCTGAGTGGTACTGACTCGAATAGGAGACGTGAACGTGAGCAAAGTCACCGATGTAAATATTGGACTCACAAGCGACATATCTTCTGAACATTCAAAATGATATTTTCAGACAGACAGATCAGGAGAAAATGAACAAAACCTGCCTCTGTCTCAGCAGCAACACACAATCTCGCAAGCTCTGGCAACAGATGTCTCTTCTCTTTGTCGATGCTGAGTCGGTCTGTTTCACCAGAGATGAATTATAACAACTGAACTAAAGCTTAAATAACTTTATGAACCGTTTCTGGTACAACTCAGTCTGCTTTCATCCGTTAACACGATGTTCACAACACTTCAAATGAGGCTGGGAGATTGGCGGCGAGGAGGCTACGCCAACTTAGATTACAGAAAGTGTATACTAATTCATATCACTGCCATAGATTTAAATGTGTTATGTTCTGTTATAGAAAATCTTTGATTACATATTGTTTTTTATAGCTGGTTTGCTAACATTACCTGGATTTGTTCACAATCACTGTGACTAACGTTAAGATGTCTGTTGATGATCAGTAAATACCTCCAAAACATTGGCTGGATGCTACATATGTTTACACAGATGATGTTGCATGTGGGAGGCTTTAAAGTTTGAAATGCAGGTTTGACAGAGCTGGTCTGAATAACTAAAGTAAAATAAAATTTTGTGTAACTAATTACTTTTGCTTTTGACTAATTCATTAAAATAATGTAGGCCGCTTACTTTTTGTAATGTGTAAATTACAAAAGTAACGCTTGTCCAACACTGGTCTCATATACAAGAGAAACTGGATGATGGACTTCATAAAATGAACATTTCAGAGCTTTACACTTCACATTAGAGACATTTAAGTCAGAAACTGTGAATTAGACAACACTCAGCCTGTTTATTGCTAATTATCTGCATACAGGGAAGTAAAAAAAAAAAAAGCATCGAAGAGTGCTTTTGTTGTATGAGTGGGGAAACTTAAAAGCACAGTGAATTGTATGTAGGAGGAGTAGGAAGGCTGGAGGTCAGCGACTGTGAGTTCTACACTGAAGAGATGGCATTTTAGTTTATGGCAGATGAAGAGGAGTGACTGTGAAGTCTGACTGAAGAGCAAGGGGCTTCATTATGTTAAGACTGGAATTAATGCAGCGTGCAGATACAGGTCGACGACATGTTTCAAGCTCAGAGCTCTTCAAATTCATTCTTGAAAAGCTTCACCCTCCACGTCTGCATGCAATACATTAACAGGATTACATAGCATTATAGCCACTATTATGTTTATGTTCAGCTTTATGTACTCTTTTATATTTATTCAATGTGTCAATAAATAATTACATTTGCACTTAAGGAGTTTGTTTTCACTGTATATTACAATATTGAATATTGAAAAAATACCTTAACTAAGTGAGGTATAGGTGAAGAAGAGCTAACTGTTGTGAGGTACTATTTTAATTAAAACCATTGAATTTAATTAGCAATGCCCTCAATCTTGATCACTCCAATTAGACACCTGCAGCAGACAACATACTGTATATTTGTCTTACAACTGATGTCAACCGTCCTCGTATTTGACCTTTCCAGAATGCCTGTCTTTAATGAGGCACTAATTAAGAGTCCCATTATTATCAGAGAGCTTGCAATTAATAGGTCCTTAAATACAAAGATTTAGGTCCCCGGTGGAACGCTATAGGACACTCAGCAGTCTTTGTGGAAGGCAAAATGTCAGCTCATAATAACAGAGAAAAGCTTCTCCCTAACAGAGAAATGAAAACTATGTCAGAGCAATTTTCCACAGCAGACACTGACTGTCATAACAGGAGGAGCACCTGTGCTACTAAAAATGTTAATAATGTCTATTATAAATGTGATATGTCAAAATTTCCTCTGTGAAAAGACTGAGGAGAACCCACAGCTTAGCACAACATATAGATTTTGGTTGAATGTATCATTCAATCAGCTCCAGGGACTTTGGATCTACATTATTTCCAGTTAGATTTAGGCCTGGAGCAGTTTATCTACCTGCTAGTGATTTTTTTAGCCACTTTGGGGAAACAAGTTGTCAGCACAACATTGACATATCATCGCTTTTTAAGTTGCTCTGGGGAACTTGTTAGGGAACAGTTGCTCGTTTACACATCCAGCAGTAACTGAGCAACATTGTCATTTATTTGGAGTTTTGTTTCCAGGCGCCTGATAAAATGAGGGAAATATTTGGCTTTTTAATTGTTAAATAAAAAAAATAAAAAAATTGCTACTCTCTATAAATAGCTATCTGCATATGAATGCATAATCTGCAGGCAAGAGACCAAGAGTTTGGAAGTGTTCTGGTTTCTGTTTATAGTCAGAGTAGTATTGACCAATCACGTTTGAACGGGCTTTGGTTGCATGCAGGTGAACAGGCCGAAATGCAATCTCAGCACCCATCAGCTAGCTTTCATATACAGATATCTGTTGATAGACATTAGCAGAAAAGTGTCTTTCTCGTCATTCTCGCATATCAAGTTGCTAATCAGATTGCAGAGGAAGTTTTTGTCAGAGATCCATTATCCGTTTTCCGGATATCCACTGGCTTTCACTGGAACCCCCCGAAACATTGGCCTGTTGCCTCCAGAGGCTAAATCATCATCAGATGAGAGCTGATGAGTTCTGAGATTGGTTAGTTGCTCATCGTGTTCCTGCTGTTTGATGCTGAGTTGGTAGTACTGTGGGTTTTAGAGCTTCTGTGGGTTCATCACTAAGCAACTCCTTTCACATTGCCCACCAATGTACATTTTATTATATTCTTTTTATTTGGTGTTAAAAGTAAGTTAACACTGGGATGAAGACAAAGATCGAGATGAGGGATAAAGAGTAAATTGATGGAGCGATTGGAGAACAAAGCCTCACGTCACCATGCTGCTCTGTCTGAAGTGATACAGTGTGACTTTAGCACCATTTAGAGTGTAAAAATTATGTAGTGGCTTAAATATTTCAGATAATAAAAGTAAGGGGGAAGGAAGTGAGACAAAAGACAGGGTTTCTATGTGTGTGAACAGTTATGTGAAATGTGTGTGTATTGTGTCTGCGCTAACATGTTTCCTTAAGCCTGAATGCCTGAATACATCTCCGTATCTGATATTGACTTTTCGTGGGCTCACTGACCTCTGCCTGGATAAGCCACGATATCCTTCCACCCAAACATCGGGTCAAACATTGACATTTTCTTCTTGTGCATGACTAGAAAAAAAAAACCTGCACAGAAAAGTCCTCCTTCCAGCCATACCAGTGGAAAACAGAATAAGTTTTGTTCTCCCCCCAATCATTAGCAGATAAAGCCCCTCTTTCTTGCCCTTTAATCAAACAGGCAATGGCTTGACATGGCTGGTTAGCTCCTCGATAGAGTGCTCATTGTGCCTGTGCTGAAGAGCTATACAGAGCTTGTCTGCGAGCAAATCATGGGATCACTGGATGTGCATTCCTCCTTCCCCCCCTCTCCATCTCTCATCCCCTTTGAAAATCATCATGTTGAAGAATCGCGTATTTATCTCGAATCTGCGTTCTGGCACAGGCTATGTGCAACAAAGTGAGAACAAACAAAAGTTGAAAGAATGTAGAGATGCTTCTGATTGTGGACATTCTTTTGAGACAGTTTGTACACCTCTACACAGGTTAAACAAGTCTGATTTGCCTGTTTTCTAAAGTAATGTGCCCCCCATAAAGCCTTTGGTCTTGTAGCCTCAGGTACATGGCAAGTCTGCCCTCTTCTCCCCACACACCTTTCCCCTCAAACAGGGTCGAGAACAATAGGTTTCAAGGCGAAGGCCCTTCGTGCTTGCTGTCTAGCTTGTGATGAACCCTCGGGGACGCCGCTCATGAGAATTGTACTTTGTCGGGGATTTATTTTTTTCTTCTCTTTTTTTAAGGCTGCTCCTGAGGCAGATGTGCTCAGCTCAATTCAGACGCAGCTGCAGATGAAGAGAAAGAATATCGGGGGGCACAGCCCAGTGAGATGGAGGAAGAATGAGGACCTAAGGGTAGGAAAGACAGCTTGTGAAGGAAATAAGAAAAAGCAGATGAGAGAAACAATGAAAAACAAGCTTTGGCGAGAGACAAAAATAACAAAGATGTGAGATACAGAACGTATAGAGTCAAGTGAGGGAGTGTTTAAAGGTGAGAGAACAAAAGAGGTGGAATGTATGAGAAGGAAAAAGATAAATAGAGAGGGAGGGACTGAGGCAGGCAGATAAAATGCGCTGTGATGGCTCGAGCTGCACACTTCTTTCCATGTTGCATGTGAGAGAAGAGAGACGGTTGAGAAACAAGACATTGTGGTTTCCCTGATCTAAATATAAGTCTGTGGTCGGACCCACTAACTGCTGTGTGCCTCTATCAAGTGTATTTTTTTTCTGCGCCTCATAAGTAGCCAGAATGCCACATTTACTTACAAACTGAAAGATTTGTGAAACCTTAATTTTACCTGCCAGTATCTAATCTTAAATTTTGTCTAATATTATTCTAAGAGCTAACTGTTATATACTAAATATAACCTTGCAACAAATCTGAATTCATTATTTAAAAAAAAAAAAAAAAAAAAGGATTTCTAGTGAGGGCAAACATTTACATATTCTCATCTCTGGGATATCCTCCTCTGCTTCCTTATTAATCTTCATTTGTTGATTAAATGATCCTCCTCATAAATTCTTCATTGTTCTCTGTAAACAACATAGCAATAAAGCTAATGATGTATTATTTGTTTTTGGATGATGCTCTGCGAGTGCTCTAAATGTCCTTGATGTCATTTGCGAGTATTTTTGTGAAATGCCATTATTTTCTCATAAACATAACAAGAGACACTTTTTTTGTGCAGACTAGTCTCTGACAGTGGAATAAAAGGTCTTGGACTCGTGGCCTTGTGTGTGTGTTACTATGTGTGTGTTTTTCCCCCCAAACCCATAAATAGAAGAGGGGAGAAACGCAACTTCCTTGCAGGCTTTTCTACCAATTTATAGTATGTGCAGCCAGAGTTTCCCCTCGTAAATATCACAAATCTTAGACTTACTCTGAAGTCGCAAGTGAACAGTTTCTGATCACTATCTGTTTCAGGCAGTGAAAAACAAGTTTTGAAGTTGAAGCAGAAATGGATATCCGGTTGTAAATGTTCCAACCCACATGCCAGACAAACAGGAGCACTTGAGAATATGTGCAGGGTTATCACACTGGCATGAACATGGAGTTTATCATCATATCCCTTTATCTTTATCTCAGCCTACCTGTATCTCCCCTTCTGTTTCTTCAGACTGTTCTATCTCTGAGTCATGTAGGGGAAACAAAAAAGCTCAGTGTGTGTGTTTGTGTGTATATGTGTGTGTGCGTAGTGGTTAAAGGGGTTAATTGTTGCCTTATCAAAATGCAGTTTCAGCGCAACCGTTCATATCAACATTTCCAGATGGCTCGTCTCTGGATGCCGCGTTTCTGTTACTAGGTCGTAACAGTAACAACAACATGTACACAATCCCATCCACCTAGAAAGCCGCAAGACTCAGTCAGGAAGTTATTAGCGAACATTGCTTGTGTGTTTTTTAATAAAAATGTGTTGCAGGGGAAGGGAAGGAGTGGAAGTGGCAACCCAAGCTTATTTAAGGGCAACCCTGCTTAACAGAAAACATCTGCTACTGTTTCTGCAAGTCATCTGTGCAGCTTTTAGTCATGAAGTTCAGGGGAGCTCAGTTTTGGGAAAATCATCTCAAACAGCAGGAAAAGATTGTTTCTATCAACTTTGACCAAGTTCACTGATTTCCTCTGTTTAAGATTGTTTGATTTGTTCTTATTAACCACCTGGAGATACATTTTTTTGCAAAGGTTCTGTACAAACACGCGGGCTATGAACATAAAAGAACACAAATGCTGCTATTTGATCTGCAGGTTACAGCCCATCATGCACTTTGCTCAGTCAAGTTGACTGCTAGAATTCAAACTGCCCTCCTCTTATTTTTTTTCCAGTCGAAGAGAAAACATGTGCTATAACACATTCTATAAAATGAGATTTCTGAATATGTGAATACATGCTGCGTATACATAACAGCTGTTGCTGTCAAGCTGTGCTGATTATTTAATTGTTATGTACACTGCGGCAAAGATAACGCAACGACAAGGTAATTGAAATGTTATCCCAATCTTATCTGAGATGATTACTTAAACACTACATTTCTAATGCATGTTGAATTAGGCAATTACATGCGTTTAACGAGAGCTGGTGAGAGAGAGAGAGAGAGAGAGAGAGAGAGAGAGAGAGAGTGGGGGTGGTGGTGGTGGTGGTGATGGTGATGGTGATGGTGATGGTGGTGGGGGAATTAACAGACAATGGAACAGGAATATTAAGTGTTTCAGCCAGTGAGTGTGAGGTCAAAGATCACAGAGCGCTTATAGGCATATTAGCCACTTGGTTATGATAAATTATGACTGTGTTGCTATGGCGACCAGTACACTCAGCCTGCATCCCACAGAAAAAAAAAAAAAAAAAAAAACAGGACAGAGGATTAATGAAGCAGGGCAGAAAGACTAATGCAGTAGTCTAATGTCAGCTCTGTTCTTAAATTAGGTTCAAAATGAATAAACTATTTTTATTATTGATTCTGATTATATCCAGAAGAACGAAGGCAGTGTTTGACCACTGTGATGTAACTGTGAAACGATGCTCTGTTTACAAATGTGCTGTAGTTTGAACTTTTTTTTATTATTATTTTGTGGGAATAATTTTACTGATGAAATGAATTTACAATCAAGAAAACAAGGACTTTTGTGTGTGTGTGTGTGTGTGTGTGTGTGTGTGTGTGTGTGTGTATGTGTGAGTGCCTGTAAAAATGTGGATTCCCCACTGCATGCCATATTACTATGATTTGCCACTTACTTGACAATTAGACGCTAGCAGCTGGATGTTGATTTTTTGGGAAGCAGTGGGCGCTTGTCGACATATTCAAGTCACATCCCCCGTGAGCTCATTAAGGATGTGTGGAACGCCTGGTTGATTGGCTTAAAATACTGGAGATGGACAGCCGGGCCTGTGCTTAGGCGGAGGGAGAGAGAGACAGACAGGGAACGAGAGGGAGGTAGACATACAAGTAGAAAGGGAAAACAGGATCTGGTGGATGTGTATATACACTGAAGGCAGCGAGGACTGTGAGGACTTTGAACCTCTTAAACTGCCCCTAAAGGAATTTTTTAACCGCTATCATGTTACCGCTGCACCTTTTTATGTTTACATGCAGGTGTGTGTGCATACATGTGTATACCAACATGTCTGCACATGTAATGTCTGCCATCCACCCACGCTTGCGCATTTGTGTAAACATATACCCACATACGCACACACATGCACATATGTCACATGCTTTATAATTAGCTGATTGAGCTCTAACTTCATTACCATGGGCGAGTCCTCTGCACACTAATCAATTTCCACAATCTAGTAACGGCTTAGCGCGCAGCACTGGCTGTCAATGGCAGAATTAACCACAATGCTGTGGGGACGAAGCACGTGGCCAACCTGCTGTGGGAGGGAGGGAGTGTAAAGTCTGATTACAAAGTGTGATGCATCGGCACATTTGCATGCAATCTGCGTTTTCAGTGCGTATCGCTACATGCATATGTGCGTGTGTGTGTGTGTGTGTGCTGCATTGCATGTGTGTACCTGGCTGTTCTCCTTTAATAGCCACACATCCTGCTGCTGCCTGTTAAGACTGGCATTTTTACAATCTCGTTTGACTCTAACACTCCCTAATACAAGCAGGCCAACAAACGCCCAGCTATTTCCTCTGTCTGGCTCCCTCCCTTCATCCCCTTTGTAGTGGACTTTTTTTTTTTTTTTACGTATTTTTTGCCATGCTAGTGGCCTCGCTCTGGGGAATGCATTGTCTGTCAGTCCACCACTTTGGTCCAGACTCAGTAACTGTTGGATGGATTGCCATGCAAGTTTGTTCAGACAATCACGGTCCCATAAGGATGAAGCTTTCAGACTTTGGTGATTGCTTGATTTTTCCTTCTTAGTGAAATGTCTTGGATAGATTGCCATAAAATTTGGTATAGACATTCACATCTCCATGAGGATGAAGTCAATTTCCAGTAATATTGTGATCTCTTAACTTTCATCTAGCACCATCAGTTGGCCCGACACTTTGGTTTATGACCAAATACGTGCAAAAACACATTTTTATCTTATTCAAGATATTTGTGTTTAGTGCTAATTACGTAATGTTATCATACTAACACGCAAAAATCCAAAAGTGGATATACAAAACATCAGCATATTAGCATTGAGAAGCTGAACAGCATCGAGGAGTCTGTAGGGCTACAACAAAAGACTGTTACTCACTTGTGTACTTCACCAGACTCTCTCCTGTTGGAATTAGTCATTTCAGTACGATGCCATGGCGTCATTAACATTATCTAATGTTTATTACAGACCCCATATAAGGGCATCTTTTTTTAATGTCATGATATTTCCTGCTGAAACAGGTTTTTTTCCAGGAACTCGCAGTTAGTTTTTCACATAATTACAGTCCCTGTTTCTCTTACGCTTTAAGTTGCTTGTCATGTTTGGCAGGTTTAACCCCGGCTACAAACACTGCAGGAGGTCTTGTGAGTGGACGGTCAGCCGTGTAGCCCTCAGGCTGTCACACGCATACACATGATGCCCACCAGGGAACCTGTAGAGACTCGAGAAGAAGCATGGCGATGATTGGACGGCCATTTTTGCATTGTACATCACAGCCAGTAAAGAGGTGTTTTACTCGCAGGTGGAGTTTTGTTGTAAGTGTGTAAGAGGGAAAATTAAAAAGGGAAGATTGTACCCCCACATAAAAAAGAGACAGGGAGGGGTTGAAAGAGGGAAATAGGTAAATGAAGAGGGAATTGCATATGTGTTTATTGACAGATGTTGCACCTGGCAGGCCTCAAGACAAAGAGAGCATGTTCTTCAAATGTTGACCGTACATCTGCACGAGGTGAGGGCAGTACTAGGAAGCCTCCTCCAGCCATCTTAAAGCACAATCCAACCACTGGGCCCCAACACCACCACATCCATTGCCCCCCCCCTCACTGACGAGCTCCTCTGCCACTGGACAAAAGCTGCTGCAAGTCAAGCATGAAAGCAGGGGAGGGGGAGCCGAAAAGAAATTAGGGGTGTGTTGGAAAGAAAATAGCAGGGGGCATGAACTGCCAGCTGTTGTGTTCAACACTGCACTTCTCCTGGAGTAAAGAGTGCCAAAAATTCATCTCGGACTGGATCACAAGTCCAAGATTAGCTTCAGGTGTTGTCAGTGTTGATGCATCATTTATGAACCACTGACCATGTTCTTATTTGTGCGTGTCTGTCACAATAAAACTAAATTTCATTCATTCAGGTTTCTATGATATGAGACACACAATTGATGCCCTGAAGATTAATTTAACTTCCATTCAGGGAGATTTGAGTAAGGAGCAGTGACCCTGGAGGCGGCTGGGAGTTATTGTCATTTTCAAGGACGCATCAGCACGGGAGCATTTTGTCACCGTCATTTGAACCTAAGCCTTGAGAGAGAGTTTCCTTGAAAGCAGCCTATAGTATTACATTGTAAGTAATCTGCTGTTTTTGTTGCTGGACCTGTAGCATTATGCGGGCAAGTATTTACTTGAAAGGAAAGCTTTATTAAGTCGACACAAAGTCCTTTTGGTATCATAAATATGTTGCTCACCGTGTTGCTCTGAGGAGGGGTGGGTCCTAAAACCTCATCTACTCTGTTGTTACGACGTGCCCTCTTTCTCACACTTTGCTGTTTGCCTTCCCTGCATGAAAATTACTCCTGGTGTGTAAAGCTATCTGTCGATTTCAGCTCTCCAGATAGTCCTCTAAAGCAGTTTCAGCGAAGCTTGTTGGCTCATTAGGATGCTTTTTGGAATCCAACAAATGTCGACCCCTTCCCCTCAAAAGTTCTGACTTTACTTATTATGTTTATTTATGATTATGTTTCATTGTTTTTTTCTTTTTTTCCAAATGACAGCATGTCTGATTACAACATGAGAGGGAGTGAAAAAGCAACAAGCCAAATCAGCCCCCTGAAGTGATGTGTATTGGCTGGGGAGATTTATTTTTCCAGTGTTCTCCTGTGCTGTAATCAAAGGGAGTGGCGCTCTGACTGCGACTCCCATCACCAGAGGCTAATGGCTAATCAAACAGGAGGGCTGCCAACCCTCAATGGCTTTCTCTAGCTGTCCTACACACTCTCATTTTCTCTTCTTTATGATTTCTTTATGAGATTGAAGCTTCTCAATTAATATGCATGCACTTTCCAAGTTGGACATTGTCCCCATCACCACAGCAATTAGCAATATGATCCCTTCATAACTTCATCTTTCTCACCTGATAACACTACAGAACCTTAGTTTGCTAACTCTTCTACGTCTTTCAGCTCTGTTTTTCCTCATGTTTGCCCCACGATGCTCACGCTGTGCAGCTCAGGAGGTGCAACTTTGCCTCACCTCCTTTGTCTCTGGCTTTTGTGAAGAGCCACAGTTCAAGGGTCAAAGTTCAAAGGCTCTGTGACCCAGGGATCTTTTGAAACGCCACATCCCATCAGCCCTCTGGAGCATTCTAAGGAGGATTTGTATGATTAATCAAAGCGCCCCCCCCCCCCAAACTGTGTCCCAAACTAGGCAGACTGTCCCACCATGAGCCTTTTCCCAAAGCACAGAGTCAACACAGCAAATTAACTTCATGCCTCCATAACACTTGTGGATTCATTTGTGTGTTATCTGTAATTGTAATATAGTGAAAGACACTGTGCACAAACCTTTGTCCTGTAGACAGACAGTAGCATTTACATGTGTTGGTGTTATTGGGGATAAATGTGATTTCTATAACTATTTTAAATAGTATAATATCACTAGAAATAACCAGATTTTCTTCAATCCCTATTGGCTGTTGGGGATTCAGTTTAGCACACAAAAAAGGACGTTTCTGGTGTTATCTCAAACTACTGCTATGTACCAAAAACACCCCAAAACATTCAGCATGATAAAAGGAAAACAATATTTCCAGAAGTGAAAATCAAACTTGAACAAATTCTAGCCTGTGAAAAATGACAAAAGCTCTTTAATAGACTTGTGTCACCGCATGCAGTATGTGCTGCCTGTATATGGCATTTCTCAAACTCTAACCAATGTTCACAGTCTGGCTAATCTCAAACTAACTTGTGGGAGTTATAGGTTAATAATTAGGGAGTGTTCTGCTGCTGCAAGACAGTCTGGATTCAAGATAAATTGGCTCTTTTACTGTCAAGTTGTTTGTATTTAATGCCTTCCACCCAACAGATGCTTCTGTGGCAATATATTTTAATGGTCTAGCCTTGCTCCAGGCCATGAAGGTTGTATGAAATTGGAGAGAGTCTGGTGAGGACTACAGTTTCATTTAGTGAGAGAAAGAAGTCATTATTTAGTGATAGAAATTAAGTTTTATCTATAACAAGTCTATAAAACCAAATAAAACAAATTGATGTGGTCAGTAATGAAATATCAAACACAAAGCTCGTCATTTAGCATGTTACCATGTGACATTTTGTACAGATAAAGCAGATTAATCAACAAAGTGTGGAACTTAAATTCTTTTTATTTCCTCTGATTCAGGTGTATAAGAGTGTGGAAGTCTCTTTCTCTGTCTTTTTATGTCCCAAACACACACACACACACACACACGCACACACACACATACACACACACTTAGTGGCCCCAGGCATGGCATGTGGGGCACAGTAATGTGGTGAACAAGTTTCAGGACACTCCCCGCTGGTCTCAGTCTGCGGTGCCGACCGCCTGTCGGCCAACCTCTGGCCACCATCTGTATCCCATTAGAGCCACAAGAGGGCCACGGTGCAGAACGCATGAAAAAAAAAAATCTACTGTGTTCCCCTCAAAGTCATCCTGCATTATTTAATTACTGAGCACACTCCATAAACTTCATGTTATTAACACAGTGGGCGCACATAAAAGTATATTGGATAAAGCGACACAGAGGCTCAATCAGTCATTGGCTGGTGCAAACAGAGAATTCAGGTTGATGTTGGTCAGTCATTTTCTGTAAATGGTTTGTAAATGGTCTGTGAGTCTATGTGTGTTTCTTTGATTCTTGTGTGTGTGTTAAGGTCTTTCTTTGACAGTCATGGCATCTTTATCCAACAAACAAAAACATTCAATTCATTCAGGTTTCCTTTGTGACTTTCTTGATTATTTGCATAGTCAAAGGACTTCTCGCCTGTGAGTGGAAACTCTACGCCAACAGCCAGATGAGAGAGGGGATGCAGAGGGGATTAGGGGTCGCAGGTTTTGAGGCCACACCGCATGACCTCAATCATCGCTAAAGGGGACGTTCCCAAATAGCTAAAACTATCCAGATGATGACCTTTGACCTCAGCTCTGCACCCACCAACCTCTGACTGAAGTGGACGTCGCCTCTGGCTTTGGAAGACCAAACGCCTCTATTATGGCCAGAGATTGGAGCGAGGATTAGACTTGGGGACCAACCACACACACACACACACACACACACACACGCACACACACACACACACACACACACACGCACACACAAACACACACATACACACATATACACAAACACAAATGCTGTCTATTTTCATCTCTCACTCTCTCACTTGTTTTCTCCACCCTCTCCCTCGCCCTCCCCTCTCCTTCCTCCTTCTCTTCCCTAACAAGCAATAAAGCTTTTGTGGTTCAGTGACTTCTGCAGGCTGCTCAATTGGGGAAGTTGCCTGTCTCCAACACTTTATGTTGTTTAGATTTGCAGAAAAATAAAACATAACCTGCCACCTGCCTACTCATACTCTGAGAAGAAAGCCAAACACAACAATTAGCCAGCACATAACTGCTATAAAATGCCATTATGGTGTGTCTGTGTGAGCGTTAGGGGAGAGACAGAGAGAAAACACCACACACTTGAGATATATAAGCACATTTCCACTCAAAATGAATTCATAGCATGTGGGAAAACACGATGGCCTGACCTGAATAAATATTGGACAGGCTGTGTTCCCATCCAAAAATGGAAATCAGCCGATTGATTTCAGGATAGCAGCGTGCATATATTCAGAAATGGCTTTTATCACTGCCACTGGAAGTCATATAAGGAAATCTAATGTCTCTGTAATGTAAATATAATGCCACTAATCCGAAGGTGCAAGGCAGCTTGAAATCTCCTCAAGCAGGCGTGCAGGGGCTCCTAAATATGTAATACCGTTAAATCAAATTAGAATACCACTGTCTGACCAGAACATAAACCAGTGTGCGCCTCACATTGGCAGAAGATTCATCGAGAACAGTGAGAGGGAAGCAGATTAATTTGCACCAAAATTATCCAGTAGATTGTTTTAGCAAATATTTCCATTTTTCAGTGAGTTATTCTCTCACTGCAGGCTTGGCAGCAGAGCGGCACAGAGTATGTCACACCTCTTTTGTCAAACTAAATACATTTTTTGTCATTTGCCTTGGCAGAGGAGGCCCTGTACATGACATTTCAACCTCCATGCCAAACCCCTACGGCAGGCAATACCGCAACTTCTCAGCAGCGGGGCACGCTGCCTTTGATGGAGGCTGTCTGGTTCTGAGTGACACAGTTGGCCCAGATTGGTTTAATACACAGCATCAGCTTTTATGTGTGTGTTTTTTGAGATTGTGTCCCCAACATCGAGGACACAAAAGACTATATACGCAAAAATCCCAGCATTCTTTGTATGGGAGGCTGCATGTCAGTCAGGTCTCCTTCAGACTGAGATCAACTGTTATCACAGACCCTGGGTAAGCAATAATTCTGCATATTTTAGTGGTCAAGAGACGTCAAATTCAACTTAGATCACATGACAAGTTGTTAGACTTGTCTGTCAACACCCTTGTAGTTTAATATGCAAATATTATTCCTGCTACTGATTACTAAAATAGCACTCGTACAGTACAAACACGACACTGTCCTCCCAAGAGGAACGACAGCATCAGTCGTTTCAGCAAAACGAGAAATGCTGGCAGCCTCCGGCAGCACTAGTAATTATGATAGGAGCAACGGAGGAAGTCAGGTGATTTTTTTATTGAGTCCGTGCAGGCAGGAGGCCAGGGTGGATAGATAGGTCAACAAAACATCAGACTTTAACACAGGAGATTGGTGTTCATTTCCTGTCAGCATTGCTTTTTTTTTTAAAGCCTAACCATAATCGTTCCATAACCTTAACCATATGTTTATTATTGTAACCATGACGATGAAGGTCCATAACAAACCAGGGCTACTTATTTTAACCCAAACCTTGATCTTTCCCTAATCCTAGTCGTTTTTTGTGCCAAAACCAAAACAATCCCTAACCATAGTGTTGATGCATCATAAAACCTAGTGACTTGTGAGATTAGTAAGATTTAAAGTCACAGACAAATGATGAAAAATGTTGCTAATGGCGGAGCATCAGATCAGAAAACACTTCTATGTGCTGGATTAGGGGGAACAGATACAAAACTTAATCTGTAGTTTAATCTGGAGGAGTTGGGACACATCATATCTGTACATGGCAGCTACAGTGTGATTATGGCAGATAAACATAATGGTTGAGGTGTAGTCAAAGTTTAGCAGCTAAAATGCTCAGTTAAAGTCAAGGAAAGACTGTGTAACAGTTAAAAGGCAGCCACTGACTGGAAGTGAAATCCAGTCAGATGTGCTACATGCCTATCCACCTCACTGACTTCCACACCCTTTCTTTCCACCCTGCTACATATGTATAGGGCCCATTACTTTTTGCATTGGCGCGGAACTTTGGAGCTGGATGTAAATTATGAGGTGTGAGTGTGAATTGTAAAATATGGTGGTAATTCAAAGGATACTGAGCTGATAAAATTACCGATCACTCACACAACAAATCAACAACAAAGCAAAGAAAGAAAAAAAAAGAGGCAGCCGCTTATGTTTGGAGGAATATTTAGTTGGGTAGGTGTGAAAATGTTTTTCTGAAGAGAATAAAATTGTCAAATGTCCCCTGGGCAAAAAATATTATTCATTTTGGCACACTGCCACAGATGTAAAACTGATTTTAAATCTTAGATAAAATTATACATGTATTTAAAGCTACATTGTGGAACTTTTCTACCATACAATAAATAAATCATTTTGATGCTACACTGACTTGTAATCAGGTGAATGATGTCTCTGTCATTCCCACTCTGTTCTCACACTATTTAACTACGATCTCCTTACGCTCTCCGAACACCTTACAGCACTGAGTTTGTCACACACCACCAACTATTTTCTACATTTCTTTCTACATAATGTTGCTTCAAGCTGCATCAAATTTTCTTGATATTTTTTAAATAATATTTTTTTCATTTTAATTTGCCTTGGTATCACAGGTGCTAAATCAGTGTGTAGGATTTAGTTGCATCTAGTGGTCTAATCGCTGCATTGCAATCTCCTCACATCACCCTCACCTTCCTAGTGTAAAGAAGAAACAACACTTGAAAGGCCCTGTCTAGAGCCAGTATTTAGTTTGTCTGTTCTGGGCTACTGTAGAAACACGGTGTTTCAACATGGCGGCCTCCATTGAAGAGGACCCACTCCCACTGTATACAAAAGGATATTTTTTAACTAACAAAAACAAAAAGATTCTTATTTTCAGGTGATCATACATGCATGAAAACACAGTTATGATATATACACATATTATATTCTTCATTTCACAGTGAACATGTGGCAGATAACATCATTATTCTCTTCACCATTATTTGGTTTCCAGAAGTACATTGTGATTCATATTTTCTTCTGTGTTTTGCTGCTCTTCTTTTTTGGCTGCAGAGGTTTAAAAGCAGCGAAAGTTTTGCACAAGTTGATGTGATACACCAGACATAGTGTACACAAACGCACATGCACACACATGCACACACACTTCCTCAGGGCTGGTCATATGCTTCGTGCTCTCTGTTCAACTGGATGTCTTTTGTGGTGAACTGGCCGCCTCACCCTTACTGCCCACGCTCACCCACACACACACAAACAGTCATTCACGCATATGCATAAAGCCACACATACGCACTTCCAGTGCACAGACAAACACATTCACGGATGGTCTGTCATGACTGCATATCTGATGCCTCCTTTTTGTGAGCGTTTGTGTGGAACAGATGGGAATTAATAGTGCTGCCAAGTTGAATATCATCCAGAGAAATTTGTCAGATTAAAATGTCACTTCAGAGCAGCTTCTAGAAACCACCAACGTGCAGCTGTGACAAGTGCTGTTCTCACATTCTGCAGATGTGTCATAAGAAACATAAATATGGGTCTGAACTGCTGACCCTACACACTGCACAATTACTGACCAGAATCAATGATAGTAGTCTCCTGTCAGGATGTTAAAGTAAAATAACAAATATAGCTTCATTTTGCTGAGACTAACAGGAACTTGAAACCATTTTCTGCCAAGACTTTAAGCTGAAAAACTGTAACCAACAACTGTAAACCATTATCTGGCAGACTACATTATGTAACTTGTTTCTGGACCATCAAATTATTCAAATTGTCATTTTTACATGTGGCTTTTGTATGGATCAAACAAACAAGATGTGACGCATTAATTTGTGAGCATTAGAAATGTTAATAATCGGAACTTGTTACATTCAGACAGAACCAGGCGAGCTGCTTCCCTCTAATTTAAGTCTTCATGGTAATCTAAGCTAACTGGCAGCTGGTTTAAACCTTATATTTAGCAGACAGCCAAACTTCCTTTAACTCGAGGTCTACTTACTGCGGAGGTGTCAGACTCATTTTAGTTCATGGGCTACATACAGCCTAAGTGGGCAGGACCAGTAAAACCACAGTGTAATAACCTACCAAAAAAAACCTCTGAATGTTTCCATTTCTTTTAGTGTAAAGAAGTATAAGGACATTTTGACAAGGTTCTCAATTTATGAAAACAGATAAACAGCCTGAGATGTCAATAAATGCAAGAAAAATGAATATGTCAGATTTTCCACATTCAGACAAACTTGGTATTAATGACTTCTCTGCAACTTTCCAGCTTTGCAGAGTCATCCAGTGGGTTGAATTGGACCTTTTTGGTGAGTCTGTCCTGTCCAGTACTTGGGTCACATGTTGACATATGAGTCATCTCCATGACAACAACATCCATTAACAGACTCCAGGCACTAATGAAGACTGTAAGATGTTGTTGAAAGTTCCAACAAGAAGTGGAAAATCCATTAAGACTGAATGGAGATTATTCTGACAATTTGCTTTGCCAGAGATCAAGATTGAACTTTCACACTCAATCTAGTCAGTAATTTTGGTTTGGTATCAAGTGATGAAACTCTAATCAATCTAACATGTACTGCCTGGGTTTTTAAAATGCTTCTTTTATTTTTTTCACTGTAGTTTTGGGTCCTTGGCTCCACAGCTGCCGGCTCTTTTATCTGTGCTGGGTGGTCACACACAGCTGGCAGTCAGCTGAGGTGTCACCACAGTGTCCTCATGTGCACTCCATGCTAAAATATGGGAGACACTTTTCATTCTTTTACAACTTTTGCTTGGTTACATCGTCGTTTTCTCAATTAGAAACTGTTCCACAGTGAAACTATAACATATGCTGTCTTTGGTAAAAGGTTATGCAGGAAAGACAACACTTACGTTCTGGTGTGTGTCATGTGTACATGTGTGATTGTCTATAAAGGGGCATGCCCTCAAACTCTTTCCCTCACTTTCTTCGCTGTGGGCAGGAGCCTCTGATATTTTTATGGCATACAGGGGTGGAGTGTGGAAGCGAGCGGGGGGGGGGGGGGGGGTGTCAAACCACAGGAATGCTCAGGCAGATTCTTTGCAGCACTTGACAGCTGCCATCAGTCCGTTCGGCCCTTTGAAGGAAGTTTTCATCTGAATTCCACGATCCCTGATCTACTGTATGTGTGTGTGTGTGTGTGTGTGTGTGTGTGTGTGTGTGTGTGTGTGTGTGTGTGTGTGTGTGTGTGTGGCTACGTTTTGAAGACTTGACCTTCCAACTGGTTAGGCACTTTGTAAATGTATATTTGATGTTTTGTGATCACGTCAATGTGTTTTAAGAGAAACTATTAGGCCTACTTGCCCAAAAACAAGATTTCATCCTGGGCTGCATATAATAATTATTTTAATTAATGAATTATTTAGTCTATAATATGGGGAAATGATTTTCAAACTGGTTGTTTTTGCACAAACAGTCCAATGTGGAAAGATTCACATTTGAGAAGCTGAACCAGTGAATAGTTTTCGCTTTTTGCTTGATTAACAACTTTAACTATTATGCAAATTGTCGCAAATTCTGTCGACCAGACGTTTGACTTCTAATTTTATCTATTCGTGTTGTGAAGAATCTTTATTTAGTTCATGAGGTGGACTGAAGCCATAATCACAGTCTGGCAGCAGGTGAGTCATTTGAAATATTGTGATGTATTTTTAAAATGAGTTGATTTTTCTGCTGTAGTTTTCACTTACAAACCTCACAGAGAGGTCCAAAATTCTTACAAAAGAATTAAAACAGTAAAATAGACACGTTTTGTTTCTACATTTTGAACTGTTGAAGTTCTTTGTCTACACACAGATTTGGCATCTTGCATACAAGCAGCTCCACAGGTTAAAACACTTTTCTATAATTCCACACACACATCTGCAACATTGGAAATTCACTCCGTCTAACCGCTGAAATTCCATGTTAGTACATCATTAATACCAACATAAACGCTCATAATTACATGCAAACGTTGCTCCATAGGCTCCCACCTGTGTCAATAGACTGTCAGTTTATTTAGCATTAGCTTTGGGCTAAAGGTTTAGCTGTTTCCGTGTCTGCAACAAAGCTGCACGCCTCCAGGGTGCAAGCTGAATAAAGATTACATGTGTCATTATATTAAGTAGCAGCAGCTCTTGTTCCACACATGGTAATATAGGGTGACATATATTTTACATGAGTTCCACTGACCGGCTACTGCTCTGAGGTTGCTCACTTAATTTAAAGCACGGACAGAATTAATTAGGCAAATGTCTCAGAGGTTAATCATTTTCCCCCTTCTCAGTTTTTTCTCTGCACACTGTGCTCACAGGCTTTGTCTCAACACACTTCTGTATGTGCTGATTTTTTCCTCTCATAATATTTCTTTATCCTGTGTTTAATCAATTCTTGTCTGCTCTTTCTCTTAAACTACATCTATATATTTAAAAGTCAATTATTTGTTTGCTTTTTTTGTATATTCCATATGCATATACGCTCTCTCTACAGCACACACACACACACACACACACACACACACACAGACTGATTAGAGGGTGGTCTGTAAACCCTGAGGTTAAGTTGATTAATTAACATTGATATAGATTAATTAGCTGTAGCGACACTTTGATCTATGAAATCACCTCCATATGTGTAACCAGCTACGTCTTCAGCGGCGAGGGAGGTTTGTATATGTAGGCAGGGCCACTGTATGTGGGATTTTGGTTGCATGCTTTGTGGTTGAATGTGGGTCTCCCAAACTCTTTTGAGCCAGCAAAAAAGGAAGACAGAGCAAAGGAATAAACAAATAAAAGTTGATCTATAGATGGTGGCGGGAATGTAAAGGTTGGAGCGCACTAATGTGTATTTAATTTGACGTAATCGACTGTGAATTGTGTGTGATTTGACATAAAAGCCTGCAAAACTAATTTGTGCACGACAGATTGTTGTGTGGTTTTGAAAATGTAAAGAAAATCATGGATTAATTGTCCAGTTCTCTATTTAAAAAAAAGCTGTAATGATTGCTAACAAACACATTTTCTAAACAGATTCCTCTCAGAAAACATGACTGTAACAGCTGAGAACAGAAGCTGTGTGTCTAAATGGGTCACAGCGGCTCGGGCGACTACTTTGTCGCCCTGCTGCTGCTACTATGTTCGTGCTCAGCGTGTAACTTACCTTACTTAATAACCGTGCCATAAGAAGTCATATTTTACTTGTAATATTTGCTTCACATGAACGGATGGTTAAAACTTCTTGAGTTGAGTACCACTCTCCCTACAACAAACCGAGGATGTTTTAGCTGATCAACATAATAAGAAAACAGAAAACGGAGGAAAAGTGACCCAGCTCATCCTTTCCTCTTTACGTCCTTCCTTCCTTCCGTCGCTCTTTCCATCTCATCCCCACAGCAGAGAGGGTCTGCCACTGGCTGGCATCATTAAAAATCAATATGGCTGCTTATTTAGAGTTTGAACTGTGTGTGAATTGGACAGGGGGGGGGGGACTCTGACAATTCCCCGGTGCTAAGCCCTCCAAGTCACATGCGGTTTGTCAAGCTTTGTCAGAGGACAAAAAGGGAGAGCGAGGCAGGGAGGGAAGGTGTGTGTGTGTGTGTGTGTGTGTGTGTGTGTGTGTGTGTAGGTGTGTGTGTGTGTGTGTGTGTGTGCTTCCCTCCCTGTCTTGCCTGTGTGTGTGTGTGTGTGTGTGTGCGTGTGTGTGTATATGTGTGTGTACACAGTATAAGGGTGAAAGTGCTGAGGATGAGTGGGGAGGCATAGCTGCCGTGGTCTCCATGGCGATGATGCTAGTTAGCTAGCTAGCGCTCGGGGGCCCTGGAGAAAAGTGACAATACAAGGGACTTAGCAGCAGCCGCAGCTCAGCAGCCGCACTGCATTAATGAGATTTTTCACACTTATTATACACACACTCCCAGCTAGCACCATAGCAGGAGCGGTCGAGTGGTGTGTGTGTGTGTGTGTGTGTGTGTGTGTGTGCTCATTGTGCGCACACGGAGGCCCCCGTTTTACATGAGCGCGTGTGTGTGTGTGTGTGTGTGTGTGTGTGTGTGTGTGTGTGTGTGTGTGTGCTCATTGTGCGCACACGGAGGCCCCCGTTTTACATGAGCGCGTGTGTGTGTGTGTGTGTGTGTGTGTGTGTGTGTGTGTGTGTGTTTGACAACAAAATTAGGAGCGACCCGTGATTGTTTACGAGCAGTCGCAAGAAATAAACACACACAAACACACATAGGATGTTTTCTCTCTCAATCAATGTCTCTATCAAACTCTGCTCCCAATTCACAAACACACACACACACACACACACAGCATACAAACAAAAAAACAAAGACTAAATTATAGAGCTAAGACTCCAGGCTGTTATTACAAACCATTATGCTCCTTTATTATATTGTATTGCTTCATCTCCAGTGTAATGTTGCTTGGAAAAATCGTTCTCCTCCTTTTGTTTTTTCTTTTCTAAGTGCTAAAAAAGCAGACGTGCAGTGGTGATGCTTCAGAAGCTGTTAAGACTACTGAAGTATATTCTACAATTATGTGCAGAAACACACAGATTGGAAGTGTAAAGACAGATAAAGACAAGAGAGAAAGAATAAAGAATGAAGGACACAGATTGTGGATGCATTCTGGACAAACCTAAAATTCAACACTCGTGGTCAAATCAGTTGAGATGACTTCAAAAAGAAAGATCAGCCATCAATCTGTGTCTCTGCTAAGGAAATTCAACACAATAACCCGTGTTAGATTTTATTAGAAGACTTTTATTTTAGGTTTCTCCTGTTTTAACTATATCTCTTCTGTCACATCTGTTTTATACGTTCTTATATTACACTTGCTGTGAGTGTTTTTCATTGCTTGTGTTTGCTTATAACACATCATTTTATTTCTTTGTTGTAAAATACTTTTTCTTGCAACTGGAGGAAACTGAGACACGAGGGAGGGAAGGGAGTGTTCGAGTCACATGTGGAAAGTAAAATAAAGACCAAATAAAAATGTTTAATGATGTTATTTGGAATAGAAAAATATGTGAATACACAACTCAGAAGCAGTTTGGTTTACCGAGGTGGTGAACCAAGTTGTTATTATTTAAGATTTCTGCCATTTGAAATGACAAATAACAGTTAAACGTTCCTAGAGCGTGGTCGGTTTGGCTTGTGTTTGTATGGTTGTGGAACTGTCTGTGAGTTTTTAGCGGTGAGGGATAGAGATGTCAAAGAATCTGTTCCTTATCATTAGCTAAATAAAATGAACTGTTTCATATATTTACATGCTGTCATCATGTTATTATATCTTGATATATTTAGACATTGCTGACAAAGAACTGGCTGAATTGCACTTGTCTATTTTGAGTTTTATGATATTAAGAGGACCTCAAAGTTCTCCTCAACACCTAATATTGAGCAGATCTACATCTTTACAGCAAATGTAAATGAGTTATGTACAGTATGTGCTGTAAGTACAGAAAGAGAGTCTATATGTGACGCCCGGCTGTGCCTGACAGAAACACGATGAGGAACACACCGGGAGGAAAAACAATTGTGTGCAAAGGAAATGAGAATCTCATTCTACAAAGGAAGTGTTCCTCTGCTGCCTGGCTGCTGGCTCACAGATTAAAGCAGCTGTCAATTGATCAAATATTTGCATTTTCCTTCCCCTTTTTTATTGTGTGCATTTGCAATCGCGTGTGTTTTCATGCACGCACATAGACACCTGCATTTGCACACAGTCAAACACACACGCGCGCACTCTCGGCTCTGAGAGGCGAAGTGGGGTGGGAGGGGGCTGTGCCGTCAGCTCTTTTTTGCAGAGCTGACGGCACATGCCCCCTCAAGGGTAGCAAAGGGCAGGGGCCACAGTGCAAAGGGCGTGCCCTTGTCGCCGTGGTAACATCATTCTCAGGGGGAACATTCCCACCAGTGTGTGGTTACTAAATCCAACTAGTGATGCGTTAGCACTTGTAAAGTTACATTTGAAAAATGTGTGCCACCACAATTCAAAATTTTATTAGGATGTTTCATAAGTGCATTTATGTCTTTTAAAGTCAAGTAGTGAGTTCTATTCTTGATATCTGATCTCAAGTTTTTGCTGTGTGGTGAAGCCAATTACATGTTTCCACTCTGTGGACAATAAAGCTTCAAACTAATGAACCGAAAGGAAATTGACCATGAAGTTTATATTTTAATAATGAAGATTAACCCCATCGTCATGACTGTTAGTGTGTGGTGAACAGTAAACATGAATATGAGCAGTGAGATTTACATTAGTGAGTATAAACTGTTTGGAATCAAATGACTTCCTTCACTGATCATGTGGCGGGTCTGTCAAGTATTTGTATCAAAAAATACTACATGTAGTTTAAGACATAAACATAATGTTTATTCTCCACTAATGTTTGAAGGTTTCGACAAAAACAAATGAAAAGTTATAGTTATAGGATGTTACTGAAGTCTATTCATTCCTAATTAGAAATATTTAACTGGCGTGTAAACAGACAGAGACGTTAACATGAAAACAAATCGGTTTTGACAAGATATTAGTTATAAACATTATTAGATTCTAAAACACAACATTTGTTGTTACTGACAGTGAAACAGGGCAGAGTATCATGGACTGATTTGAGTATATTAATGATTTTGCAATTGATTTCAGAATGACAAGGTAAAGCTGATTGCTGGATTTTTACTGTAGTCTATTTGTGTGTGTGTGTGTGTGTGCGTGCGTGCGTGCGTGCGTGCGTGCGTGCGTGTGCCAGCAGAGACTACGTGTTTACAGCCCATGTAAGTGTTTGCGTGCCTGCGTATGCAGGTCTCACCTCCTCCTCACCCTGCTCCGCTGAGAGATGAACAGATGGACACAGTGGGGGGGTTGGAGGACTGACTCAAGTGAGGCGCAGAGAAACAAAAGGAAGGAGGAAGGACTTTTCTATCTCGTCTCCTTCTTTCTGCAGTCACACAAGACACCAAGCTGTGCCACAGACGTGTCAGACTAACAGGTGATGCAAAGGTGTCTTTGAGGGAGCATTTGGGTGACAGTGGGATGATACAGGTAGCAACCTGGAGAACAAAGGTGACATTGTGTTAGCGAAATGATGCTGGAAAGGTATACAGGTGGCACTAATGTGATTTGCAAGGTGCTCACAGGTAACACTACAAGGAGGAAATGAGAGGTATGAATGAGGAAATTATGGCTATAAAACTGCTACGTTTATGAGTTATGAAAAATAAAGCAATACTGCATGGAAACTGATATTTTTGTGATTCAGTGCCCCGCAGTTTCGCATTGTAATACCACTGTTGTAAATATGGACAGCTGTACACGTGTATTTGTTGTGATTACATTTACATTATGATTTTAAAAAATGAGCTAACAGCCAAACATCAGTCAAGTACAGCACAAGACATAGCAGCCAGCAAATATTACTCATTAGTCCAACAGCAAGAAGCCCAGCTCGGCGTCTATCAACTACTAAAAGTCAGTTCTAGATTTACTCTTGTCCAACAGCTTCTTGCTCGGTCATTCTCTTTTCTTTGGATTTTTCCAGCTGTCGTTTTGTCCATAGGAGCTGCTGAGCCTGTTACATTGCCCACTTGCCCAGCTCCAGTTCTGGCATGACACTGGCTCCCCTACCTGTCACCGTTCGCCCATGTCCCAGGCCTGAAAACACCTGTGGTACAAACACTAACACTCCCCGGTGCTCTGAGCTCACAGTCTGGGCACCCTGGCTAACAAACTGGGCTAACATTAGCTAACAGCAGAAGCACAAAGTTACATAATGCAAGAACAGGCGCAGAGCGGGAATGATTCAAATAAGTATAAAAGTTACAGATGCAGCATGTGCTCCTCTTCACGCTCAGGTTTTGCAGACTGTGGAAGTGACTTTATAGAAAGTGCAGCTCTGACTTGAGTTTTATGGTGGTCCTGAAAACTCAACACACTTCAGGAAAACACATGCACATGCATTTACAGCATGTTTCTGTATCTGACTGTGTTTTCTCTATTTGTAACATTTTTATTATGTGCTGTCAAATTGGTGAAGATGTTTTGTTGTGTTGAAGTTGAGTGAACTTTTGACATCGGAACAACCCTAAAATAAGACTTGTTGTAAAAAAAGTTGATACACACACACACACACACACACACAATGACATTGACATTGCATCCATGTGATAAAACTTCTACAGCAAATTACTTAAGTGAAAGATCAGATAGAAAAGCACAGATACGGAGGGTTTGAAATACAGCAATGATAAGACCTGCAGTATGATACACAGGTATGTTTCCAGGATGCTTTGAAAAAAAAATGCATTCCCTCTTTTGCTTGCAACTTTTTAGAAAAATCTTAAAAAAAACATTTCCAAAATAAAACTTTGCATTGTTTGTTTGAAGTGAGAACGCTGCCCTCATGAAAATCAGGAAAATGACTGAGACATATGATCAAGGACCATTTTAGTTGACATTTCCCATATTATCCATGATCCCTGGTTAACTTTAAATTACATCAGTGTCATATTGGGTTGGTTTGATTGGACTAAATCAGCGCTTATAAAATTGACTAACACGACCACATGGCTTTACAAATGAAATATGTTTGACTGGCCGACTGGCAATTTGAAATTAAAACCAAGCCAAAGAAGAAAAACTGGGAAAAAGTAGCAACTGGATATCGAGTTCAAACCAAACTGAACAAATCAAAACAGCATAAAGCATGAATGTGTTCAAGCCTGTGGACAGAGCTGTATGGTCTAAAGAAACCAACAGAAGATTGGAAATGTAAAAACATGTCAGAGTGGATTTTATTGTCTTGTCTTCTCTTTGCTGGTTGTACTACAAACCCAAACAGATCTGTTAAAGGTCTACCCCTATACCCAGGCATATCTGTAAGCCGTGTGTGTATGTACACATGTACTGAATGCATGCGTGTGTTTTCATAAGTACCAGCATGAGTTCATGAATCTGCTTCGTACAGCTACAGTTTCTGTAACACCTTGTGTAAACACTTTAAGGCTGGCTCTTTCACAATAGTGTGCCAATGGAGGAGATCTTTTATGCTTTAAGTTATTTAGCGTGACAGCATGGTAAATTTGTTACATGGAATCCTTGTAGCTGTTCATTTCGCTTTATATCTTGTTGAGTATTGTCTTTGTCAAGCGACCCTTTAAAAAAGATTTGCTGTTATATGCACAGACCTCACAGTGGTCCACAGTTTTTTACATAAGTCAGCAACAATAACAAGTACAAACCAAAAAGGACAATCTCAATAATATAGAATTAATAATAATAATACAAAGGAAGTTATGAGCTCCTAAAATCAATTAATCCCACATCAGAACAAAGCCACCAAGTTAACTAGCTACATAACAATCAAACTAAATAGCTTGGTCTTTCTAAAGAGGTCTGATGTATTAATTAAATAAAAGTAAATTGGAGCAGAGCAGCTGAGTGCTTTTGGTAAACCGGAAAAGGACAATTACAATCACACAATTTGATCATTTAGTCTGATTTAGATTGGCTGCAAAGCCATTGAACTTTCTCCCACTTAATCTGTCTATTCTCTGTTTGTTCTCCTCCCATACTCCCATATTATAAACTCTCGAGAAAGAGAGAGAGAGAGAGAGAGAGAGAGAGAGCTGGCAGATTCAGTTGTGTTCTTCAGGTCTTCTGCACAGCAGTGATCTGCAGACCAAGCAAATTGAATAATTGCATGGAGCATGTGCCATCAGGGAAGGTAATATTTTCATGTAATTGACAGTTTGTGCGTGCATGCCCGGGAGAGTGCATGTGTGTGTGTGTGTGTGTGTGTGTGTGTGTGTGTGTGTGTGTGTGCACATGCGTGTGTATGTGTGTGTGTGTGTCTCAAATGCCCCCTTCTGAATCAGTGCAGCATTCAATTTCAATCCGTTATACAGACATAAGCTGAACCTCTGTGTTCTTTCAAAGTTATTTCATTTTGCAGATTCAAAAAAATGCATATCGAAAAATAGACAAACTATAAACAAAAAAACGTGCATGTGTCCAAAAGAATTTGTGTCAGTTTGTCATAAATGTTCTGCCAAACCAAAGTACTTAAACGTCTGTGTCTGCACATTTGCTAAACCACACAAGCTGATGTAGCTCTGTGTGTGTTTGTATACACTTGTTTACATGCTTGTTTGCCCGGTGTGGTTGTCTGTCAGCTTTGTTAAATGTGCAGACATATCCAGTGGGTGCTCTCTGCCTGGAAGTGGATCTGATGGGTTTTTCCTGAGACTGTGTCAGCTCTGCTTTGCTCTGACAATCTCCTCAATTTGAGCAGGAATTAGATTTACTTACCCCTGCCAGCGACGGCCTTTCATCAACAAATACAGGGCAGCGAGATCACATTTGACAAGTGCAGCATAGGTAATATATGACCAGATCCATCATTTTTAAACTTTGTATTTCTGGCAATGACAAGGCATAAATCTTGAGGAAAATAGTTAAGTGTTTGAAGGATGTGAGTAAGCTGGGAGAAGTCTGAGGGACACTGAAGGACAAGTACAGTAAGTACCAACAGTAAAGTGTTCTTTCCTCACCCTTCACAATGTAGAGGAAACATTTTAGCACTAGCACTTTTAAATATTTAAATATTATCAATGTTTTGACAATGAATTATAGCGAGAGGAAAAGTGTGCGAGTGACTTAAAATAAGTGTGTTTCTTGAACTCTGAAGTTAATAGCAAAGTAAAATGAATGTGTTAGTTGAGTCTTTCTCTGCTCTAAAAGGTAAATATATGATTTTTATTGCTGCACAGTTGTTGTTTTTTTCACGTGTTTGTTGTAACGGCGTGTTCAGACAAAAAGCAAAGGGAATTTTCACCTCTCATCATTCACTCAAATTTGAGAGCTGAATTGTTTGTGCACTCTATGTTGTTGGTACCATGTCATTGTTCCAATGTCCTTTTATTCCAAAAGCCCAATAGTCTAAAAAAAATGTCCCATTGGGCCAAAAGCCCATTTGTGTGACAGCCTATTATTCCACTGCTCTGAAGGCCTGTTATTCAGAAAATACACTCTGATTTCACCAACATTTGAATGTAACGTTACTGTGATCTTTTCCTAAATCTGAACCTGAAGTGTACCTAAATCTGACAAAACTGTGACCATTTCACAAAGTTAACCACATGTACATTATTGTTACCATGACCACAAAGGTCACCTGATTTTGTCCCTTTTTGTATGTACAAATACACAAATATTTAAGGCAAAAAAAACGCCAGAGAAAGTGGAAAAACAGGCCTTAAGAGCAGTGGGCTTTTGTTTTCATGCTAACTGGTTGTAAGACAAAAGGGCATTGGTTCCAATCAGACATTTTTCAGACTATTGGGGTTTCAGAAAAATAATGGGCTGTCTCCATGTTGATTCGCCTCAAAACAGCCAATGTATCAACTGTACAGATATTAGTTGTATGCTAGCTAGCAACAGATCAGCTCTCCATGTGATCTGAGAACTCACCAGAAACTCCTCTCTCTCCTCTCCTTTCCCTCCAGTCTCTCTCCATTTCCATTTCCTCTCTGTGTGTTTACAAAGCACATTCATGAAGACCTGGGATGAATGTGAATATTTTTGTTCAAGTTGAAGCATTTTAAACTTGGGTGAAACAATCTTTGCATCAATTTGCTCCACCTGGGCAAATTCACATCTTTGGTGTGATTTTTTTTTAACACAGTCCTGCTGAATTATTGTGTTTGTGCCGGCTGCAGAAATTCCAGCCTGTCGGGGCATGAAGCTGATCCCTGCTAATTAATTTCTGTGCAAAATTTCATTACTCCTGCTGGTATTAGACACACAGTGCTAGTTTTGCCTGATATGTAATAAGAAACTTGACAAAATTAGGACTGTGGTCCATTATCATTGTGTGCGTATGTATACAGAATTCCAACCTCATCCATGTCAAAACTAGCAATAGGATCCATCTATCCCATACTGCTGAACATGACCCAGCCAATCAGAAATAACTTCAGACAGTCATGCAGACAGTACATATATGTATATATAACTAAGTGAGTATAGAAAAAGCATTGAAGCATCCCCACTGAAGCTGAACTTTTGACTTTTTCGTCTGACAGTAGTATTAAAAGGAACAGAGGATCAGTGGCCTCATAAGAATAATTCATATGCAGATGAAAACTTGTGAAAACACAGAAGAAACAAAGATGCAGTGTTTGATTTCCTCACCGGCACCTCTTATCCCAGCAGGTTTTACACATCTGGGGTCATGCAGAAATATCTGGAAGAACAAATAATGTGAAAGTGAGTCATTTTATAGTAAGCTGAGGGGGAAACAGACTGTTATTTCTAATTCCTTATGCTGTACAAACAGCTCAGAGCATTTTGTGTGTGTAAGGAGGCTGTGTGCTGCTGAAGACATCCTTCTAAGTTGAAAACTGCTCCTCGGGGTCCATGCAGGTGGTTTTACTGACTCACAATTCTTTTGGTTCTGGCGAGTTCATGGCACCGTAGGAATGTTCTTCTCTCCAGACAACATCCTGATGTTTGTGATTGTGATCTAAACATACTTTTCCATACATCCAACCTCTTATGCACCCCAGGTAACCAAAATTACATCAAACGCAACCCGAATCAACGCCATTACCGCGCTGTCTGCTGCACCAGCCTCCACAAGGCCTCGGCCTTATCTTGTTTTCCACAGGGTGAACGTACGAGTGCTGAATTGTTTAGCTCAGCCTCTATCAGATAGCTATCATCTCTGACGCAGTTTGCTCGCAGCGCTGCACGGGAGCCAAGATGGATGCATTAGCAGCGTCTTTCCATTGATGAGCAAAATAAAACTTTACGCTTGACAGTCTGTCCCAAAATGGATTCCTTTGCTACCTGCAGGTATCTGAGGTACGCTCATAATCCATCTGATGCCGTTCAAGCATAGGACAGCATGGCAGGCTCGCCTCTGGTAGTGAATTCCCTCTGTGCTCGTAATATGTGTGTGTCTGTGCCCGTGTGTGTGTGTGTGTGATATTTATGTCTGCCTGTGCGGATAACATACAGAAGAAAACAAGATTTCATTTTTGAGCGTTTGCAAACTGTATTAATTATCATTTTTATACTTTATGGATTTCTTCTAAGACACCTACGGTGGCTCATTTACACAAGATATACAGAGGAAGTACAGCATCTTATTTTACTGTCTCAAACAAATGACATCTAAATTAATATACAGTGAGCACTGATAACAACATAATTAGGTGTTGGAGTGGTTGGAGTGATGCGACGTATTGATTATACAGTGTGAATTTCCTGGCAGCAGAAAGTAAAATGTGTGGGAAACGTTCTAATTCAGGCTAAATTGATATCGGAAAACAGAAACCACCGAGATGATTTACACCCTCGACAGAATGTATGGTGATTATAGTGTGAGATGGTCAAATAATCAGGCTCACGGTTTCTGTCTTGCTCCCCCTTATTTTTGTGTTTATGTGTGTAAGAATATGTGCCTGAACATTTCATTACACTAATAAGGAGATGTTAATAAATACTGCCCACAGGCAATCATCAAATGATCACAGTTTCCTTACCGCTAGATTGTTTAGTGTGCTATAGACTGCACACACACACACACACAATGATACACGCTGATATACATAAAGGCTTGTAGGTACATAAAAAATCACCAGCAGAGACATGCAGAAATAAGCATCAACAAGCATCAACACACAAACCCACATCCACACACACACACACACACACACACACTGAGAATGATAAATTGCAGAGGATGCTGGTTTTCAAACACATAGCCATGAAGAATTACACTGATCATCGTTTAGCAATGCATCGTTTTTTTTTAAGGACATGGTTCTCATTTGTTTTGGCTTGTAAGATCCAGACAGCGGTACAACGCGCAGGGAACAAACCGGAGTCGGTGTTTTGGCAAGAAGAAGAGCTGCTTGTGTCTTCATAGCTGCTTATTTTCTGCTTGGCATTTGAAAAGGAGTGTGTGTGCCTTGTTGAACACTGAGGCCTCATCATGGCGCTGCCGGTGGTGGGGCTTGTTTTGCATGCTGCTTTTACATGGCTGCACGTTTGTGTACAAGCGTGTGTGCGCTTGTGCATTTGCAAAAAAAAAAAAAAAAACAACTTGTGTGTTTAAGGTGTGGGTGAGACACCGCAGTGGTTTGACATATATTATCCTGTGTGATCTCACACACACACACAGGATGTAAGGTGCAGAATGTGTAAGATGTTTAAATGTATTTAACAAGTTTACTTAAAAGCATCTCTAAAATGTGACAGAAACATTCTCATACGAGTTTATGAAGGAGTATGCACGTTTACAATGCATTGAAGTCACAGACTTCTATACAGCGCAATATGTGTGAACAAAGGGAAGCCTTAAATAGCACATACTTAATCTGAAAACATGAGAACTCAGCTGGCTTTAGGTACACGTAGACAATAAATACAGGACTTATTTTAATATTTGCAGTGGTGGAACAATGTTCATACTCTTTACTTCAGTAAAAGTACTTTAAAATATAAGAATACTCAGTTAGAATGTATTTGCATTTGCTATAACAGATTTCTTTTCAGCTACTTGGAGGCAGAAGTTTTTTAAAAAGTGAACACATCACTGACGTGTGATCACCTTTTAAGTTGATGTGGTAAACTTTTTCTAACACAGTTGCTGACATACACATCCAGCAGTTACACTCATTCGGAGTCATGTGTCTGGCCACCAAATGTAAGCCCTATAACCACTCATTCTAGCTCTGTTTTTGTTCTCTATCGACTGCTGAAAAATATCTCTTCTCTTAAGCTGCTAAATGCTCCACTGTGTCTACCAGTTAGTCATGAACTGTGTCTCCGTGTCTTATCTCTCTGCTCTGAGTAGGTAGTGTGGTTTTTTTGGAGCTTTTTTTTTTTTTGTTGCTGAAAACAGTTGGCCGCTGTGGCTGAAAACGATTCTATGAGAGAGTGGTGAGAGTGAACTAAAACAGTAAAGTTGCAGGCCAGGTAGCCGAGCAGCAATGAACTGAAACTTGCAAAAAAAATGCACCATAAAGCTAAGGAGAGCTGCAGATTCTGGTGATGATCACAACAAGGAACCCCCTTTTGAATTGTTATGTGATATTTTAGAATAAAAATATCACTTATAGCCACTTTAAGTAGAAGTCCACAATTCTTATCTGCAGAATGTAACAAGTTTCCTGTGCATGCATTAACATAGAAGCAGTATTTTTATGCTATAACTGGTCTATATGCAGCTAATGTTAGGCGTTTAATATACTGTTTGTTATTTAAATGTAGCCTCATTGGGATCAAGAGCTCTCTTTTTTCGAGATTGACCTGTGTACAAGAATAAACATATACAAAAAAAAGTACAGACAGAATACAGAAACTCACCACAACACACAATCTGCACACACAATACACATTCACAATGTTCTGCTCTTCAAAAGAAAATGAGAGGTTTTACTTTCAAAACATTCTGTAACTCATTACAGTTGTGAGGCGCACAGTAATTAAAACCAGTTTTTCCAGTTAGAACATGTGGTACAGCTATGGCTGCAGAGTTAAATGCCCTGTGACCAGATATTATAATTTCTGTATTTAGATGTGATCAGAGAGCAGAGGTAGTTTGGCAGTTACATATTTTGTCACAGTGTACTGACATATGTTTGACACATTTTTAAAGGTGCAGTGTGTAAGATTTGGGGCCTCTATTGTCAGAATAAGGCAGACATGAAATATATTATTCATAACTATTGTAAGATGAGATTTATTTTTAAAATTATCAGAGAACTGGTATAATTAAATTAATACATATTTGTACTCTATTTCTTAATTCAGAACAGGAACTATATTTTATGGTACACCTTGCATTTAATAAGTGATTGTTAATATTGGCGGAGTGATATGATGTATCACATTGATGGTCAGTGTTCAGTTGTCCTATGGTTGAGACGGACATTAAAGTATTCATGTTACACAGAAGAAGCGGTCCCCGAGCGTTTGCTTGACCCACAGCCTGTAACTAATTTAACTAAGTCAAAGTCAAGTTTATAGTTAATGTTAAGAGTAACCAGCGTTACACTATGTTTTCATGCATGTATAATCACCTGAAAATAAGAAACTTTTTTTGTTAGTTAAAAATGATCCTTTCATATCTACAGTGGGGGATGGTCCTCTTTCATGGAGGCCGCCATGTTGAAACACCATAGTTCTACAGTAGCCCAGAACAGACAAACTAAATAGTGACTCTAGACAGAGCCTTTCAAGTGTTGTTTCTTCTTTACACTAAGAAGGTGAGGGTGATGTGAGGAGATTGCAATGCAGGAATCACACCACTAGATACAATTAAATTCTACACACTGGACCTTTAAGTAAGGTGCAAACAAGAAACCTTTCCAGCGTTCCTTGAGATGTTTTACCAGAAGAGAACTTTACCTCCAGGAGCCCTCGCAAAATTAGCATTTTGAGCATCTCAGTAAGTTCACCATAATTTTAGCCTGTCCTGGATAATCCATGACTTTTTATCTTAATGGTCTTCCCCTTAAAGACACATCATCGTTGCTCAATTTCACCATATTTAGTCTCGCCACCTTCGGCCCCTTATCGTATAGATTTACTGAGGATAGCCCATAAAATCCTATATCACTTTTCAAACTGTTATCATACACCAGTTGAAAAAGGAGTCATTTAATGGGTTGTATTAAACGGCCAATTGAAGTGTAATGTGCTAAGGTTTTATTTCCATTGTAAGTGATGGTGACACGTGAGAGCATAAACCCACAGACCATTAAATGAGCTCAATGAATTAATTTTATGCAACCACATGTGTGTGCACATGTGTGAGTGTCTCCAAATGATTAAATCTTTGGAGGACATACATTGTGTGTCTGTGTACGTGCTGCTAGACTGCGTAGAAGTCCTTTTGTGTGTGTTTTTGTTCATGTATGTGCTCTTTTGCATGTGTTTCAGAGCCTGCTGCTGTTTGAAAGCAGCACCATCCCAGAGCCAGTTGCTGCCTCCCCCTCATCAACCCGCTAATCACCGTGATTAGTGACTCATTTCATCATTACAGGTTTCATACCGCATACTGCTTACCTCTGTATACAACCAGTCCTGGAGGAAACTTCACACACACACACACACACACACACACACACAGGAACACACAGAGGCCTGGCTGTTGATCACACACTCCTCCACCTTCACCCCTGCAGTCTGCCATCCATCACGGTGCCACTGGGGAGAGAGACGGAGAAAGGAGAGAGGACGGGAGGGGAAAGATGGGAAGGGGAGAGAAAGAAAGAACAGAAGAGTGAGACAAAGGAAGGAGTGACCATGTCTGTCTTTTTACCTTGAGCTGGGCCTCTCTTAATCCCTGCCGTGTGCTGGCACACACACACACACACACATGCATGCAACGGAACAAGATATGTGAAACCAGACCAACCAAACCAACCACTTCCTCAAGGGCCTCCTGTTTATGTGTGTATGCATGTATATGTGGCAAGGTGCACCAGAAGCTATACGAAGCTTTGTGAGGTCAGGTACGTGTGTGACACACAAGCACACAAGCAAACGTGCACAGAAGCAAACAAACACAGGCATATAAAAGCAGTTCAAATCACACCTCGACAGCTGCAAGTTTCAAAATCATAGAGTGAGAATAGCGCCTGCAAGCTGATTTAATTTCTTGGTTTTGTTTGTTACGGTACGAGCTGCAACAGTTAGTCAATTAATCGATCAGTTGTCAACTGAAATTGAAAATGAAATGAATCGAGTCCAAATTTTCTGATTTCAGCCTCTCAAATTTTCTGCTTTCTTTAGTTTTCTATGAGAATAAATGGAATATGTTTGGACTGGATGTCACTTTGGGGACAGTTTGTCACTATTTTCTGACATTTTATGGACCAAAAAAGAGAAAATGGAATCACTAAATCATTAATTATAGCCCAAACTACAGCACACTTTCATGTTTGCAATTACAGGTCTTTTAAAATAATTTTTAAAAATATTTTCATGATAATGATAATAAGACTAACTTTATTCATGCTGCATAGGATAAGAGGATACATACTGAAATATGAAAACTTAACAAAAAGAGCAAGAAGGAAGAAAAACAAGTTTAAAAATGAGACATTTGAAATTATGGCAGATTGTCTTAAAAGAAACTTCTATTGAACTTATTTGGGTCTTTAAACTGTAGGAAGAATTATGTGAAGGATTAAAGATGCCTCAATAAAAATTAATAAATACAAATACAGTAAAATGTTATATGTATTTCTTTGCGTGTATGCATTTACTATCACAGTTAAATGAAAGGTATATGTTGAAAGGACAATTATTTACACTGAAATTCAACACAAATTTTGTGTTATGATTTTGTTTTAATGTGGGACAATTAAAAACAATTCATTCAGTTATTAAAGAGAACATTTTCCTTCTTTTTTCATTTGATTTGTTTTTATTTGAGATTTTGAATCTTTCATGAGTGCAACTTGGCAAATTCACTGGAGCTAGACTATTGACTGCATTATGAGTGATGAGTAGAAGCTTAAAATCAATGATGAACTTATATTAAACCAGTAAAAGCAGAACTGCAAAACTAGTTACATATAAAAGTTTTTTTTTTTTTTTTTTGCAATAGTAATTGTAGTGGCCACTTGGGGGCAGGAGAAACAAGGTAGCACAAAACTGACGTACGGTATCCAGCCAAAAAAAACTTTTTTTTCGATAATAGCTTATCCTTATCAGAGTTGCAGAGGGCTGGAAACTATCCCAGCTGACATGGTGAGAGGCGGGGTACAGTAGATTTACATTCACGGGTAATTTTTAGAGTCACCAATTAACCTATAAACCTGCATGTCTTTGGACATGCACAGAAAGGCCCCATGCCTTCGAACCGAGAACCTTCTCACTGTGAGGCAACAGTGCTCACCATCACCTTTCTAGCTGATGTGGCAAACAATGAATTCCTGACACATCCACCAGTTACAGAACTACTTTATCTTTCATTTGCAGTTTTGTAACTGTCAACCTGGTGAATGTAAATTCAAATTTTACTCTGTTTTCAACTTCCAAGGCAATCTGTCCCTTTAGCTGCCAGCCAGTCACTAACTGCGTCTGTCTGATGTTTGGTGCTTGGCAGGTAGTGTACAGTGGGTTTTTACAGCGTTCACTAAGAACAGCTGCCTAAAAACGATGCTGTGAGAGCAGTTAGAGTGAACCACAACGATAAAGTTGCAGGCCGGACAGTTAACAAATCTCTGTAAAGCCGAGAGGAGCTGCAGATTCAGGTGATAACTCTCAAGGCTTATCACTATGAGTGTTATCATTCTCACATTATACGTTGAAACACAGTTATTAAAACAATATAAATCATAGCTTTATGTTTTTTTCATTAGTGGTTCTCTTAGTGCATTCGTGCAACTTCCATACAAAAAAAGAAAAATACACAAATTATTCTGGCACAAGTTTAAACAGAGACAACCGCTCCACATTTATACATCTGTGTGCACAGATGACAAAATGCGTCAGCCTGCTCTGAACTTCAGAGAACTTCCTCCAGTAAACACGTTCATAACAAAAGCGCAGTTAGTCACAGCAATATGATTTGTTGAGAAAACAGTTTGTCTGTGTGATTGTGAGCATGTACGCACTCTTTATATATATCCGCGTGTGCGCTTGTGCAAAAAGCATCAAACTATCTTTGTACATATTTCCTTTGTTTCATTTCCACCGCTCATGTGTTGTGTCACAAGCTGAGCCAAAACACCTAGTTAGCTTTCTTTGATAGCTGATCCTACATCTGTGTTTTGATGGCACCTTGTCCAACCTGCTCCGAATGATCCAGCCGGGCAGGCCATACACTGAGCTGAATCCTCCCTGTTTGCCAAGAGACTGTCGAAATATTAATCCCACCCCGGGTCAGAGTACATTAACAGTCTCTTTTATGAGGTAGCGTACCCCCAGAGCCTTTCAGGGGGGAGAGAACCTTTAGAACAATTGAGATTGTTTCTTGGAGGCTCTGAAGCAAATAAATTCAGCCTGTAGGGACCTTTGAAGGGCACATGGCGTTCTCACCGAGCTCCAGTAACTTCTCAGCAGCAGATAAGTGTTAAATTCTAATACTCTGAATCCCTGCTGTGTATCTGCTGCCACAAAATATCCACACATAAAAAGAAAAACGGGGGTTCAAAGGAAATGTAATAGCCAAGTATTGAGAGAGCTACTGTACAAATCAGTGCTGGAACAGGTGTGGAAGAAAGATACTAAGACAAAGAAGTCAAGTCCAGACTGTTGGGGCAACGCTATAGGGTCGTGGTGAACTAATCCTAACCAGACCAGCCTTGTCTGTCTTCAACCAGCGACACCTCGTAACACTGAAGTGTACGTGTGTTTAAATGTGCGTGTAGTGGGGGGAGGCATGAGGACTGGTCTGCATCATGTTACAAGTTTAAAAAGAGGAGGAGACATTTTGGAGAGTCTGCAGGCTCTACCCTTCACTAACACAGCATGTGCGTGCATGCAAACCTCCCACCATATGGGCTGTTTTACTAGGTGACCCAGTGGACTGCATTACTGGGTGACAGAGATGCACGACGAAGCCTCATCCATCTCAACATCTGCAGTGAAGACGGGTGGAGGGGGTGGTGATTGGAGATGGATAAGATGCAAATTGGTGTGAAGCTGGTATGCAGATCTCCAAAACTCCTTTTTCCACATGTGGTATCTCTCCGAGGAAACACACATTTCTTAAGATTTGTACTTTATTCTAATCAGTGTTTTGACTTTTCCACTTGTAGTAGTAGTACAACTCATTTAACATTTTCTTTTCCTTCTCTATCTCGTGGAATGAGCATTAATTGCACTGCAGGGAAGAAAACAACACACGCACTTACACACAAACATAGCCCCTAACAGCAGTTCTCCTTCCTCTGCGCTCGTCTCTCCCACGCTTACCTTTCACTCCTACACAGTCTCTACTCCAGCACCGCATGAACATACTGTAAACATGTCATCTATTTTAAAAAATGGACACGTCTTGGCATTCACACACTCTCTCCCTCTCTCTCTCTCTGAAAATAGCTGGAGTGAATGAAGGATATCTTCTTCAAGGATGAACATTGTTTGAAGGAACAATTTCTGATTGTGAGCAAGTATCTTTTCCAAATCTTGACCCGTTCATTGTAATAACTCTGTCTGTCAGCTGTTCTTTTCAGCTCTCACTTTATATTGTCCAGCTTTGTCTACACTCCTCCTGCATCTCTCTTTGTTTTGAGCCTGAAAATGAGGTGACTGAGAGCTGAGTGTTAACTTTTCAGTTGCTAGGTGGCGTGGCAGCCATCAGCCCAATGACTTCTTGTTGAACATACAAAGAAAGCACGCACAGATGTTCTCCTAACCTTACAGATTGATCTTCATCATAGGCTTTTTTGCAGCATCTTCAAAGTGTTCCCTGAGTTTGAGGCCTCGTACCGACCAAACAAAAAGTCCAAAAAGCAGCCCGTTGGCAAACAAACAGAGAAAGAGGAGAGGAGGAGGAGGAGGAGTGGGGTGAGGGGAATGGGGGCATGTTTACCTCTGTTCTCTTGGGGCACTGCTTTAGGGATGGTGTCAGGGGGGTTCGCCTGTTCTTTCTAAAGGGGAAGGGGGAGTTTTGGGGAGGACTTTAGGAGGGGGTAAAAATTTGATATTTTGGGAAGGGTTAGGATCAGGGTTAGTAGTTGTGTAGTTGCGCTGCCCTCTCTTAACAAGGCTTGTTTTCATTTGGCAGAGGGCCCAACGAAGCATGAGAAAAAATGCTCACAATCTAACCCAAAGCAAACCATCCTGCACGCGTTGATCACTTCCTCAGACTATCACACATTTCGCTCCCTCTCACACACTTTACAAGACTTTCACACTCGAGCGGTGTGGGGGTACTGTACACGGAGGAAAAAATAAATAGTCAGCTGTGGGTGGAGATTTGGTAAAAACATCAACGTCTGGAAGCACATGAATCCCTGCTGGCTGCTTTCTTTCTCCTCTGCTCTGCTTTCTCTCTGCTGCTCTCAAAAATAATTCAAAAGTGAATTTTCAATGTGCCGCATAAATCAATTTTGAAAGGGAAAGTAAATGTTTCCTGAAATTCATAATCACAAAGTAGTTTTCGTCAACCGAGGACTCTTTTTCATTTTGCGCTGTTCATTTTGTAACAAGCAAGTATCATGTTTTCAGATGGTCTGCGTCTCAATTTGGCTGTCAAGTGAGCTTGTAAAAAAAGGCAGAAAAACACTGATAAACACCGGAATGCTTGTTTGTTTTACGCCGCTTGTTAATTTGAGTCTATCCAGATCAAATTCATGCACATAAACACCAGCACAAATGAAACCTCCAAACCACATTAAACCCCAGCCCACACCTCTTGATAGACCCCCACACACTCCTTGCAACTCCTCACCCCTTAAACTCTCCCTCTCTCTCTCTCTCTCACACACACACACACGCACACACCAAAGGCCCCCACCAACAAAGAGAGGGGGCAGCAGAGGAGCGATAGAAGCAAAGAAAGGGAGAAGAAGGAAAATGCACGCTTGACTAATTCTTGTATTCAGAGTCGGTAGTCCTTTCCCTTTCCCCTCTCCTCTGGCCGTGTGTGTGTGTGTGTGTGTGTGTGTGTGTGTGTGTGTGTGTGTGTGTGTGTGTGTGTGTGTGTGTGTGAGAACTGGCACACTCTAACCTTGACATTTTAGCATCATGGGGGCCATGAATGAAAATGACCACAATACACTTGGGAGGAAGGGAGGGAGTGAGGAGAAGGGAAGGGAGGAGAAGATGATAAGGGGCAAGTGAGGTTTAAATGGTGAAGGAGTAGCAGAGAGACAAAGATCTGTCTATATATTCATATATATATATATATATATGTGTGTGTGTGTGTGTGTGTGTGTGTGTGTGTGTGATTGTGAAAATAGTGTGTTTGTGTACAGTTTTGTGTCCACAGTCAGCAGCAGCCGCAGCAGCAGCAGCAGCAGCAGCAGCAGCAGCAGCAGGGAGGGAATGATCTCTGCTCTAAACAGCCTGACGGTTATTTAAAGGCCTTGGGGCCTGTGCTAGATTGATGTTGTTTTCTTTCAATCAAGGAGCCGTGTGGGACGCGCTCACGCTGAAGACTGCTCGCATAAACACTCTTTGCTGTGAGTGTAGGGAGGAAGACAGGCGTAGACACTGTGTCTGCATCCGACTGTCTCCATCTCCATGTCCGACTCCGTCAATGTGTCTCTCTCTGAAGGCCTGATGGGAACTTTTCACATGGGAACTTACTGTAACCTACGTGTTTCTAGAGGTTTCAAAATGCTGACAACATATGCTGTACGGGCTTGTTTTCAATCAAAATGCAACTGTGCATGGTGGATTTCATGATCCGCAGTACTGTAGCAGCTGATCCAGACTAATATTATACTCATTTAGGATTTATCCTACCTTGAATTCATCCCAGAGTTCTCTCCAGCAATCTGTCTTCCTGTACCTTTTGCTACATTAGTGCAAAGGCATGAACATGTAGGAAAATAGTAGCCTGTACATTTTAAACTTTAAAGTTCTGACTGTTGTACAGCCTTTACTTATTTAAAGTAACCCTAAAATATAATATTGTGTCAGTGTCAGTTGAGATAGTTGAGGTTAAATCAGGTCAGGATAGTTAAATGTTGACTTCCACAAAGTACAGAAAGGCAAACTGTCATTACAGCCCACAGCTGAGGAGAAAAGGATGGTGCAAATTTAACAGTTCCATCCAGGGGGGCTACAGTTGTTTCCTCCCAAGTATGGAAGAACTACAAGAAAGTGTGGCTACATTTCAAAAAGCCCTTTGTTAGTGGTACAACAAATGTTCTCATCTCACCTCCGTTTGGCCTACTCATGATATTCAGCGCCACAAGGCAGTGACAGAGTGGATGATGATGAAGATGTACCGCTATCATTGCTATGATGTCGTCCTTTACGCCCAGCAGACACAAGAAAGTGGGCTGATAACTACATGGGTGCATTTGAGTTTAAGTATGACTGCTTTTGCATGCACATGAGAAGTTTGTCTAAATGTAGAAATCATTCACCAGACTAAAATGCGCCCTCAAGGCTTATGTGTCGTAAAAACAAAAGAGGGTATGGTTATAAAATGTCTCGAGGTCTGTCAGAAAGAGGAGTTTTAATTTTCCCACCAGCAGACATTCTGTGAATACATTGTGAATTATATCTTTAATTTCTCCAGGCTGTCCATGAGTATTCAGACTGTAAGACAAATTGTACTTATCCTGCCTTCGAGGCGAGGGGAGAAGCACAAACTCTCCCTAGTTTTTTTCCCCATGAGTGAAAGATTCATGCTTGCACTTTTAAAAGATAAATAATCAATACAGTATACAACACACACAAATGCTAGAACCCAGCCACTCTCTGATATTTTATACCAAACGATACCGAAGGGACATTGGAGGCAAAACATTAAACATCGAGAGAGTCCAGCTTCCTCTGACTCACAGCTGTTCAGGAGACAAACAATTTCAATTCCTGTGGGCAGAGCCCAAATCTACAACCTGAATTTTAACAAGTGTGTTTGCACAAAGGGTCTTTGTAAAAAAAAGTAAACCTTTAAATATTTAAAGAGAAATATATTTGTCCTGTTGTAGAGAGCTTTACACACTGTTAGTTTAATTTCACTGCACTGAAAATTCTAAATGAGAAATCTATCAAACAGCAGTCACAATGGCTGAAAAGTGGAATAAATTTTGATGTTCCTCTAGTGGCCATTAGTGAATTCCAAATGTACTGAAATAAAAAGAGGAAACACAAAATGTATGGCCTTAATATCTAATTTCACTTTTTCCAAACAATGTGTCTTGATGGCAATCTTGACTTGTTCCATTTGGAAGGAATCTAAACTGAACAGGCTAACTGCTCGCTTCCATTTTAAAATCAAGTGGATTATCTGAGAAATGCATTCACACACGGCTGAAAACAGACCTGTTTTTATGCAGTAACTGATGTTATAGAGGCATGGTTTTTCACAGAAGACTGCGATATGTATATGCAATGTGTGTTTAACCTTTCATCATGTAAAAATACATGTAAATATGTAAATATTTAAATGTGCCTAAATATGTAAAATATTGCTGCAAAACCCCTGTAAAAAATATACTGGGCAACCTGTTGCACTGCTATATATGTGCTATAGAATTTACAATACAGAACTCATTTTTTTCTAGTCAATCTGTGTTAGTTTTCCATTACTGTAACATGGTTGATGGTTTGAGGTGGAAACCAAGACCAATTTTGCCCCCTCACCATCCATGTGCCCCCCTGAGAGCTGCTGTCCTTACACCATATGTATCACTATTTGCACATGTAATGTATGTAGAGACCCTCTGCTGTGCATACATTATTAGTAAACTGCTCTGTGGTTGAGGACAGCGACTAAAAAGATCACACCCAAAGGTTACTGATATAGTGCGAAAGGTGGGTTTACCGCTGAGGACATGGGTATTCCATTATTCCCATCTTTTGCATCTCCATGGCAACTACACCAACACACACATACACAGAGAGACACACATAATAAAGAGCATAAAATGAAGTGTAAGTCAGTTTACTTGTGAGCTCTCTGTACTTGATTACACTGCTGAGTCTCACCATTAGCCCGTAGTTATTTCCAGCCAATTAGCTGTGCTGCAGAGGCCAAATGAGACCTGTTACTATTATCTAACAGCTTCACCTTTAGATAGACCTGCATGTTATAGTTACTGCCAGTAGAAATCCAGAGGAAATTATTCTCAGTCATGGTGGAAAATAACTGTAACAAATTATGGGATGTGTTAGATGAAATGGGCTGGGCGGAAGAAAAGGCTGGTGAACATGTAGCCACACACACTTACACACAAACACCTCCATCACAGCAGTAGGCTCTGTGCCTTTTTCTTTCTCATCGACCAGAGCTATTGATGTACTGAATGTTGGAAGGCTGAGTCAATAAACAAGAGGAAAAGCTTTTTGAGAGGTGAGTGACTGAAAGGAAAGAGTGTATCCACATGCAGTCCATCTTTCTGTTCATTTCTCTACCTGTGTGTGTGTGTGTGTGTGTGTGTGTGTGTGTGTGTGTGTGTGTGTGTGTGTTAGTATTGTGTGCATACATTCATGTGTCTACCTGCACACATCTCTCTACCCTCTCTCTCTCTGAAGTGACTTTGCCTCTACTCACATCTCCTGTCCTCTCGTCTCCCCTCTCCTCTCTCCAGACTCAGAGAGCTGACTCGTTAATGTTTAATGCTCACTCAGGAAGCAGACACACTCAGTAAGTGCACACACATACACATACCCCTCCTACATCCCCCTAGCGACGCCATCCTCATTACCAGCCTGAGATTTGACCTTTCACCCCTGGACCAGATGGCTGATGTTTTCATTCTGGAGGGAGAAGAAATGAAGCTGGAGTGGCTCTACACCGCACAGCGTCACAAGACGGGAAGGAGGACGAATGTGTTGGAGGATGACAGGGTTTTCTATCAGCAGGGGGATCACATAGAGCTATTGCTGAATCAGAGGGAGCCATTGTAGACTTATATTCTTTGTGAAGAAAACTGTGTTCCCATGAGGCCAAACTGATATATCATAACCAGAAGAAACAGTTTGATATTGAGAGGAGGAAGAAACTGCTTGTTCACCGGTATGGTAGATTTTCTGACTACCTCGCACAGGTATATAAAAAAGGATTCATATTACCAGATTTTTAGGTGAAATGGTCCTGGAGTTGGACTTATGTGCCAATGTAAAAGCACCTTTACACACTCTCATTTCTTCCATTGGCCTGTAAGACTTTGCTGACTACACAAACTCTGACAAAGTCCAGATCAGGCTGCAGGTCTATCAAAAGATTCCACAAATCACACAGCGTGAACGAGAGGCAGCGTCCATACGGGATTGAAACTAAGCAGGCGTCAATGTGTGAGAGGTGGCATTGTGTGAAAATGTGTGTGTGTGTGTGTATGTGAGTGTGTGCCTGTGTGTGTTGCAAGAAAGAGATCTAGTGAATGAGTGAAAGCAGCAATTTCACACGTCTGTTTACGTGCCTGAACGCATGTTCAAATGTAGTTACCAGTATGCCAATGGCACCCTCAGGTGGTGGTGGTGGTGGTTTCGTGACAGGGGTATGTGCATTTTTCCGTTTGTATTGTGTGCATCTCATGTCAAGTCAAATGAGCATGATGAATAAATCTCATTATCACTTATAAAATCTTAATTGACTTTAGAGTTCAAAACTCATGGAAACAAAGAAACCCACCAAAAAGACCTCAGCACACGGGGGTAAAATGAAAAAAAACAAAGAGAAGAAAAAGGCCAGATGAGACAATAATGAATAAAACATGAGATAAAAAAACACTAATATTCAAGGCAAAGGGTAAAATAAAGTCATCACCTGAAAGGCAGTGGCTGTAACTGGAGGCTGTACATATATTAAAGCACTTGTCTGGAGAAATATGTCTTACACAGGAATTTTAAAGTTTAAATAGAAGCAAGGTATTACAAAGCAGGGAGCCTGATACCTCTCTGTCATTTCTTTTTGCTAGCCTGGATCAAGGAACAGCCTTGACACAGAGGCCTATATTTTTTTTCCTGGAATGTAATCACTAAAAATGTTTCATTGATTTTAATATTAGCTGGTGAAGGTACACTAGGATGGGAGTAATGTGGTCATGCTCTCTTAAATTGGTCAATATCCTTGCTCTGGCATTTGTAGCAGAGAACTCTGCCTCAAATAGGAAGATATAAAATTGCAGTATAGGACTAGAAAAAAGGATGGCTTACTTTCTAAAAAAAAGACTTGAAATGTGCATTCAATTTCAGATTTACTGACGTTTACTTTATTTGGATATGTAGCATGTTCTCAACTGAGCAACTAAACTGCTAGCTTGTAGTGAGATCTTATTGGTACATATAGCTGGATGTCATCAGCATAAAAATGTAAATTCATTTACAAAAAATGTTCCTTTGAGAAAGTATGAATACAGAAAAATAGGGGACCTAAAATTGAGCCTTAAGGAACACCACAAGTAGGATGGGCGATAGCGGAAGGAGCCTTTTCTACAGTGGTTCAGCAGTGAATGTCATATGGCCAAGATATTATTTAAACCACAGAAGGGTAGTATAAGAAATGTTGACCCACTTTTTTTTATTTATTTTTTTTTTTTACATTTTTTGATTGAGCTGAATCTTTTGTACAAAGCAAGGTACTAAGAGGTACAGCCCAAGCCAGAGTAGATCAATCAGAGGTCATCAAGTAGAGTGGCACAATGTTCAGTTTCAAATTGCATCCGACACAGTTGTAGGTGCATGAAGTAAGAGTTGAAGTGAGTTGAAAAATAGATTTTTAGGTGGGAAGAGGAAGGTCTTCAAGACCAAATCCAGACAAGGACTAGTACTACCAGAGTAGAGCAGTCACTAGCATCACATGTATAGATTTTTCTTTTTTTCTTTTTTATCCAATGGCAGCAGATGTGCGGTCAGCACTACTTAGCCAAGTCGCCCCCGTAACAGAGGTGACAGCCTTCTAGAGAGCTTCTGCCAACAACACTGCATGTGTTCACTTCACTGTCTGTCTTTCTACCTCCTCCACAAGCTCTCACCATCCTTTGCGACCTCTTTTCTTTCCACCTCCTCCCTCTCTCTGCCTCACACACAGACATATACTTTGAGAGAGACTAGACAGCGGGAGAGAAAGACAGAGTGATGGCAACAGTGAAAAAATTACTTTTCCATTTTGCAACTTGCACAGAGCCTGCATTTCATTTTGTCCACAGAGTAGACGAATCAGAGGACACGGCTGGAGAGTCTGATGGTGTGTCATGACTCAGTGTGATCCAGAGGAAAGGCCGTAGCTCTGCTTATGTTAAAACACAACCACAAAGTCTGTTCAATATGACCTGAATGCTGACATCACCCGGAGATGCATATGAATGCAGCATTTGTGTGTGTGTGTGTGTGTGTGTGCCCTCCTTTCTCTTTAATCAGAGAGCGAGTGGAGCAGAACAGAGCGGAGGGTTGAATCAGGGGCCTTTCTGCCGGTCTGGCTGACTTTAGGCTGGCACTGCTGCCGTCTAAATACCCCTCTATAACCAGCTCCGCATGTTTCTCTTTCTCTCTATAGAGGGGATGGATTACTGCAAGTATCTTTTCATCTCACTGTAATCTTCTCCTCTCACATTACCACCAGAGGACCACCTGAATTCAGACATATGGAGCTGGATTAAAACCACACACGGCAATGAGTTCTGGTTATGAAGTGACTGTCTGCCATGCTCTTCATTACGCACAACATCATATGAGAAGTGGAGAGAAAGAGTTGCAGACTGAATGCAATGATTAACTCAGCCTCCCTGATTTTTTTTCTCCTTTCTACCTTTCCTTTGTATCACTCCTTCCTTCATTCATTTAATCCTTTTTGTCTTTCGTTCATTTCCTTTTCCCTCCTCAACCATTTTTATCATCCATCTTGCCCTTCTTCTTCGTCTTGCTCTATCTTTGTCTTGTTTGTCCTTGTCCTTGTCTTTCAGTGCAGCTCAGTGATGTCATTAAAAACTCATTCATTCACTCCTTCACATATACCCACTGATACTGGATCAGTGCTTATTCAAGAGCCTTATTTATCAAGCTTCACAAGGCTCAACACTATAAACATTTCAAATTAATTTTGTCAGAATGATTTTTGACATTCCATTATACCTAAAGCAATAAAAATAAATCATTTGTTTAGCTTAATAATTAGCAGTCATTTATCCAAAATTGTGTATATATTCTTTAATATGAAATTTAGAAATGATGTTTTTTTTGTTTTGTTTTTCCCTCTCCTGTCTCCTGAGTCCTTCTGTCTCATCACAGCTCTCTACCATCAGTCTCTTCTCTCAAAACCATCTGTCTCCCTGCATCACAGAAAAACAGATTTTTCTCTGAGTGATTTCTCTTTTGTGTGTTTCAGCAATTGCCAAGTCTGGTTTTGGGTGCAAAGTCTGTTCTGTTTCTGCTGCTGCAATTTATGTGTGCATGCGTGTTACACTACTAAAAATCTTGCAATTGTAGTAATATGATTCAGGCATTTCTAGGTTGAAAGTGAAACAACATGCTTGGTAATTCTCTGTGCCTGACAAAGCCCTCTGCGTGGAGACTGTCCTTTATGTGGGTGTGTGCTGACCTCTGCTGGCCATATGTGGGATTAATTACAATAATGAGGAGAAAATGATAGTTGAGTTTCATCCTAGAAAAAGGTACCCATGGACTTAATTATTGACTCACACATGTAGCATTTGGCAACCCTGACTGCACTTACTGCACCTCATGTATGTGCAATTTAGTTCTTATTGACTTTTGCCTTTGTAAAAGGCACTAGATATTAGAGAGGTAAGTTATCCTAATGTTATGACTGTGTCAAGGTACCATGTAGGCCTTATAATATCATTGCTTGTCCTCCTTGTTGTTAGACTGTCAGAGTCCTAAATGTCACAGAAGGACTTTCAATTTTTCAAAAAGTTCAACCTCAGTCTGCCTCTGGAAAGAATTTTGCATTGAAATGTAAGATACGTCAATGTCCCCTGCCTACATATACAGCCAACATTTAGATTATATTTGTATGCATCACCTGCAATAAAATACTCTGTTCAGTCTGCTATTGCAGAATGATTGAACACTGAAATAGCTGCAGCCTCTTGTGCCATGTTTCACAATAACAATTTATAAAGCAAGAAAGCTTTCTATCGTTTTGTTTAGCCAAGGTATGATTAGGCTGGCTCCTGATCCTGATACATACCCGTGATTCTTGATTTGATTTGATCTGATGTGCATGTATGTTTTTCAATTTGAAGCAATCTTTGACATGATTTTGTTCGTGTATTTCTGTTTCTGCTCCAGATTTATTTGTTTGCCCTGCACAACCCGCTGACCATGAAGTCTCAGGGGAAGGCTGTAAAGTATTTTTGACTAGGATTTGTTTTTATTTTTTCATTTGAGAGAATCATCTCCAAAATGATCAGCAATAACTAGATAATCATATAATTTTATTGAATAAGAAATGATTTAGAAACAGTCTGTTTTAATGGCACAACATTACTGGCACAACATTACTGTAAGAAGTGGAACCTGATATGGTGCAATACCTAACACTGACCTTGAGTGGGCGCCCTAAGCTTTAGCATTCATGATGAACCCTATCAAGTTACATACAATATATTATTGTTTACTATACACAGTTACATCATTTATAATTTCTCAAATCACCTCACATCCAAACTCCTGTGTGCACCTCAAACTGTTGGATGCAGCAAAAAGGTGACTAAATAAGCTGCAACCTGTTGCATCTGATATTTTATAGCAGTAAACAATCAAATAACTTTAATCCAGTGTTTCTCAAACTCTTTACACTTTGTACCACCTCAGAAAATATTCAGATCTCCAAGATCTCCCTTCTGACAGATGTTAAAACACGGCAGTGTAAGTGGACCATGTTCAGCCACAGAGGTTCACACAGGAGGCAGGTTTATAAGATTATTTATTGTTGACTGTTGTTGAATCCTCAGAGAAACCAATTCGATTCAATATTTCATGTATGGAGCCACGACTGCAGAGATTTTGAACCATTTTATCTCCACTCACTAGCTCACTGTCACATTTGAACTAATCGTGGAGTCTATGTGCGCTACGTGAATGAATGACGATGTATTAGGCTGGTATTGAAACAAAATATTTCAGGAAATGCACAACTTATTTTAAATTACATTCCTGGGACCTCATTGTTTTACTTCATTCAAAATGTGCTTTTAAATTATTTTATTTCATTAAAAAAAGAGATACCTTCAAGTACCACTACAGGGAGGTCATGTACCGTTAGTGGTACTCGTACCATAGTTTGGGAAACAATGGTTTAATAGATTAAAAGACAACCTTTGAAAATTGAATTATTGTATTTTGAGTCTATCAAATATTGAAAACATTATGAGCTCCACATCAGAAACCACCATTATCATTTGATCATGTCGCTAATAGTGATTGTCAACAAGTGGAAAGGTTAAGATCAAAAACATCCGAGTCATTTCCAATAGAAAACAATATGAGGTGTAATCGTACTGAAGCTACAAGCATGCAATCATTACTGGAACCAAAACATATTTATATACCACGTCTACATAAAACCACACAGGACACACTGGTATACCTACAGTACAAAGCTAAACCAGCACCTGACTTTGTTCTTGGTGGGTTTGTAACTGGTCAACACATTCCTGTAGTGAGTAAACAAGCAGTAGTTGCAGCTACTGGGAGGCATCACAAACTGCAGCTGTTGTAAGAAGGCGGCTTCAGGGGTCGAGGAATGCTGTAAAGCAGGACAGCGGTCAGGGATATTCATCACCCCGTGACTCTCAGAGCTTCATGTGGCTGTTACAGTTCAGGATAGCTGGAGGGAAACAGTGAGGAAGAGCAGGACGCCTCGAGGAAAACAATGTTTTCTTTTAGGGGGGTTCTACCTGCAGAATGTTTATCATCAGTGATAATTAGGCAAATTAGGGATTAGGGGCCCTCAGTTGATGAAGGTACTGCGGCCTATACTGGATTAATACTGGACTGGTGGACTTGTCTGACGCTGTAGGTGGGCTGTTACAATGTTCTCCAGAGGTTGAAACTGAAAATGTTTTTAAAATGTGCATCAGAAAGTTAAAACACAGTCATGAAACTGTGCTGTCATCAATCACAATAAGGTCACATCTGTCGAATTGACAGTTTTAAAGCAGATATTATTACAGGTTACAGACATGAAGGAAACTAAATACATTTTGCTGTAAATCCACCGGGCCTGTCTGACAGGTCGAGCAGCTGTTAGCAGATAATAGGTGATAATATATGAAGAGTTTTTTTCATTATATGGATTCATGTCTGTACATGGAAGAGATGTTTGGGTGCCGGATCGATCAGGTATCACTTGTGTTGAGACTTGTTTTATAGCTCCTTCTGAATAAAAAGAGAAGACACCTGGGGACATGAAGCTTCCACAGATCACAGATCAGTTGTGAGCTCAACTGATGAAGGAAAAGGAACCAGTTACAGAGAAGTTCATGTTGCTCTGCCTCTCTCAACCCTGTAACATGTCATTGACACACAAACACACACACACACACACGCACACGCACGCACGCACGCACACACACACACACACACACACACACACACACACAGAAACTGCAGAATATGTCCCATTTGACGCTCCAGCACAGGTTTTGGCCGTAATGATTACCTAACATGAACTGTAAATAAGATTTATTTGGCGATGAGTGCTTCACTTCATTCTTATTTACACCATCTTTTATTCTAATCAACTATCTGTTGCTTATCATTTTAACTTGAAGCTTTGGAAACATTTGCGTTGGGGAAAGCGTCCTCTGGCGCACTGGAGGACCAGTGTGGCGTGGTGCTGCCTTCAGGCACCGTCGGAAATGTTACAAACCTACCTATTAATGAAAAAAAATGAAGGAATGATGGCAGTGGGGTAGTTGTCTATTATTGATTCATAAGTCTGCCTTATTAAATATAAGCCATTTCACAAATTTAGCTCTACATTCATCCAAAGGCGCTCACTGATACATGATTGATAATTGATTTCATTAATTAATCCTGTAGCTGCCAAAGTGTGGTGAGGAAGAGGAAGAGTACGACAATTGATAAACTACTTACTGAGGTAAATTGTTCGTAGCCAAACAATACATATATGTACATAAACAAGGCTGTTATATTAAGTATTCATGGCGCATTATGTATTGAATAATCCTGTGATTATGTGTCTGTAATGTGTGTTATTAATGGAAGTTTTACATGCATTACAATTAGGCGGCTACGAAATCCTGACTGAGGAGGCTGGGGATTACGAGCGGCACGCGAACGCGTCACAGGATCCCATTTTTTAGGAGGGCTGATGTCATTTCAAAACTTAACTCACACTCCCAAGTCAACGCGGCGAGTCCTCACCTCCTATCCTCCCGCGAAGTCCTCTCTCATGTCCGCTGGAGCACACTGAAGAAGAAGAAAAACTGCAGGAGGTGAAATAAACTAAAGAAAACACAAACTTCTCCACCAGAGACGAAGCAGGAGGATTTTACAGCAGAAGAAAAAAAAACCCACCGGGACCAGAGCCCCTCTTTCTGCGGGCAAAGGCGGCTCAACTTTTTTTTTTTTTTAACCACAAAAAAAAATAGAAAAAAAAATGAATCGGAGCTTTAATAAGTCTCAACCTCTGCGGACTGTGGATTGTAACGCCGTGGAAGTGAAAAGCAAGGTGAGTGTTGAGGGTTTGTGATCTGTAAATGAGGATTTGAGGAGAAAATAAAGAGTTCACATGGTCCCGTAACGGAGCTGGAGCTGCTCGAGACAAACTGTCTGCAGCTAACGACACATTATTTTCCTCATCTCACTGACAAAGCTCTTATCTGCTCCATGGAACAGGAGCCGGACGCTCCACTTTCTGCATGTTTCTGTAATTTGCACTGATTATTTGCTTCTTTTACTTCCGACCGTGCAGATTGTGCTGATTTGGCTCTTTCCCTCTCTGATGGGAAAAACTGGTTTGACGTTGTTTCCCAACAAACTGGCTTTTAAGTGTTTGTTACAATGAGGACGTTTTCAATCTGTTGAATCGGATGTTTTTGCAACATTAGTTGCGTTCACTGCGGGTTCTACGCTACGTATTTTCAGCCTTCTAGTTGTTTTGAGTAGTTTGTGAGTGGCTGCACAAGTGAACTTAAACCCAGCAAGTAAATGAGCACAGTTATCCACCAATTATACGCTTATGTAATGAGCAGATTATTCAGAATTTTAAACAGACATCACGTGGATATAGTCCAAACTCATCAAACACATTGTGCAGAAAATAAAATGTTAATAAAAGTTTTTAACAGTGTAAGTTTGGCTCAGACAGTTTGTGGAGCATGTGGCCAGAGTGAAATCCTGACCACAAACTGAACAAACAAACTATTTAAAAGTTTGCCACAGCCTCTCGGGGACTTCTGGTAACCAACTTTGAATCTAAATTCCATTAAGATGACAACCCAGAGTGGTATTCATACGTGTGTGTGTGTGTGTGTTTATACATACCAGCACACACAGTGTGTCTGCACATATATGAAGGACGAGCTCCTGAGTCACAGTTTGACATGCCAAATTGAGATGGGGCAAATGTCTTCAGGACGGTGACTCATTCAGTCCAGAGGTCTTTTTCACTTGCCCGGTTTCAGCGGGGTGATGGAGGCCTGTGTCTCTGGAATACTGTGAGAGGGAGTGGGTGGAAAAGAAAAGGAGGGGGTACATCTATTTTAGGATGCTCGTGTATACATCTTTTTGTTGTTGTCGATTCGAGGCAGGGTGGGTTTCGTGTTTGTCCCACAGAGACAGGAGTGGTCACTTTGGAGCTACCCAGAGATTGTTTGTTGGTGGGACTGACGAGCCTGTTGGAGGTTGCGTGGCTGGAACGGGGCAGGTTGAACAGCGTCATCACATCACAGAAGAGCTGACTCACTGTCATACGTTGTCACCTGTTTCCTTTTTTAGATCAGATATAACTCAGCACTCTTATAACGTCATGTTTGTTCTACTTTTACAAGAACAAAAGTGTTTATTTTCAGCCCCCTCAGTGACAGATGTATGGGTGGTAACCAAACATTGAGTTTCAGCTGAACCAGAATGACAGTTAGGAGCATTTGAATATTTGTAAAAAAAAAGTCTTATCATGCCACACTACTGTTGACTTTCTTCTACTTTGAATGTGTAAACGCAACAATTACAGAGTTCCTGAACACACCACATCTACTTCTACTGTATGTGATGTTTGCTAATAGAGCTGTGAGATATGACGATATACAGAATATCATGTGATGACAAAAACACACATTATGCTCAATTTTTTATTCTGTTATAACGCAATATTTTGTTTCGAGTCCCTCCACACAGCACGGATGCAGGCAGGAAATTTGCATGAACGCAACACAAACAAACATGAAGAGAAGTAAATGTGACACAAAACAAGGTAATTTCAAACAGGAGAGGGACTCTGTCTAGCCAAAACAAAACTAGAGGGGACTACATCTGACTCATGGACGTGGTTTTTTGGGGATAAAAAGTCTGACCAGAAAACCAGAAGACCAGAAAATGTGCACTATTGTGATACAGAATGACCCGTATTGTTGTGGGCATGGTTGTAAACTAATAAGACATTAATAACGAGGGGTTCATCTCAAGCAGTAACCAAAAAAAAAAAACTCATTTAAATATACAAAATGTATCCTTCTATACGCATTTTAACTTTAACTTGCTGATGGAAACTAGCAGACTCGATTAGAAACTGATCTGAAATGCAGATGGAGATCATCTCTCTTCCGGCCTGTATCAGATGCTCAGTTGATAGCAGATCGAAACTGAACCTTCCATCTTTTTATATAAACATTTTCACTGAAGCCAGCTTCACGTAAGCACTCGTCATCTTGAAGTCAAAGGGAACAGGACTTTGACGTAACATTTATAGATATCCTATGACCTGGATGACTGAAAACAAGATGAGACAGATGAGACTGCTCATTAGTTCTTTAAGTGCACTGCTCTTCCGTTCAGCTTCATGTGAGAGTTTGAGAAATCAACCTCAAGATGTGAAGAAGGAAAACTTTCCCAAGCACTAAACATAAAGATTTCCCACTAAGTGATATTGGTGTTTGTTGTCTGTGGTGCGTGTTAGGCACCTGGTTCTCACTGGTTAGCGTTTGGTTTTCTCAGGGGAAACTGTTCCAGTGATAAGCTTATCAGGGATAACACTGGAGGTGTCTGGCTGCCTGTCGTGGAGCCTTGGCCAGGAGCTGGTTTCACTCACTTAAATCTCTTATCAGACAGCGAGAGTGCGTAGGGATGTAAAGGGGGGTTGGGCGGGATTGTTTTTGTTTCACTCCCTCTGCCCTCGCTTTAATTAATCCAGATTTTCAAGTACTTGGCCTCATCCATTCCAAAACATCAATCTTTTTGCAGATCAAGTTGCATTTTTAAATTAATCTTCTAAAATGCCATGACCCTGTAGGCGATTTCTCAGGTGAGCTGTCCCGGATTTACAGAGTATTAGGTAAGAACAAAGCGAGCGTTGTCGAAAGACTCAAGTCAGTTATCTTCCATTTTCTCCGGTGTGTCAGAGTTTAGCGTCTCCAGACGTGTTTCGACCTGTTGACATCATTCTGCACTGATAGGCCAAGAGGACAGGTGATGTCACGTTTGTAGCAATGTATTCTTAGGTTTGGAGTTTTGCGGGCTTGTGATTAATCATACCATGTTCAGACTTGCTCATACCACAGGGCCACAGGAGTTCTGCTTGAGAAAAAACATATTGTTCAGACTGATGACGAGCGGCCACGCCAAGAGAACATTCAGATTCAGAGTAATGACTTGGTGATTATCATTCAATATCACTTGGTTAGTGTTTCCTCGTTGGAGTCTTACAGCGTTAATCACACTTAATTCAGGTGTCTGTTTCACTTTCCCCAAATGTTAAGTACACCTACGGGACACTGCCGAACCTGTTTGTCAGCCTTGTGTCATCTTCACATGTAGGTTGACTTTTAATAGCTTTAAGTTGGGTGCTTTCAAACTGCAGGTTCACATGTGTGCCTCCGTTTGCTGGCAGCAAACTCCACACCCGCCTGATATCCCCTTAGTCTCCTGACACGCCTCCTCTTAAATTCATATGTCGTCTTCTAATTACAGAGCTGGTTAATGTATCCCCCCCCACCCCCGCTCTTCTTCTCTTCTCCCAGTCAGTACACTGTTACTCTCTTCTGCTACTCTGTCAGCAGTTTTTCTTTCCTCTCCCTCCCTCCTTCCTCCCTCTGCTCGACGATCATCTCTCCACTCTTCTCCTCTGCTGTCAGCTTCCCTCCGCTGTGAGCTCATGATTACAGTAACAAAAAAGCACCTCGGTCTACAAATTACCACTGTGATTCAGACACCGGTGCTACAGCAGTTGTCTGTTGTCGGGGGTTTATCGGGCTGTGTGCTTTTTGTGCCTCGGTTGTCTCCTCCTCAAGTCCATTCTTGTCTATGAGTCACATGATGACCCCACCGTGACCCTCAGCCACGCTCTCATTGGTGGTTTGGTGACCTAGCCAGGAAAGCTCTAGTACAATTGTTCAAGTCTTGTGCGTAGAACGGTGGGCGGGGAGGTGGGGCTCCCTGCCACTGTCATTTATAGATGCTGAGACAGCTTGTTCATCTACCTGTATTGTTCTATTGTACAACAACCACCCCCCCCCCCCCCTTTCCTGCTGTTTTCTTGGTTACATGTGATGTGCAACTGACATTTGTTTTTGTAATGATATAATCTTGGCATGCAGTTTTAACACACAGCTCTACAGGGTTTCCACCAGGAAGTTGTTTAGCCGCCCATATCCTGATGTATCTCATCTTGTGATTTAACTCGGCTAGTAAACAACCTAAACAAGAGTTATTCTCAGAGTGCATGTTCGCTTTATTGGAATAGTGGAAATTCTGTTTTCATTCTTTGTGTGCTATTTTAATCTAACCGGTTTTAGCTTCACAATTGCAGTAGAGACGATGGGGTAGTGTATAGCTTCTAATCTAGTTCTCTGCGAGAAAGCGAATGAACATGCATCCAAAAATTGTCAAAATTCCTGTACATCATATTGTTTCGACTGTGTTCCAACCGGTTTTGCAAGCGACTGCATTGCAGCTACGTCAGTTTGTTTACTTGGAAGCAGCTTCCCCTCTGTCATATTTTACATAAGGTCATGACACCAACTGTGACGGAGCTGAGCGGACGTCCACCCTGTTTTATGTGTGCCAGTCAGATGGTTCAGATAAGTACATGAGGTCGGACATCCCGGTTTCCTCTTCCTGTCTAGTTGTCCTTGTAACTGTCCCTTTAACGGCCTCTCTCCTGTGATCCTCTTTTTTTTTCTTGACAGTATGGGGCAGAATTTCGCCGGTTCTCTGTGGACCGTCTCAAGCCCGGAAAGTTTGAGGAGTTTTACAAGCTCATACTGCACATTCACCGCATCGCCAATATGGAGGTGATGATCGGCTACGCTGACGTCCATGGGGATTTGCTGCCGATCAACAACGACGACAACTTCTGCAAAGCGGTGTCGACGGCTCATCCGCTGCTCAGGATCTTCATACAGAGACAAGGTAGGTTGTTTGAAATGTTTTTGGGACAGCGTGGCTTTCTTTTAGCTGTTTCTTATATTTCATCACACAGTAGGAATCAAGCTTACTGAGTCTAAAAAAACCTCAGTAGGAAGTCTCCCACATTGTCTCCTAAAACTGGTTGTTAGTTTGAATAAATGCTGGATGGTTATTGGGTTTTCAAATCATCCTGCAACTGGTAAACCTATAAAACAATCATCTATTGCAATAACTGCGTCTGGGGCTGCAATTATTGTGCTGACTTGAATGAAGTTTCCCCACAGAATATTTCCTCATCCAATTATGTCTTTCTTCCCGCTATGGGAACTCGAGGCCTTTTTGTTTACTTCATGCAAGGCTTGTGTGTGTGTGTGTGTTTGTGTGTTTTTGTGCTTCCTGCCTTCTTATTGGCTGGATCTGTCTCCGTCTGTGTGTCTGTCTGCCTGTGCTCTTAGTCCTGTGTCTTAGCCAAAGGAAGGGCTTGCAGGCAGATGATCACACACACACACACACAGGCACACACATGCATTGCACACACATACACTGTGTGTGTGTGTGTGTGTGCGCCTCAGCAGCCCCATAGAAATCAGGTCATTGAGCAAAGCCTGTATCCCGGCATACCAGACATTACTGAGAGACAAAAGATCTGTATGAAAGAGAGACTCCTTACTGAGCTCCCTCCGTTCGTGTGTTTGTGTGTGTGCGTGCACATGAGTGTGTGTTTGTTCAAAGACAACACCACGGTACCCTGAATGGGAACTAGTCCTAGTCTTGCTCTCTCTCTCTACTCTTTCTCTCTCCCTCTATCTCTCTTTCTCATTGATCCTAACTCTGGAGTGGGTCTTGACTGACTGCCAGCCAGCCAGCGAGCATACAAATGAATCTATCACCATTCACATCTATTCATAAACTCAATCCTTCTTGGAATGTCCCTCGCTCGGTTGTGTAATGAACATGTACACTCCAGGGTATTGTTTTAATTGTCGTCCAGTGGTTCAAACACAAAGGCTAGCCATGGTGTGGTGAATTATCTTGTTGCAGATTTCCAGTAAGAAACAGGGTTTGGATATTCAAGAGGCCCCACCAGACTCCCCCATTGTGTGACTCTTGAGAGCTCATATGTCTGGAGCTGAATTAACTCATTGTACATTGGCTGATAGGACATCTACCAAAGATGTAAAATGTAACAATGAAAATTCGGATTGTTAATTAAGCAGCTTTTAAGGTTAGGGTAACTTTTTGTATCTGTGAACCTTTTAAAACACATTATGTGTATTTATCTTTTGGTGTAGACCTTTTTTTTTTTTTTTTTAAGATAATTTTTTTGGCCTTTTCAAGCTCTATTTTGATAGAGACAGCTGAAGAGCGACAGGAATGTGGGGAGAGAGAGATGGGGAACGACACGCGGGAAAGAGCCACAAGTCGGACCCGAACCCTGGGCCTCCGCAGCAAGGACCGAGCCTTCGCACATGGGGTGGCCGCTCCACCAACCGAGCCAAACGCCGCCCCTTGGTGTAGACCTTTTAAAGTTTCTTCAAGGTTTTCTTTGCACTTTGAAAAAATCCCTCATAAAAGCAGCATTTTGCTTTAGCAGTCAGTTCAATAAAAAAGTAATGTGTTTTCTGTTGTGTCCCAAAAAACACTGATTACTGACATTTTAGAAGATTATTCTTCACAGCTCTTAAATATCTCACTGCTCTCCTCATCTTTTTGTTAGAAAAATTGGAGAATATGCATCTTTGACCCTGCAGTCTTTACTTACTTTAGGTAGTTTGCAGGGTTAAAACAAGAAAATTGTTTAATCATGTCACTTAGTACACAATGGCCTATAAAAGGTAGCCACGCTCATTAAATAATTTGCCGTTTACGGTGTGAAATAGACACACTTTTTTTTTTTTTTTTTTTGGCCTTTTCAAGCTTTATTTGATAGAGACAGCTGAAGAGTGACAGGAGTGCGGGGAGAGAGAGACAGGGAATGACATGCGGGAAAGAGCCACAGGTCGGATTCGAACCCTGGGCTTCCGCAGCAAGGACTGAGCCTTCGCACATGGGGTGGCTGCTCTACCAACTGAGCTAAACGCCGCCCCACACTGCTCTTTTTTTATTAGCAGAAGTTTAGAGATTAGTCAGCCGACCCTTCTCCACTACACAAGCTTAAGGTTTCCTGCATTGTTTTAATGTTTGCAAACTAAGAATACCTACTAGAAAAATGCACTAAAGCACCAGAGGAACTGACCCTTGTTGAAGGACAGATGCGGTGGCTCTTACGAAGAAGAAGCCCTATGTAGTGTCGTTGTGGCATAAACACGCTGACATGGTGATGTGCACTGTTGTGACTGATGCTGAAGCAGTCTGAGCATCTTAAGCCTCACTGCAGTCTATTGTCAGTCGCTAGACAAAGAGGTGTGTGTGTGTGTGTGTGTCTGACTGTGTGAGTACCTCATGTCTCAGAAGAGCTGCCCTGAGCTCAGTATGGTACATGCTGGAGAAAGTATGTGTGTGTGATAATGACTGTATCAGTCAGTGCCAGCCGTTTAGCACAGGTCACCATGTATCGTCTGAGTCCTGGTCAGCAGACCACCCTGGATGAAAGAGTTCACACACATATAAAGGCACTGTGACTCACCCCTCAGTCACAGTAGGGACATTCTGTGTAACTTGCACTGGATTGGTCTTTTCATATGGATATGAGTGTGCAAAAAAAAAACAACATTTAATTGCTCCCCTGACAGCTCAGCCCACAGAATTTTTTTACGTCTCTGTTTGTGTCTGCCTTAAAAGGCAAGAAAATTAAAAATATGTTTCAATGAACAATGAACTTCAAAAATGTTCATCTCCAAGTTCATGGATACATTGTACAATAAGAGACTTTCATAAAAGTTAAACATAATGAGAGATGGGGGATGAAATGAAAGGAGAACTCGGTGTCCAAGTTTGAAGAAGAGTTAGAGAAAGTTGTCAAGGAAGTGAGAGAAAAAAGTCCAGTGATGCATCAAGATGTGCAGATAGACCCATGTCTTGCTCTACTGGACTGGTTGACTCATAGATCAGTAAGATAGACAAGTTTCCGTGTGTGTGCGTGCTTGTCACAATGTGACAATAGGTAGTCTCACACTTGTCTCTTTAATCTACCTGACACCCCCTTCCAGGCTTACCTCGCCATTGTTCGTAAAATCACTGGAGCGCGTGCAGCAGTTGTTTGGCAATATAGAAATAATCCTGCAGATGATACCTGTTACTCCCCTGTGGGGGAACGACAGCAGCTTGTTTAACGATGACCTCACCTACAGAATAAAGGCTTACACTTTGTGGTGTGTCACCAACAATGCACAATGGCCTCTCAGTGCAGATGATCGCACAGTGCTCGTCTCCGCCTCGAGCAGGGAGAAAGTTGAAGCATAACTCCTGTGTTGTTTCGTATTTTGAACCAGCATATCCACTGAAACAGAAGAGTAGAGTCACCCACAAAAATGGACAAAGGAATGCAAGTTGCAGTTTCCAGTTTTTGGTTGTGGTTGAATCTAAAGATGGAAACCACAACAATGCCTTTGGCCGCTTTGGAGTAACTCTTTGGAGAAATCTATGTTGCTCCTCATCTCTGGGCTCATTTTACTACTCAACATGAGGTTGTTTGCTCTCATTAAATGTTGAACAACTTCCACACTTACCCATGTTAGATAATTCAGCAGTAATGTATTTTCAATTTGTTCTTCATAGTTATTTAAATATGTCTAAGAGTGCTATCCTCTTAAGAGATAATCCTCTTTTGCAGCTCCATAGCAAGTATTACTTTGTCAGCTATTAGTAGGTGCACTGAGCTGGAACATTTTTCAATGTGGATGTGTTTCACTTCAGCGGGATGCACTCCATTAGAATGCTGATTTGACGTTCAAAAACAAGAAAATGTCACGAATTTGGCTGTGCCCACAGTAGAAAAGGGCTGTTCTGTTTACACACAAGCTGAAACCACAGGCGGCCTGTTTGTAGTGTAATGATTAACACGCCAAAATTAGATGAACAGAGAACTTTGATCACGGACCACCGAGCTGTGCAATAATGTTTAAATGGAGTAAATAATTCTGTTGGTTATTAAGTGTCTGAAATGTAAATAACAACAGGGGACACGTGCAGCATGCAGAGTGAAGTTTATGGTGACAGTGCGAGTCAAATGTATGCAATCAGACGTTAGATTTAACTTTTAGACACTCTCAATGCAGACAAAATAAAGACCATTGGTGTGAAAATTAGGGGGGGGTTGGGGGGGGGGCACAGACAGAGAGAAGTTTTGTACTGGGACATCTCTCATACAGCCACATTGAGGAGGAGGGGGGGATGGGCGAGCGAGTGATGGGAAGAAGTGGGACAAATCTAAAGATTTGTAAGCCAAGAGGAGTGAAGGAGGAGTGAAGCAGCTCTGAATGTGGAGGTAGACTCCTTGTCTGGTCCAGTGTGTGTGCGTGTGTGTGTGTGTGTGTGTGTGTGTGATTGTAGTAGTTCAGTCATGTGAGGTGAACTGATGATTGATGTTAGATTAGGGTCGCATGCACATTTTCATGTTGAATTTGTTGTATGAGTTTCAAACAGAGGAAAAAGTCCACTACCCTCGTGTTAGCGATTAGTCCTGCTGTACGTGACACATTGTGATTAGAGGCATGTTGAATATACTCAGCTTGGTAGGTTTATGGTTGGTTCTTCTAGAGATACTACTGTTACTAAATAAAGTTCATTCATATTCGACCTCTTGTGCAAAATGATGTAAATGAGGACATAGATAAGAGTGAGGGAACACTGCCTGAATAGTTATTCTAGGCAAAGATAACTCGGACAGGAAACCTGTCACTAAGCTCACGGATTTTCACATTTCACCATTGTTTTTTTATGGTTTTAACATCAAAGACATAATGTAACATGCTGAACATAATGTTTCTTATTTATTCCCACAATCCATTTTTAGAGTAGAATATGACCTGTGGATGAAGGCTGCTAATGTGCCGAAATACTTTCCGAGTTGGCAAACTGACACGATCCAACAGGCATCAGTGCATAGCGTCTAATTCCCCACACTACAGTAATGACTGTAGCAATCTTGATGATAGTCTTTTATGGTAGTCTGTGCATGGGGGAGGACAAGTAGAGTTCAAATAAGGATATGTGTATTAAATTTGATTCAAATTTTACCTGTAATTACACTAATAGTAGACAAAAACCGGCTTCCACCCAAGCAAAACACAGACCTGCTTTTGAAAGCTCAATTTTGAGAGGGGGGGTGAAAAGATGGAGTTGTTTTTGTAGACAGTGCCAGTGGCCTGCACACAGACTAAACTTTCAACAAAGAGAAGAGACCCCTGTTTGGCAGAGGGCTAAAAGTTTAAATAAATAGAGGAGAGGAGGTAGGCCAAGGTCGAGCCTGTGCGGCTTCATATCTCGCAAGCTGAGCACCGAGGGGTTCACAGCTCCAGACCCGACTGCTCCACCACACCTGTGAAAACTAGACGGGCCAGATATCCACGGCGGTCAAATTAAAGAGAGATGTGGCACCGCAGCACCAAATATGAAAAACGTTCAGAATGTAAGAGCAGCTGCGCCAGTTAAAGCTAACATCCAGACCGGTGCTGTTTCTCAACAAGTTGGACTGCACGGTCGCTTTGAGATCAAAGAAACACAAGCGTTATTATATTTCTAAGGCTGCCCTGACTGTCTGCACTCTGCTGACTTTCCACATTTTGCTCTTTTGCTTTTCTGTTGAATAAAAAATGTGTTGTTTACAGAACAAATCCTGGCAGACTGTGAATAGTCATTTCCACTGAAAACTATTAAGGCAGTGCAACAGAAGACTAACGCAGCATGTTGAAATGAATAAACTAAATGTTTATTAAGTGTGTTAGTCACAGTTGAGGAGGTGTCTCTGTTCATTTGACACTGTTGACATCCAGACTTTTAATTTCTAAATTAGATTAAAATTGCAGAAGAATAAAATAGTGGCTTTATTTGTCATTATCACCTTTTCTTAAAAGAAGTGTATTCTGGGCTATCAGGTGTGTATAGAGATGTTGGGGGAGAATGGATGATTGACAGAGGTTTGACCTTAACCAGACCTGACCTTTCCAAGACCTGACCTTTCAAACTGTGGAGTCAGACTGGCTAGGAGCAGGAGCTCTGGTCAACTTGGTCCACCTATAAATTCCACAAAGTTTTGCACAGAGTTTGGTTTTTAATGATTCAATCTGTCGTTTCATTGTTAAACTAAGAAGTCCCTCAAACAGAAACTCTGCTGCCATGCTATAATCTAATGCCTGAAATGGTTACAGTCCACATGCAGCCAGAACGGAGGGGAGGTTTGGTGGGATAGTGTTTGTTATTTTTGTCTGGTTTTCTGTTTTTTGCTGAAGTCCATTTGCTTAAATTTTAATAACATCTTATTTCCTCTCATAAAAGAATAATATTGCAAGCAGACATGTAATTTCTTCAATTCTTACGGTGCACTCTAAGAACTCAAATACTTAAAGCTTTATTTTCAAATACTCTTGTTGCAGAGGGATGTGTTGTGCTTTATCATCTCACCCTGACAGTTTGTATTTCATTTCATTGATACTAATTCTGATAACTTGGAGTTTACACAGATACTGAGCACTGATTTGAAACCAGATTTTCCAAATCTGTGTATCTCTCTGTGATTGGGGGTTGATTTTATGAATGGTTATACTGGCCAAGAATTTTTGGGATACTAAAACGGAGTGGGCATCCCGCACTCACTGAATGTAACTGATAATGTCACTGAAGAAACTGGATTGGTCACATGGTGGCCTGATACCTGATCTGCTAAATAAGGTTAGTAATTCTGAGCCGGTGTATCAGATCAGTGCATATTTTATTACATCACATCTCTCGGTCATATAGATGTAATGTAGAATGTCTCTACACGAGTCCATAAAGCAGTTATCATAGATTTTAGCCCTCAGTCTCCGTTGTGTTCCACTCTGTCTGTGTGCTGCTGTAGTTGCCAACTGCAGGGACCCTGTCAGCACATCTGGCCACTCTCACACCATTACCAGAGGGCTTATAGAGAACAAGAACGAGTGTATGTGTGTATTTTGTGTGTACTTTTGTCCACATGCCTTGTTCACTAGATGGGATTGTGCAGCAGCAGCAGTAGTGTCAACATGCCAGTGCTCAGTCATGGTAGCTGTAGGTTAAAGCGTTGACCCCACAGAATTTGAGCCACCTCAGTAATTAGCATTGGCTCTTTATCCCAGTCAGACCTCACAAAGCTGATTTAGTCCTCAGACACTGGATTAGAACAGATCTCTTGATTAGTATTGATAATTCAGAATGTATTCATGCCAATGTGCAGCTTTTTCCCTCTTGTCCTCTTTGCTTATTTGCATTTTGCATGCCAGCCATACGTCAGTGCCGCAAGAGGCAGAAAACATCCTTTTCCTCATTCCAGCAGATCTAGTTTGGTCATGTAAAGGCACTTCCTTATTCCATTGCCTTAGTGTGCTTTTGTGACTCCATTTACAGAACATCAGAGTCATTAAGAGTGAGTTTGAGCGTGGTCTGTTATCCTGGGGCTTCCACTACCTTCACTCTTTGTGCTTGGTAGCAGAAAGCAGCCTCAGGCTGTGCGGCGAAGGAGCGGGTAGAGTGAAAGGAATCGCTATGAAATAACAAGCCTACATGCTGCCTACTGCTCCTTGAAGGAAAAAGAATACAGCAGCTGTCAGTCACAGCTCATCTCTTGTTTTTTTTAACTCTCTTGTGCTTTTGTTTTCTTTGTTACACCTCCACCCTGCTATGATTTCCCTTTTCCTGAGCACACTGGTAAAAGTGTATGGTTCCTGTCAAACGGAGGCCAACAAAACATTACAATCCATCCGATCATATTGGTCTGCATTCAAGAATGCTGTTTTAGGTAGCTGCTTAGACCGATCCTCATTCTTTTCGTATTAGAGCTCAGGCATGACTCAATTGTCAAGGGTGAGGGGGGGGGGGGAAACCACGGCAGACAGTGGGGAGTCAGTCTGACAGTAAGAAAGACAGACAGTCGGAGGGGAAGGACGGGGCAGGTTGAGTCCACCTCCATCCTGTGGTCTGGCTGTTATCCTCTTGTTGCAGGCTGAGCCAACAGAAATCAGGATTTTTCTGGTGAAGAGGGGGAATCCCGTTCAGGCAGAGGTGGCACAAGCAAATGCCATGTAGAGCATTAGACAAAAAGCCTTTTTATTAGAGCTTTAGACAGATACTTTGATGACACATCTGGGTCACACTCAGAGGGCAGCAGCATGGGAAAATGCACCGCCTTTCATCTCAGGCAAAGTGAGGTGTTTAAGGCCTTGCAAGTGTCGGAAATTTTTCCCGCTTACTCTGTGTGTGTGTGTGTGTGTGTGTGTGTGTGTGTGTGTGTGTGTGTGTGTGTGTGTGTGTGTCACCTTGCATCCCTGCGCCATACCAAATAAATCCCCGTCTCTACAGGGAAAAGTTTCTGTGCCGTAAAACCTTTTTGGTAGAGTGTGTGTGGGCTTCGCAATAAAACCCGTGTGTGGCCTTTTCTCTGCACATCTACAGACAATGCCAACCATAGTTAAAGTGTGATGGAGATGCCTGGTGCCTGCCAGGAGTGGGACAGAGCAGCAACAGCCATGTCCGACGGGGAGCTGCTTCTCTTTGTGCCTCTGACTGCAAAACCAGCTTGCTGGTGGCGATGCTGTAAATTATGTCAGCTGACGCATAAAGGGGACAAACAGCACAAATCTGCACTCGTACTGAGCGTGCACACACATTATGTTCCATCACATCTACTATGCACTCATGTGTTTGAGTCATTTCTTAATAATTACACACAGAAGTGTTTTCCTTTAACTGTAACAAAGCAACACACACACGTGTACGCATCACAAGCTGACACACTCATTCGACTGTTCTCTCTGTTGTCGAGGCGTGGGAGGAGGAGGTCCTGTGTTTTAATTAAACTTGCAAGGGCTGTTGTGTTTGGCAAATCTATATTGGTGTTTGTGTTTCCTAAGTCCCCGCTTTCATTTTGGTTTACGACCTCGCTTTGAACTGTGTCCCCGCTCCCCCACAATGAAGTTTCCAGACTCTGTGGGCCCCAGAGCATCTGTGTCATGGCACTCCTTCTATCATCTGTTTGTCACTGTTGATGAGCATTTTGTGGATTTATTTTTGCATTTTTCTAAACCCAGTGTCAACACTGTTCCTTTTTTGGTTTTACATAATCACGAATTGTCAAAATAAAAATAAAAAATTAGGAAATTCATCCTCGTAGCAAAACCGCCTGAATGTTTTCTCCACTGTTTGACGTGCAAATTTCCTGAAGGATGCAGTTAATTTGCAGTTCTTCATATTGGGTCCAAATAAAGTATACACACAGCTGCTCTCGATTCAGGAATGCTATCACACCTCGACAGACTTTCTGTTATGACTACTCTGATTCTCAAAAACTCAGTGGCTGAGTTGAAATTGACCTCATTCTGAATCTAAATAAGCCTAGAGACCAAGGCTCTGGAAATTGAATTCTGGATGTGATGAATATAGCCGGTCCTTCAGGGACAAACAAACAACTTCCTAAGCCGCCACCAACGCCACGGCCACTCCTCAGCAGCATGAACCTTCAAAAGAGAGAAAACAAGCCTGAAATACTTTGGAGCCTTTCCCTCGGTTTAAGGCTTGAAAGTGGAATGAGATCCTGCGACATGTTTGACTTTGAATTTCCCTCTTTGTGTGTGGCTTTTTGTTCTTTGTTTGTCTGCTTGTTTGCATGTTGTCATAAGAATAATGGCCACGGTGTGTTTTGGGATTCTCCATAAAGTAAACCAATCATTCTAACACATCGGTTTATCTATACTAGCTATTTTATGAAATTACCATTTTATTAAAGCAACATTCCTGAACTTAATATTTTTCTTCATCTTTGCAAATCATAAACTTTCTTCTTCAAATTTTGGACACAGCCATGCTAGCTGTTTCCCCCTGTTTCCAGTCTTTATGCTAAGCTAAGCTAAGCTAACCGTTTAACGGACAGATGTGAGAGAGGTATCTTCTCGTCTAACTCTCAGAAAGAAATATAGATATGTATATTTCCTATATTCAAATTGCTTTTGAATGCACCTTCTTTGTATTGTGTTTAATTGTACTTATTTTTACAGAACAGACCTTAACTTCATCATCACATTTTGCCATCAGTCTCTCTAGATAAGTTATTTTTAAGATCCACATTTTGCATTAAGATATCAATCAGAGAAACCAGTTTAATGTTCACGTACATTCATATTTACTATGTTCTGCAGGATGGAGTTGATTCTGGGAAATCCAGGATGTCATTAAGTTTACGGGACAGGTTGAGGGATCAGCGAACACATTTAATCAGAACGTACCTCCTGTAATAACAATGTAGGGATGGATTTTCCTTCAAACAGGACAGAGACGATACTGGGACTGGTCGAATATGAGTTTGCAGTGGAAAATTCCCAGGCCAAGTTTAGAACGGAGCCATGAGCGAAGTGAGGGAAGAGGGTGAAGATTTTGGGGTTAGAGAGAGCGGGGTATGTGGACACTGGGTGGATGTTAGTGGGTTTTTTGAGGGAGGAGTCGCTGGTTTGTGCAGAGACGGCTCGCTGTAAGTTCCTCCTTAATTACAGCTCTACTGGAAGACAAGGCCAGGCATGCTCTGTGTGTAGCACGGGAAACTCACATATTCACACATACAAATGTAGTGAACACAAGTGCAAGCTTGAGCAAAGGATTTGTGTCCTTTGAGGAAATCCCAGTTTACCTCACATTATCAAAGTGTGTGTGTGTGTGTGTGTGTGTGTGTGTGTGTGTCTTCATCATATCATATCTTCAGTCTGGCTTTCTGTAATCTCTCACTAATTTCCCACCTTATCTTTTGGTCTTGTTGTGCAATTCACCATCTCTGCCTTCTTCTAATCTTCTAATCAACAGAACCTCATGTTCCAGACAACATTTAGCTTTCAGGCCCAAGCAAATTGAGAATTGCTTGGTAGCTAGCACAACATCAACCTAGCATTCCCTCTGCAAAGGGTTATTTTGGGAGTCCATAATTACAAAGGAGGGACTGACTTTGCTTCTCGACAGCTCACCCACAGCAAACACGCTTACCACTGGCAAGGTTGGCTGCAGAGCCATCCGGCTTGGTTTAGGTTAACAGTATCTCCACTACAAAAACAGACTCATGCTAACGGCTAGTAGTTAGCCTAAGATTTAAATGGGTAAATATAAGTCCCCACAGAGTTTCAAGTCTGCTTTGAAATAAGTGGAATTTGTTGTGCATACCGATGCACATGATAAGTGCATATGCTATAAATACTGTAAATTGCAAACACACACTCCTCATCCCCTAAAACCAATCAGATGTGCTCGACTTTGTAGCATGTGATGTCATTTATTTTGCTCATTTAATGGCCCGGGTCAGAAGTTCAGAGCTCCTGAGGCAAAAAAACATCCAGAACTAAATAAATCCATTTAACATGAAAGCCTGTGCAAACATGGGCTCAGTGGGCTGTGCACGAGTGTGTTTGAACTCCTGTGTCATTGGCCTGTGTGGACATTAGTGTGTCTTTCTATACTTCTTGGTGTTGGGTCAGTGGGAGTGAATTTGGGGAGATTGAAGTCATAGACCACGTGTGTACAAACTACATGCATGTAAGAGATGCTGCAGTTTGTTTTCCTTAAGATGGTCTGACCCTGTCTGTTGAGAGGGAGTTGACTGTTTCTGTTGGGTTGTTTACTCCTCTGGTACTTCCCCTTGTGGCCAACCCACACTCACAAAATAAGAAGCCATTTTGTTGTTGTTGTTGTTTTATTGTTGTTTTTATAAAAGAAGAAAGGAAGCTGCATTTTAGAGTTATTTGTCACTTTTTCTGACAGCAGCTGGCAGTAAGTGACTGAATGTAACCATTTTTCTACCTCCAGATTATAATGGCAATTTTATTTTATTTCTTCTAAATTTTTATGGCACATTAGATTTGTGGGGACTAGAGCAACAGTGTCGTGTGTGTGTTTGTTCGTGTGTGTGTGTGCGCTCGAGGAATTAAAGGAACAATTGCAGCCGGCTAAAAGACCAGGAGGATAGCCACACAGTATATAGGTCACGAGGCTAAAACAATGAGACAAGCTGTCATGCCCCTCACCAGTCTGCCCGTTTGCTCGGCCGTAACATGCACTGGAGTGATTTTGATTGGCTAGAATGGAGCCAGAATAATTTATGATTGGTTGTCACAAATCACCAGAGCTGGCTATGAGCTTAACAATAGCCATTGCAAACTTCATTTAACATCAAAGCAAATCGCTAAGAGGATCTAAAGCACACGCCTCATCTGCGGCTGGTCTGTGGTGTAATTGATTCCTCTTGGAAGAGCAATTATCATTTGGTCATTGGATATTTGCTCGTAACGTTTAGCTTTACCTCTCGCAGCTCCATTTTGTCTCATACTTTGGATGAATGCGTCTCTGATTCAGGGTCAGCTCACCAAGTGAATATTAAAGGAAAATAAGGTGTTTGTACTTAATCTAAAATACTACTAATGCATCTTTGTGTCAGAAAGGAGGTGTTATTCCCTCTCTGGCCCGAAAAGGAGAGCTAGAAAGGGAATAACACCTCCTGTTGCATACCTTTTGAGTCAGTCACATAATGCAGCATTCAGCATGAAAACATCAAACTTTAATAAACTTTCAAAAATGTCTTACTCTTTAGTAAAATATGTTATCTTATGAGCTTCTGAACTCACTCCCAAATGTCAGACAGACACACGGTGAGAAGATGCTGCCCCCTCATCCACCCACCCACCCAACCTCCCCTCCTTCTCCAGACATGTGGGCCACGAGTTGGTGGTTGAATCAGGCCAACTCAGCAGTTCAGGATGGGAAAGGAAGGAAAAGAATGGAGGAGGGGAGGAATGAGCTCCAACTCTTATCCTGATATGAATTGTATCCCAGAGACTCGCCGAAACAATGGACACTGACAGCTCATGTGGAAATACTCCCACAGACAGTTTTGACGTGTGTGTGTGTGTGTGTGTGTGTGTGTGTGTGTGTGTGTGTGTGTGTGTGTGTGTGGTTGTGTGTGTGGTTGTGTGTGGTTGTGTGTGTGTGTGTGTGTGTGTGGTTGTGTGTGTGTGTGTGTGTGTGTGTGTGTGTGTGTGTGTGTGTGTGTGTGTGTGTGTGTGTGTGTGTGCGTGTGTGTGTGTATAGAGAGTTGTGATTTGGCCGCAGAGACTAGATGAAGTAAACTACAAATGGAGTCAGTGGAGCAAAGCCGGAGCAGGAAGAACCAAGGATGTGTGTCACCACACACAGGAAGTGCTCTGTTATGCTGTGTGGTTGTGTAAGACAGGGTGTTGGTGTTTCAGGTGCAGGGGAGGATGGGACTGAGGCCTGCCCAAGCTTGCAGAGGATTTACCCAATCACACCCCAGCGAATGGGGGCCCTCACCTGGGGGCCAGCAAAGGGCTTTTTCACTGACCCGTGTTCATGACTGAATAGAGGTCAGTTAGGATGCTCGTGTTAAAGTCAGAGTACACATACCAGTGAAAATCTAACGCTGAATCCTCTTTAAAGGATCAAGAATGGTTGCGTCCAGTCAGCAACAAAAGTGGACAAGAAGCCTAATTATATTGATTTGTTGCAAAACGAGCCACACTTGACCGTCAGAGCTTCTCAGTAGACTAAGGTGTACGTGCACGCGTGTGTGACTGTTTATTTCTCTGCTTGGAAAAGGTTAAAAAATGAGCTCATTCAGCTTTTGAAGACAACATTTTCTCTGGCCACTTATGAATCGAGTTGTATCGTGATGGATTATTTTTCTTTCCCGCAGTGTGAATGAGATGAACGTCTCCAGAGGCGGCTTCATAACAAAGGATCATTTTTCCTGTGGGTTGATGTAAAACCGTCTCAGCAAGGCGTCCTCTGCGAGACAGACAGGCTTGCCCTTTCTCAGTCTTTCTGTTTTCCCTTAAGCCGGCAGTTTAATACAAATCAAGTCAGAACTGGCTCGGAGACGGTTTGATGGGTTGTCAATCTTTCTGCCTGTTTACAGAAGGAAATTTGTCAATTTTCAAGTCTGCATGTGTGTTTACTTGGTTTGGTGCCTCATTTCCTTACCTGTCTGCTTGAATGTCACATCTGCCAGCATTTCTTAGCCTATCTACAGTGTGTGTGTGTGTGTGTGTGTGTGTGTGTGTGTGTGTGTGAGACAGTGAGAGAGCCAGAGAGATCGTAATCCACCTAGTCTGCTTGTTGTGTGTCACCTGCAGACGATAAAAGATTAGAAAGTGACTTCAGCTCAGATCAGTGCCAAAGTGTTGGGGAGGATGAAGGTGGAGGTTACGAAATGAGACGGTAGAAGAGGTCTTCCAGAGTTCACTTGTGGTTCTGAGGAACTGAAATCCAACCCGAGTCCAATTTATGCTCCATAGTCTAATCGGGTCAGGCCTCTATTTTACTGCTGCAGAGCTCAGGTCGGTGCGTCAATGAATCGACGTGATCAGAGATCAAGTTGCAGTTGTCATCTCGGCCTAAATGACAACAAAAATGAAATTCACAGATAGGAAATTGGTTAGAAAACCACATGGTTATAGAATGTTTTATTGTTGGTGCAGAAGAGACTAAAGCTTCTGCAGGTCTCTGCCTCAAGACAGAACAGTGGATGGATGGCAAAACAGACACAAACCACTCAGACAAACACATACAAACCAGAAAGCCCCCCAAAAACAATGTCTGTTGTCTATATTGCAAAAGAACTACAGTGTTTAGACGTGTTAGCTCCTATATTTGGCTTCCAAATATTGAGAATGTTCTCATGTTAGCTAAATACACAGAGCAGATGTTATTCCAAGTCTCAGTGATATGTTTTAGTTCACCCACTCCTCCACAGCAGCAACTGCATTCACTTCATATGAGGGTTTATTATTATAATCTCTCCCGTAGGTCAGTGTGGCTACTTTTTATGTCAATTCACTGAACCTTTGTCTGCCCCCATTTAAATAACGTGAATAATTTCAACACGACTACAACATCATTTCTTGAACTGTAAAAAAAAAAAATTAAAAAAATATCTCAACAAGCTCTTGCAAATGAACCATATTCCCCTCTTCCCACTCCTGAAGTGAGCCCGCATGAATGATATTCGCACTGGACTCATAAACATTGTTCTCTTCATTAAGCCATGTGAAGCAAATCCAATTTGAGAGCAAATGTTTTCCAGCCTGGGGCTCATTAAACATTATTTGATGGTCGAAGAGGCCGAGGGCCTGCCATGCTTTTTGTGTTTTGGTTTTGCGAGAGGAATAGAGTTTATACAGCGGTCATTACTGTGTTAGTCATAGTATCTCTTTTGTAGTCGAGGGGAGGATAAAGAAAGATTGGATATCAGGAAACAATATCATGTGTTTTCTTATAGTTTAGAGTCATTCTGTTATCTGTGTTATCCTCAAATCTGTCCTCTCTCTCTCACACACACACACCAGTTTAATCACTCACATGGGCTCTCACACAAACAGAAGGCCAAGACAGGTGGCAAGGACACAAGTCCAAGCCTGCTGCTGTGACTTGTGTCACCAGGGCACTGCCAGAATCTATTTCCCCTGATCCCTTCTTTGCCAAAAATGCCTGTAAACTATGTGATTTGTCATATGGGTGCGTGTGGGTTTTTTTTATGCTTGAATCTTGGTTGTTCTCTTTTTGAAATGGAAAAACGTGTCCAATGCTTATATCTCAGTATATCTGGAGTAAAAAAAAGTCCAAGATTTCCATTAACTTTGTATTCCACAGTGACATGTATTTATATCTTCATCTACATGGGCAGTAAGCAGCGAACACAGCCCGGGTACCTGTGGGCCAGATGGCAGTGGAGACTTTGTGGAGCTTAAATCAACAGCATGTGTTTTCTTGGTCAGAAGCATGCATATGATCAGCAGAGAGGCAGCTGGATTAAAACCAGAAGCAGTAGTTGGTTATATTGAAGAGAAAGAAGGAGGGAGGAGGCAGGAAGGTTAGTGAACCCCCCCCCCCCCCCCCCATCCCTCCCTCAACAGTGCTTTTACTCTGAAGGGGGGGGGTTGGACTCTTGATGGAGGGGAGATTGAGAGGTTGGAGGAATGCAAGACCTGTCGAGTCCGTCGCTCTCCTCTACCTCGCTCTTTGATGTTACCCCCCCCCCTCCCACACACACACACACTCTCTCAAATACAGGTTAATCTCCTTATGTATGCACACGCTGTCTTCCATTCCCTTCCTCTTTAAATACCTTAGTCTTAACTTCTGTACCCCTTGTGATTTGGCACAACATCTGTTTGTGTATTAATAAAGTTGTTGATGGTGTGTATTTGTGTGTGTGTGTGTACTGGGGGTCGCTGATACCTGCAGTGAATCTTAAAACCTGCGACTCTCTCCATACCCCACCCCACCCCACCCAACCACACAGGCCGAGCCAGACCGGAGCAGACAAGGCAGCTCCATTTAACTTGTCCCAGATGTGCAGCCCGGCCCCTGTGTGCCGCGGTAACTGCTAGAGAAATGAGCGCAGGCAGTGAAGGAATGGAGGAGGTGGGGGTGGGGTTGGGGGTGGTGGTGCGTGCAAAGTGCTACCCAGCACACACATGCACGCAAAAGTTTTAAGGCTTTACCTCATTGTCTTGCTGACCGTTTCACCTGAATCTTACCTGATTTTTGTTCGATTTTCCAATCCCAGGCTCTCTTTTCTTTTGATTATTCTGAATATAATACATATGCACACATATCACAGATTATTGGATCTTTATTGTGTCTTGAGTCCAGACTCAAGGCACTACTTTTTTTGGAACGTGCAGGTTAAAGGAGTTCAAATAAAAGAGATTCCAGTCGTGCTTGTGTATATGTGTAGTCTCCTGTATGCAGTGGTGGAAAAGGCCTTTGGATCCTTTATTGAAGTAAAAGTAGTAATACCACAATGTACAAATACTCCATCACAGGTAGAAGTCTTTGCAGTAAAAGCATTTATGATGCTGACTGGTGTTTTTATATGTGTTGATGTTTCAATTAAAAGGTATGTTACCTGGGGTGTCGTTTGGCTCGGTTGGTGGGGCAACCGCCCCGTGTGGGTTCGAATCTGACCTGTGACTCTTTCCCGCATGTCTCTATCAAATAAAAGCTCAAAAAAGGCCAAAAAAATATGTATGTTACCTATTTTTATATAACATTGACAAGCCTGAGTCCATTATATTGTACAAAGTGATCATATGTTTTGTATGTAAACTTTTATTTTGTAAGGTAACAGTTGTCAATACCTGTCAGACAAATGTAGTGAAAAGTAAAAAGTTTGTTTCCCCCTGAAATGTTGACTTTAAGTATAAAGCAGCATAAAGTGTAAATTCTTACGCATAAGTACAGTACTTGAGTAAAAATACTTTACATTCTTTTCTATGCACCTGGCATAACACAGCATGCACAAGATCACAGAAACTTCCAGTAAGTTTCTACCCAAACCTTCGGTGCAGCTGTCGATTTATAACCACGTAGGTTTATCGAGCTTCTCCAAATTTCCACCCAGGCCCTGCCTCAACCACCCCTGCAAGAATGTGAAATATGTTTGCATGTTTAAAAAAAATGTTCTTCTTTATTCTGTCTGGATTCTTTTTTTTCCATGTTAGTGTTAGCAGAACGTCTTGGCAGCAGCCAGCCCCTAAACACACAGATAGACTTCCTGACTGTCTCCAATAAGGAAGAGAAGAGAACGTCCAAGAATACTGATTGTTTTGGTTCATTCCTTACATTCATGTGTGTACGTCCCGTCGTAAAGGGCCTCCACGTGCATTTTACATTTACACATGTGAAACCGTGACCTGGCAACTTGCGCGTTACAGGGAAAAATGCCTGTTTTAGTATTTGCTGCAGCTTATTTACATGGGAGAGGAATGTAGAATTCTGCGATTCAGCTCATTTTGCTCGATTTGGATGCGTTGTCTGAAACCACGGGGAGAGTCATGAAAACCAGCCATTTCTGACCCCACGCTAGGAGGAGAAAGCATTACAAAGCGCTCTGCATTTCATTAAATTGTGCCTTTTCTAATGCAAACAGGACAAAAAAATGCAAATGTGGCTAAAGGGGAAAAACGTTGGAGTGGACACACAGGCTTACTGTACTGCATTGTGCTGGGCTGTCGCGTTTTCCCCTGCATGGCTCTGCTCTGTCATGTGTTGTTTCATCCCGTTCTACTTTATGCCATATTCCTGTTGGTTTTGAAAGTGAGGAGCTTCCAGCTGTGTCTGTCTGTGGGGCCCAGGAATGAAGCCCACTGCCACAGCATCCAGTGACCTAATGCAAAAGGCAGCAGGGTCTAGCACTATTCACCATTCTCTCTTGTGTGCTTCGTCTCTCCCTCTCTCTCTCTCCAGTGATTATGGTCTCTCCTGTCACTAAGCACTTTGTCACGCTTGGCCGAAAAACCATGATGGGGGCTGGAGGGTTGTTGGGGTGCAGGAATGTCACTTGCATAGATGGACTGTAGCTGGATCAAGCTGTAGGTCATGGGCAGTAGTTTTAGCATACAGTAGTGAACTGATCAGCATGTGTTGTGGCTGTCCTGTGAAAACTGTATCTCCAAAATGTCAACTTTTCATGAGCTAAGAAAAACAGCCCTGTTTCCAGCTTTGTGGCATTTTTTCAGACAATTTAATGTGTTTTTAGATTATTTATTTAGCTGTAGGGGAAGTAGGAGAAATTTCTCAAACCACAAAGGAACACTTAAAACTTAATAAGAAACATTTTGCGACATTTCACTTTCTTTCCGAGACGTGGATGAGAAGATTGCTATCACACTCGTAGATATGAAGCTACAGCTGGCGGTTAGCTTAGCTTAGCACAAAGGCTGGCTCTGTCCAGAGGTAAGAAAACCTACTCTCTAAAACAGAAAAAAATTAACACACTGTGTGTTGTTTGCTTAATCTTCACAAAACCCCATCAATTTGGTGTTTTACAGGGTTTTGTGCCGGACTGTTTGTTGGCCGAGAGCAGTTGCCAGGCAACCAACGAAGACTCCGGGAAGCTACTGCTCCTGGCCAGAAATAGTCCAGCACATAACACGTGAATGTGGTTTTTGTATGGATTAAAAAATGTAATATAATGTGGTTATTACTGCTGCTGCCTGAAGCTTCATATGTACCATACAGAAACTAAATATAGGCTATCTAACTCTAGGCAAGACAGCTTATTTCCCAAAATGTCAAACTATTCCTTTTAAGGTTGTCACCAAAATTTAGAGATACATGTGGACTGTATGGTGACCAGTACTCAAAATGCTAACTTTAGCATGTAGCATTTAATTCGTTTAATTAATTCCTCTATCTTAATACCCAACTGTAATGTTGTTCTTTGCATTGTCTGTAGTCGGCTGCATTGCTTCGGTGAAGCAGACTCAAAGGATTGTATGTTCCTCAGCTGGGTTGCTAGTGTCTGGGTCATATCACTGGGTAAAAATATCATTACCAGTGGGTCACACCCCCGAGGGGCCACCAGTAAAGCTGTTAGCAGGGTGTTGATGTTGTCGCCTCTACCCCAAGTCTCACATGCACATAATAACAAGGACTTCCACTCATAATGTTATGTTTTAAAATCAGAAGTCATTAAAAGTCTTCTTATAAACAATGAGCTAATAATACTTTTAATCAGTCTTTCTTATCAGAGCTCATGGCTGGAGCTTTTTATAGTATGTTCCTCCATTCACTGCCATCCAAGCACAAAGATTCCCATTCATACAGACTAACATGTCCATATGCAGTGACATGCAGGCAACTTTGCATTCACACATGCTAGCACTGTACACTGACAAATCATGAAAAATGAATAACAATTCTGGCTGTGGTTCCAGCAGCTGGTTGTGCTTTTCTTGTCCTCAAAACACTCTTTGCTAACACAGGTATATCAAAAGTAGTTAAAATAGCGTGCAAGCTTTCACAAAGGCCCGTGTGAAATATCACACATGAGGCTGGCCCCAAACACCTTCTCAAACACTATTAGTCTGAACTTAGTGACTGTGGTGCCGCTGAGGGGAAACCAAAAACATACCAGTCATGTTTTGGCTGCCAGTTACATATTCACTTGTGGGAAGCCAGGAGCTAATGTTTGAGTTCATAATAGTCCACCTTTTCACAGAAGTGCTTACACAGAGGCGTGCACACACCCATTGATTAATTTCCTCCTACGATTTGTGTATGACTCACGCTGCATCACACATAAAATTACCCAAGCATAAGAAGCATTCGAAGCTCGCTGTCAAAATAGAAGTTTTTTGTTTTGGTTCATTTCCTTCGCCTCTTCAGTCTGTTTACAGTGTGTCGAGTCGGTAGTAAATGTTAGAAGACCTGCCAGGAACAAGTGTGGAGTGAGGCCCTAATGGTTGATCATAAAACTCTTTAGATTCCTGTCTTTTATGGGAGATGGTGGAAAAGCAGTAGGACTTTAAAGGGCCTTCTCTTCACAGCTTTGGTTAACTAGAGGTGGGTTTCAGTGGAACAAAGACTGTTTTTCCCCTTTTCCCTTTGCTTCGTAAGCACAAGAGCAGCATGACGCATTCAATAGCCACACAACAGCAATAGCAACAGACTAGCTAGCTGGCAACGCTTGTAACAATGCAACAAAAGGCATATATTTCAGTTTCATTTCTATGATTGTCAGGTAGTTTTGATTCAAGTTACCGAGTGTGGCTGTTAAAAAGATTAGCAATATGCCAGTGATGGCTCACATTACTTAACAGACAGTATCGTGGCAAGCTTGAAATAGCCATTTGCTTTGGTTCTAAGCAGCCCATGCCTGTCTTGAGAAGTTATGCAGGTCTCCAACCTGCTCAGACACATCTCCAACTACATTTACCACCACATTCTTCGGGTGTCAGGCACGCGCACACACACACACACGCACACACACAGACACACACACACACACACACACACACACACACACACACACACACACACACACACGCCCTTCAGCAAACAGCAGAATCTCTCCACCTCTGACCTCTTTCCCCTGACCTTATGTGGGTTGTGGGTTGGAGCCATGTTAGGTGGTGTTGTCTGGCATCACAGGGTTTAGCTCCAGTATTCCTGAATAATACCTTTTTCATGATTACTTTATGCAAGTATCGCAAGACAGAATTTAAGTTTACAACGCTGAAAAATTGAAAGGAACATGGAAATCCCGCTGTTAATATGTGACCTTCTTTCTTTATCCACCAAAATGTGGGAGCGCTCATGTTACCCTCACTGATACTCTTTACCACAGATGTTTAATGTTATTTAAGTGAATGAATGTTCTTTCCATCCCTGTCAGCATTTAGCCTCTCTATTAGCTGTATTCCTGCTGGAATTCCCTCAGCTTAAGTTTAGAAAAGTTTAGGGTAAATGCAAACAGCTGGTCTGTGCATGCATCATCCATGTGGATCCTCTGAATTGTCATTTTATATTCTCCGACAAACTCTGATCAGTAAATTACATTTGAGAGTAAAAAGCATTGTGGAAATATTGAGTAGCAGCTAATTGGAACAACAAGCGTTTCTAATAGGCTTTGATCCAGGTGCTATTTAGCCTGCAGATGCCTGGCAGTTACCCGACAGTCTTTGATTAACGGGGTTCACATCGGCTTACCCATCATGCTTCAGTGTAGCAGGGATTAGGTTTGTCAGGAGTTGTTATGATAACCTTTGTGCGATCGGCTGGAACGTGCTCACTTAGTGTAGCTCCGCCACAATCCCTATCTGTGAGTGTGTGGGTGTGTGTGTGTGTCCCACACTTGGCAGGATTGAGTTTGGACTAGAAAGCCGTGACACCTGATAGTTCATAATTAGCTTCTCTGAAGTAATCAGTGACCTTTATGAGATTGGGCTTGTTTAGAAAAGTTTTTTTTATTATGTGTAATTTAAAGAGCAGAGTCATTTTCTTGCATTATCCCAGACTGCAATCACATTTAGTTCAAACTCTAGAAAACAGTAGTAGAAGCAAATGCAGGTTTACCATGAAACATACACACAAGTTCTACGATGGGGTGTGTTCAGCACTTTTTCTCTCACAGTAGCAGAGAACATAATGTTTAACTTTGCAATGGAAAAACCCTTTTCAGTTAGAGGAATCCTGAATATAATACCCCGGGCCTGGAGACAGACAGAGACAGAGACTCACAGGGTTCTGCTGCCACAGTCTGGTTCTATGACTCGACATCTTAATTTGTTTGGCATCTCCAAATACCGTAATCCCACGATGCTCTGGTGGTTTTACTCACCAGGGGGAATTTGCTGAAGCTTCAGCTTTATTGCAACGTAAGCAGTGCAACTAATAATTATTTTAATGTTCAATTAAACTACCGTTTCTGTTCTCGATTAATTGATTTATGGTTTGTTTTGCCCAGCTACCTATCAAAAAATAGTAATAAAGGAGATTCAAGTTACTACTATTGAAACACAAAGCAACTAATTCTCACATTTGAGAAGCTAGAGCTACAGGATGTGAGGCATTAAATGATTGAGTAATTGAGTACCAAAAATCATTTGCAAACTAATTTTCTGTCAATTACTGTTAATGACAATTACTATTAATTGACTTGATGGTTGTGAAATCAGTGTACCTGCTTCACCTGTTGTAGTTCTCGTCATTCCTTTAATGCCTTCTTGCTCACTTGGCTCACAATCACATTCTTCCACAAACTATGTGACATTACTGGTTGTTTGGTAATCATCTAGATATTTTAGATATGCATGGTAATCATCTAGATATGTTAGATATGCATGGTAATCATCTAGATATGTTAGATATGCATGGTAATCATCTAGATATGTTAGATATGTACATGACGTATGAGACTTTAATCAACGTTTAAGATAATTACTAACTGTGCCTGTGTGATTGCGGTTGGTTTACACTGACTTTGTGCTATGTTTCTGCTCACTACGATTTGTGTTTCGTGTTTCGATTTCTTGTTGTTGTCAGTTAAGTTGCTGATCACTAAAGGACATCAGTGAGACAGAATTTAGTAGCAGACCCTTTTAAAATGTGCCCCGGTGAGTTGTGATCAGCACAAGGGGTCTCCAACACGGATTTAACCCCTGCTCAGCTTGACTTCAATCTTCCCTTTCAAGCTATCCCCTTTTGACATCTGAAACCCGCACTATGTCTTTGTATTTGTATGTTTCTTTAATGAGAATACTGAAGAATGAAGTAAATAAGCTAAGATTGTGAAATGCAGAGATGCTGAAATTTAAAAACACTTATTTTATTATTGCCAAAATCAGAATTCAAAATGGACTAAAAGTATAATTAGAGAACAAATTGCTTAGGTTTCTTCTTGTAAATAAATGAGATACTGAGAAAGGTTGGAATATTCAGAAGATTGTAAAATGATGAATGATGGTAAATGATTCTGTCTTATGTAATAAATGGAGACACCAATGCAAACAAACATTTAGCTGTATTAAAAAATGTCACAGTCCCACAGTTCATAAAAAAATATACACTGAGAAATGTACATGTTAATCAGACCTCCACAGTGGGGCGGCAGCAGCAATTAAAGGTTGATGCAACATGGCTGAAGAACTTGTGAATACTGTTCAGCAAGTTTGGACCAGAGGAGGCTGAGGCTGCAGCAGTGCAGTCTGTTATTTTAGCTGCTTCAGAAGACCTAGCAGCTGGATCTTCATCATTTGAGCATGAAGGTTGAACTCTGTGAAAATACAAGTGAGCCAGATCTGGCTCTGAAATAAATAGAAAAAATCATGAAGTCTTGTTGGTGTTAAAGAGTCTGACAGCTGTTGGAATGAAGGACCTGTGGTCCTCCTTCTTACATGGGTGGGAGTTGTAGTCTGAAGGAGCTGTTTAAGGCCCCCACAGTCTCATGCAGAGGATGAGAGGAGTTGTTCATGATGGATGTCAGCTTTGCTAACATCCTCCTCTCCCTCCCTTCCTTTGTGGAATCTAGGGGGCAGTCCAGGACAGAGCTGGACCTCTTGAGCAGTCTTTTCTTGTCCCTCTCCATGCTTCCCCCTTCCCAGCAGAAGACTACATAGAATAATGCAGATGCCACCACAGTGTCATAGAAGGTTTATCACAGAGTCCTGCACACTCCAAAGGACCTCAGTGTCCTCAGTAAGTGGAGACGACTTCTGTACAGGACGTTTGTGTTGTCAGACCAGTCCAGTTTGTTGTTGAGGTGAACACCCAGGTATTTCTATGCTCCCATCATCTCTATATCCAGTCCCTTAGGTTGGTTTCAGACTGAGGTGAGGGTGTGGAAGGAGGAGGGTGTTACACCATAGACCTGTAATGAGAGTCTGCAGCGATTTCCCCCTCCAACATGGTTCCCATCAGGGAGACTTGCACTTGTGGCAGAAATTCCAGCCCTGTAGCAAATGCCTTGTCTGGATTTAATCAAATCAGCTTCTGCCACGACATGCACAGAAAACTAAGAATACAATGAACTTTAAGTTTGATGATATTCTTTTGCTAAAAAGTTGATAAGAGGTATTTTCCAGGCTATTTCTTTATCGGGTATAAATGCATTTTTGGCACAGCACTTTGGCTTGAGTCTGTGACCACTTGACAACATCGTTTCATGCTGTGCCAACAGACGTCAATCTACTATTTCACTCACTCATTTATCATTTTTATTTTTCCCCCAGTTCAGTCATCATCAATTCCCCATGTGGGCTGTGGTCGGTGTCACTGCTGACACCCAGAAAAAAGCTGCTTCTTTTCTCTGCACAGTGAGAGCTCGCACCAAATTTTCCCCTCCAGACCTCTTCATTTCTGAAGATGTAGTAAAAACATGCTGCTTAGTCAGCGTTGTGCTCAGGAGGAGCAGGAGGAAGTGCAGTGGAAGAAGTAAATGTATATTAATGAGTCAGCATTGCATAGGGAGTCGTATGGCAGACGTCCACACTCCTCCGAGGCTGGAGGGACGACCAGCCAGCTGGCTCCGCTCTGAGGCTCCATGCTTGTTTCAGCGCTCCCTCCTTCCACAGTGCACTTTGACGACGTGGGCCAGAAAATTACAGTGTGCTCACCCACAATAATTTCATAAAGCAGGTGTCCCAAACAGTAGGGCAAAGATGACTCATTGCTGTTGCCATGGAAGTGCAGGAGCTGATGCTCCCGCCTGGGGATCTTCACTTCCTGTCACATCAGGCTTTGCTGTGTCCAGATTTCCTGTCTTCCTGAGAAGGGAAGATTAGAGAGCTATCAAGTTATTATTGTTTTCATCATGGGGCACACTCTGAATCGTTTTTCATTATCTCACACTGTCAGAACCGCAACTCAGTGAACACATTAGGCATTTTTTCTCAAGTTTTGCTCCCAGAGTATGTATATTTTTTTCTGAAATCCTCCCTCCTTTGTTTTACTTTATCTAAGCCAGTGCGTGAGCATGTTTGGCAGCAGCTTATGTTGTTCTGAAGAAGCGACCTCTCTGGTTGCGAGGGTGATCTACTCCTCCTATGAAGGTTTTCATTGTTGTATTGATTGCTCTAAATCTCTGGCTGGAAACATCATGCTTCAACTGAGATTACCAAACTGATCTTCCCTCGCAGCTCATTTTTTCCACATTGTATTATATTCTTTGCAGTCTCTTACCAGGAGGAGGTACATGTTTGTACTGAACATGTATGTGCCTGTGTATCTGGGTGCAGAACTGCACAGTGGGAATCTTTACAGCTGCTGCCTGGTAGCAGAAGGGTGGTTCACCTCTGTCAGCACAGGCAGGAATGCTCTGCACACTCAGCATTTTATCCGAACACACAGAGAGGCTCAGTATTAGCAGTATGTGACATGCTCACATGTCATTTTTAATATGTATGTTGGACTCAGTCCAATTTAACTAAACCAGCAAGCACTTGGGCCTTATTTATGGCTTCAGTAATAAGAACTGTGTTATGTCACGTACAGAATAAAATCTGTATAAATGATTAGCAGGTCCTTCACAGTAAAAGCACATCTGTGCATAGTTTGAACAAAGGTTTTTGAGTTTGTATGGCAGGTGGTTTGATTTAAAGGCAAAGACTGGAGTGTTCAAGTACAGGTCTTGTTGTTCCAGGATGGAAATGTTGTCTGTTGTCAGTTTGTTTTAACTTTCCTAATCCTCCTCCTCTTAATCTTGTCATGGCTTTAGATATTTTAGTTTTTTTTCCTGTCGCTTTTAACATTTGGGGTACACGTGGGAGAAAGTGTGTTTTCAACCTGCTTTTCCTGCACATTAAAAATGATGAAACCTGAGAAGCAGATATGTAATTTCTAACTCTTTCTGTTTCTCTGTCTCTTTCTTTGCAGAAGAGGTCGACTATGCTAACTTTGGCAACAACACAATAACTCGTAAGAAGCGCAATAATGACGTCAACCGCAAGCGGCCACACATCCGCATCGGCATGCCCCAGGACTTCCGGCCTGTCTCCTCCATCATTGATGTGGACATCCTACCTGAATCTCACCGCCGTGTCCGACTTTATCGTCACGGCTCAGACAAACCCCTGGGCTTTTACATCCGAGATGGAACCAGCGTTCGGGTGACGCCTCACGGGCTCGAGAAAGTCCCCGGCATCTTCATATCACGGCTCGTACCCGGAGGGTTGGCGGAGAGCACCGGACTGCTGGCGGTTAATGATGAGGTGCTGGAGGTGAATGGCATTGAGGTGACTGGAAAGTCCTTAGATCAGGTAACGGATATGATGATCGCCAACAGCCACAACCTGATTGTGACAGTCAAGCCAGTGAACCAGCGCAATAACGTGGTCCGCAGCAGCAGGATCTCGGGGAGCTCAGGCCAGTCGTCTGACAGCAGCGGGTCAACTGGTTATCCAACTTTGTCGGTGGCCACAGCAGGGGTGCTATCCTCTGGAGCACATGGGTACCAAGATGACCTAGAGAGTGATGAGGAGACCGATATCGTCATTGAGAGCAGCCTCAAGCGGCCGTCTCAGAGGTCCATTGCTTCATTGGCGTCCAGTGCATCTCGCACACACCACCAGACGCCAACAACAGCTTCAGGCCCAGCGGCACCTCCAAGCCCTCCCTCACGTCCTTCATCAGTGGTCTCCACTGTTTCCTTCCACTCCCAGCCGAGCCTCAACGGAGGGTCCAGCCACCACCACCAACACAGCAGCCTCAGCTACCAGCTCCACAGAGACCTGAACCTTCAGCACAACCCGCACCCACAGTCCCAGCACCGTCATCACCATGTACAGCCTTCGCATCACAGCAGCAACCCAGCCCTCCGCCACAGCAATGGCAGCCTGCACAAAATCCTCAGCTCCATGAAAACAGACCCACGACACAGTCTTGCACTGCCCAGGGGAGGGGTGGAGGAGGATGGCACTGTCATTACCCTATAATACTTATAAACAAACACACACACACACACACACACACACACACACACAGACAGAAACATCCAAACTGCTCAGAGACTAAAACTGGAACGCCAGGCCGGATAAATATGAGCATGAGTGTGTTTTGTCAGATACTAATTTTGTAACTTCTGTTTGTTTTTACAAGATAACTGATAATGGGAAGTTACATGCCAGGAAACAAGGAAAATGTATTGTATATATTTCCTGTATTTTTTAAGTTGTCTTTGTCTTACATCAAAAGATTTGTACGTATGTATGTAATAAGCATCAGAACAAACTGTTTTTAGGCGAGTCCACTGTATCCTAGAGTTCTGAATGTGCCTACAGCCTAATATCTTTTGTTAGTGACCACTTTTATCAAGATCCTTTTCATTCTTATTACTGGGACCAATTTGGGTTTGCTTATGGATGTTTTTAAAGAGTAAATCTATATTTCTTATATTCTGATAAATGCTGTGTAGAGTATGATTTTTTTAATAGTTCTTTTATGCATTGATGATTGTGATCAAATCCTTGTATCTGTTCCAATAAATTATTCTAAGTCTCACAGATTTGTGAACTAGAAACGTGTTGTTTGGTTCAGCAGTTACATTTATTGTTCTTAAAGATTTGGATTGTGTCATATGAAATTCCCTAATTCCTTATTTGTGTAATAACAATAATAATAGTAATTGTGTTGAGCTGTGCTCATTTCAATAACCACTACTATTGCACTTGTGAGGATGTGGATAATACTTCAGTTTTGGACATACAACATCTTCAGAGCTACAACAAGTTTATTTGTTTTATCCTACTGATGGGAAAAACTATTTTCTGTTAAATAGTATATTAAGATTGAGATAGTCATATGTGATATATAATGACTTGTAAAGAACAAAAAGCAAAAAACACTTGAGTCGAAAGGTTAAAAGTTAACAGAAATGTTTCACTGTTGTGTGATTCAGTTTGTCTTCATCTAAACTAATTTAAAATCCTCAATTTCATCACTTAGGTGCTTAGTTGTGGATGCTTAAATCAGCTCTAATTTAATTTGCTTCACCAAACTTTTGCAACAAAGAAAAACTCTTTTGTACTAAACACACAATAGATCAGCTTTAATTGAAAAACACTGGCTGAACAAAGACAATGTGACATCCCAAAAATATTGCCTGGTCAGCTTGACTGGATTTAAGGAGAAAAACACCACAAAACATCAAGTTTTAGTTAGCTCAGCTCCTCAGAACTAAAAGTCAGAAGCTCTTCTCTAAACTCGCTGCAGAGCGAATAATTACAGCAGAGGCTGACATCCTAATTTATTCACCAACAGCAGCATGTTGTGTATACAAGGAATGCATAACCACAAAACATGCTAGAAGGGGCATGAAATTACTGCTAGTGTTATCATTCTGTAGCTACAGTAAAACCATGGAGATATTTCCAGCTTCAATACCTACAGGAAACTCTGTCAAACCACACTGATTACTGTGACTATTTACAGATGATGAACAATTAAGAGCACTTTAGAGCACTTTTTATTGTGACTTTAACCTCATCCAGTCATGTAAATCTGCAGCTTAATGCAACAAGTCCCTGCTTGTTGGAGGCAGTAGTCGGGTTGAGGGAAAGTGGATAGGACACATAAAGGTTTCATCACAAAATAATTTGCTGTAGACATCACATAGTGAGGATTATCACACTATGTGAAGGTTGAATTCCTTTTTTTTTTTTCCAGAAACAGCCAGTCTTTATCATCCTTAGTCGATATATTCAACATGGCCATGTAGCAGGAATGCAGCTGTGTCCTGGGTCAGGAGGCCCTCTTGCTGCAGCAAACTCCTTTCACCTCTCTGCTAATGAATGTTTGTTTGCTGTGTTTACTCAAGATGCCACTCTGCTCAAACAGCTAATAGATCACTGATACCCAACTACTCTGTTTTGGCTATAGCCTGCATCACCAATCAGCAGATTTGAGTGTATTAGCAGACCCCAAATCCTGGATGTTAACACAATCAGTCTTTGCTTTCAGTGCCTTTAACACTGACTTTCAATCACGGGCAGCCTGCATATGACTTGTAAAAGTTAATACCAGCGGAAGATGTGCACATGCATCAAGTTCTTGCAGTTTAAAATAGTTTTAGCACTAATGTGTGAAAGCACTATGTTCCTCATATGTGACACAGATGCTCAGCTGGCAAGAGAGTCAAGTGTAGAATGTTAAGAGCTGACAAAGTCTTTTTTCGTATTACGTTTAAAAAACAAATTGAGTACATTCAAATTTTAATCTGCAAAAATACTTGTGTGTCAGCGATGTGATTCTTTTACCTGACCAAGTCCAAATATATATCTTATATCGAGGGGAATTCATTGCTGCATCTTCTCCACATAAACTGATTTGACAGCTCATCCATTCCATTAGATATTTTGTATGTTGTAAGGTGAAAACAATGCCATGGTATATGCCTCTGCAAACCTCTTAAGACCATTGTCATGTAGTAATTCTGGCTGCCATCTGCTGGCCGAGATTGCAATGACACGGTGTGTCATGAACTGTACAACACAAGCAATGAACATGAGTGTTATAAAATACTGATATTTGCATCATTTCCCGCGTCTCAAGACATGTCATCCATTCACTACAAGACTGTATGCCCATTTTATGATGGGCATACAGCCCATTTTATTAATATCAGTGTTTATGATATTTTTTGTGTTTTGCTTGAGAGGTTAATAATGTCTTTTTGTTTTTGGCTTCAATTATAGATGCATTTCATATTTGCAGTGCATTCAAGTGCATTAAATTTTCAACGCTTCATTGTGCGCTGCACTGTTTTGACCCTCATGAGCCACCGTCGGCCGCACAACACACGTGACCCAGTCAGTTGACAGGGCAAAACACGGCAGCAGAGCAGAAAGACAGGAGACATGGACCATCATCGAGTGGACAGGGTGGGCCTGCTGTCTCCTCTGGAGGAGTCCAGCGCTGAGATAAGCAGAGACAGCGGCATTGTCTCCCAAAGCGCGAGCAGCTTGTCCATGGTGAGCGAAATCCTGAGCAGCGGGACCGTGTCGCAGAGCCCCAGCTTTGGCGCAGCAGCTAACGTTATCCCTCGAAGCCCGAGCCTCAACGAAGAAGCAGAGCCCGGGACAACCGAGCAGCACTACCCAGAGCTGGACGAAGAAGTCCTGAGACACACCGCCCTCAGCTACTCCTCCTACATCAGGGCGACAGCTGGAGAAGAGGTTTGTGCTCATGGCTTTTACACGAGAGAGCCACCGAGTCACGTAAAGCACTAAGCAGCTAAGTTAACGTTAGCGCTTTGTTTATGAAGTAGCTGCCGCCTAGCACACACTTGTGTAACTCCAATATAACTAGCCACACGGCTAATAGATAGCTCTATCGATGCAGCTCTTTAGCTCCGTAAAGTGGTTGCTCAGCGACGCTAAAGTAGTGACATAATTGATTTACTGTCATTGGTTGGGGTTCACCATGACATCATATATGCTGATTTACTAGGATGTGGAGATATTTAATGTCAGAGGTAGAACAAAGTTACAAGTGTCAAGTCCCTATCCAAACTGGAACACGTCCAAGTCCTATTTTTATATGTTTGAATACACAACTGTAGGCCCTCGCTCAAATGAAGCTAATTAGACAAACTATCACCAACAGAAATGTCCAAAGAGACAGAGTCAGTGTCATGTCAGCACCATAGAGGTCACCCGTCTTCAGCTTAGAGAGACAGTTGTCTCTCTTTTTTAGAATCTGACTATATTTCTTAAGCTTTACTTGACCGACTGACCAGCTGTCATTCCTGAGTTGACATTAACTGGATGTGCGTGATACCAGGCAGATCAGAAAGAAGCTGAACTAGCTAGCTGGCTCTGTGGAAAGACAAAGACTTCTGTGTTTTGGCCCCATGGTCCTTGCTGACTCCATTTAAAAATTGAATTCCAGTGGTGTGTGGGATTGAATTTGAAGTGCACAGAAACTGTCTGGCTCCATTCATTTGTAGCATCGGTTTCTACATAGTTTAAGTAACATTTTCACAGTGTTTTCTTTTAATGATTTCTCCTCTAGATTCTGTGTTTGGAGAAGAGCTTGGAGGAAATGCTGACAAGAGTTGATGAGTTTGTTGGAATGCTGGATATGGTGAGCTAAGACACCATAAAAGATTATGGAGGCACTGTGTTTCATTTTTATCAAATTGCATGCATAATTGTCTCTCACATCCTTTTGTGTTTTTCTTCTAGATCCGCAATGATACCTCCCAGATCGTGAATGAAAACCTACCTCAAATCCAGCAGAAGTCTGATGAAATGAGACAGATATACAGAAGAATTGATAAGTTAGAGGTATGTGATCTAATAAGTGGCATTGTATGACCAAAGTAACCGCAATACTACACACTGAAATTAATGTTACATGAAACTTATGATATAATGTGATGTAAACAGGGTTTGTGTGCAGTGTTTCTTCGTAATTAATTAAGTTAAATATCCTCTTTACAAGAGGAGAAACTGAGGTATTATTAACAAAGTAATTTGACCATTTCCACCTCCAATAATGGAAGTAAACACTGGTGTAGGTGTGCAGCATGTTCCTGTTTTTAAATCCTAGTTTCTCACCCACTGAGTAACTCATTAACTGATAAGAAAATGCCTGCATAGGCTTATGACACCTTGAGTTTTGTTTTAGTATGATGTCCAATTCTCTTCAGTCAAATTATCTTCAGTTTTTGTCTCAAATAATGTTGCAAAGAATCTCAATTTTTATCAGTTTTTGCTCAATATTTTTCTTACAGGCCTTTGTAAAGATGGTGGGAGCCAATGTGAGCGCGATGGAGGAGCAGGTCTCGCAGGCAGAGGGAGAACTAGGAACACTACCGGGTGCTTTCAAGAAGATCCTCCGCACAATGACTGTCCCAGGCTTCTTAAATGTGAGAGCTCCTTTGTGTGCTTGTGAATTTGTAGTGTTAAATTATTTTGGTTAGTGCCTTTTGAATTTTATGTGTATTAACAACCATGAAATAACCAGTGAATTCTGCTTTTTGTGGGTTGAACAGAGAGCCTTTTCTACTAAACTGCACTGCAGTTGTTGTAACTCTACTGCAGGCAGTGGTATTGGATAATAAGAATTTATTTGTGTCCATTCACTAACAGAAACCAGCCAGCCCAAGACGACCAGCGCCACATCAGCGTCAAGACATCCCCAGCGTGTTCCGGACAGATGATTATTTCACATCACAGCCAGAGCAGTGACACGCTAGAACATTTAACAACATAACACTTGGTTCTGACCTCAGAGGCCTGTTGGGTGAAAATGTAGAGACAACTTTTACTGCCATCCATTGCAGGAGGACCTATTGGTGCGGTGGCCTCAACAAAGCAATAGTAGCCTTTCTGAACAAGTCACTGGAAGTCAAGTGCGTGAAGACATTCTGCGTTTTTGAGTGTTTTTCTGGCAGCAACAAGCACTGAACTGTAGCGAAATGATTTTAAAAGTGCCTAAATGGGTCTTATTTCTGTCAGTCTTGTTTTCACTGTTTGTGATGAAAACAATGTCAGATGTTGGATTTGTGACAGGTCAAGAGGACAACGTCATCCCAGTTGCCAATAGGACACTATAAAGAAGGTACAATAGGAGAAGTTGTAAAGATTTTAATGTATTACATGATGAATTAACCCAGCTTTTTTATAAATAACATTCCTATTACCAGTGTTTGTAAAGACCTGCACGCTGTCATGAATTAATCTGTATTTCTAATGTCTTATCACTCTCCCCAGGCAATATTGATCTCACCCAGTTAAGCATTAAATGTCTTCCATTTCAAAATATCCACTTTATCGCTAGCCTGATGTTACTGGCTATGGATTACAGTTGCCTCATTGATATGGGGCTACATCTTTGATGGCACCTTTTCAATAAAAGCACACTATAGATGAGTTGTGTTAGTTTCTCAAGTTAGACTATCACTATCTGATGAGTCAAAGTTTGGGCCAGGGGGGGCGCTGTGATTGAGTTTTGTCACGATAACTGGAGGAACCTTGGGGGTAGAGATGTGATGTGGCCCTTACCTGTCCAACAAGATTTAATGGTCGCTATGATTCGTTATTTAATTATTTGCCAAAATAGTTAGAAATAAGGATTTTTCATTTACAGGATGATTTTGTTTTACGTTTTTAAATTAACCATTAAAGATTTATTTGAGACAAGTTCACTGCTGCTTGTGCCATTCTTATTTGTTTCCCTCAGTCCCTTATAAATGCTTTAAGATTTCACACAGCCTTGCCCTTATTCTAAGTCCCGCCTCCAGTATATGATTGACAGGCCTAAACTCCAACCGTGTTGGAGGCTTAGAGGTGGCACACAGTGGAAGAAGTGCGCCTGACAGGCTGCACTCAGGGCGATTATTTCAACATGCCTTAGCATTCATTGGTCAGCTCGCAAGCGGCGTCATAAGTCCGTCATGACTCTGAGGAAGCGGGAACCCCATCATCCTCGATTGGACTGAACAGTCTCCACGCTGGCTCGCCCGCTGTTTGAAAAAGTAAGCTTAAACTTTGGGACACGGTAAAGTACTGCTTTTCAGTTCAATGCTTCTCCACAACAACTTCCCCAGTTGTAAAAACACCGTTTGGTTGAGACGAATGTACAACGAAGGCCAATTAAGAGGCAAAGATTAATGAAGCGTTTCCGGCAAAAGCCGATCTATGTGCTAATGGTAACGTTAGCCACAAACGTTACCGGATAACTCATGGCGGGGGCTCCAGCTAGGAGCTAACCACCAAAACCTCCAGGCTAGCTCGGAAGTAATTTATCTATTTTAATAATCTATATCCAGCCCCTGTTAACGTTACAATTTATGTGAGTTGGACCAAAAACGTTAAGGTTATAGCTAGCGTTACACCTCGACATGTCCAAACATGTCCAAACAAGTCTGCACGACGAGCTAGTTTCATTAAAAACAAATTCAGCGATAGAAGTTTGTATCTTTGTTATCATTGATATTATATTTAGCAGAAATAAAACACTACTTACTTTAACATATACACTTCTGTTATATCTCTCAGCAGGAGAGGCGGCTAACGAATTATAAATATACATCATTAATCAATCAAATATAAGTAAAACTACTTTTTTGTTCACGGTGTGGCTGGTCGGATCATATACTTCTCTCATCAAATCTCTAGTTTCACATATACACGCAAATCATATTTTTTCCCGTAGGTTTGTATTAATTTTCATGTCTGAGGGCGGTTGGGATTCTTGCCAAAATTATGCATTCATAGTGAATTATGGTGATCTTATGTTTCAATCCAGAGGTCAACATATAGTCGTCGTAGCTACCTTCTAGTCTCAACTCATCAGTTGTTATGAATGTGTAACTAATAAAACTGGCATGTCTAACTAAAGTATAAGTCTTCATTTTCAGTACCTTTTTTGTACCGTCACTACACACATTACTTGTTTATTTTTTACAAAAAACAGATTGTGAGAGGATGTGTTTCATAAAGTGTCAACATGAGTTTAGGTTTATTTATTTATTTGTTTGTTTATTTTTGACTCACTGCTGTTGACCAGGCTCTTCTCTTTTACAGATCCGAAGCTTCAAACATGGCTAATGAGAAAGAAATATGGCAAACGATTGGAGAGGGCTTCGTCGAAGCATATTACAACCAGTTTGACAACAGCGACAGGTCGGGACTGGGTAACCTATATGTAAGTTTGTACAGGGTCTGTTTTGATAAAGTTGGTAAATCAGCATGTGGCACCAACACTAATAAACCAGATTCCATTACACTTACTGTCATAAATGCTATCATGCATTGTAAATAAATTACTGTGTGCATCCATTTGATGTCAACATTTTTCTTCTTAGTCTGCTAACGCCTGTTTGACGTGGGAAGGAACAGCTATTCAAGGGAGAGAAGGCATTGCTGCCAAATTAGTAGTAAGTATTTCTTCTTATTTGCTTTGTATTCATCACAATCCTCCAAAAACAAAGAAAAAGTTGGCTTCTCTAACGTGTTAGTTGTAACAAAGAAAAAAGGAGCAGGGCTGCTCACTTGCAGCTTCCAGTCTAAACGTCTTTGTGTGTGAGTGATTGTCCATTAATACTACTGTTTCCAATCCACAGGGCTTGCCTTTCAAGCGTATTAGGCACATTATCACAAAACAAGACTGCCAGCCCACGATAGATAGCTGTATCCTCATCATGGTGTTTGGACAGTTACAGGTAAGCTAAGGGTTTGTATCACAAAGCGAGTTCAGTCTGGTTCTTTGATCTGGGTTACCTGGCTTCCCTTAGCCTAACATTGGCTGTCCTGGATGAGAGTTAACATAAAGCAGCTTTTGAACTGGCTCTGTAATCTCTGGGTTTTCCAATCCAGCTATGAGTATTTTATCTATCCAACAAACTACTATGAATATATGATGCACATAAAACAGTTAAAAGTAATGTAAGGCTATTTCTGCTTCCAACGCAGAGGAGAAGAAAAGAAGTTAACGTCTGATGTTGATAATGTCTGAAGCTTTAGGTGTGAAGCCTCAACACTGTCAGGATGAAAGACTTTGTGTCATTAAAATGCAACTATAATCGTGTTAAAATATCTTTCTTCTTGATTGAACAAATGGAAAGCCTGAAACAGCTGAATGATTCTGCTGACCTATAAAAACATTTATTGCTTTTTATTACTACCTTTTCCAGTGATCTCATTGCTCAGTTGTTGGGCTGTTTACAGGTTTTGAGTTGATCCTCTGAAGTTCTGCAGCAGGTTAGCTGTGCAGCATAGGTTACCAAGATGATCTACCATGGTTAAAAGTGAGCCAGTTTGTGATACCAGTAACACCAGTTAAGCTTTGTGGTACAGGACACAGATCAACAGACTGCAACACAAATATTGCTGTATGGTTAAAAAAAATAAACACAGAACCCTGTATGATGTTTTTCTGCTGCTGTTAAAATTACAGCTTGATGTTTTCTCATCATTGTGCTCCTAAAACTTTTCCTGCAACAGGTTGATGATGATCCACCAATGGCCTTTCATCAAGTGTTTATGCTGAAGTCCCAAGACTGCGCATGGGCCTGCACAAACGACGTGTTCCGGTTGGGGATACACAACATACCAGTGTAGTGCTCTGGATTTGTTGGCTCACACACACACTGACATCCAGCTCTGAATTCATACTACGGTCCTGCTGTCTTTGCAAACACAAGGAATTGTATCCAAAGTTCCTCCATATCTACAATTTGCATGCTTTCTGTAATAATTATGTTAAATTACATTCCTGTCCAATAAAAGAATTTATCTGGATTACTCTACCTTTGTTCCCCTTTCTGTCGTTTCACTCATTTTCCCCCATGACAAAGGCTGCTGTATAATGACTCATACTGAGGGGGAAGTGAGTAGTAATATTAATAGTAGTAAGTCTAGTTATTATAGATAATGTGGTTTTGTAGTATAGCACGTGTTGTGTATGAGCACTAGAGGCGCTACACCCACAGATATAGTTCGGCTACACCCCTCGTGTGGTGGTGTCAGTTTAAATGGTTTAACCAACAAAACTCCAGCTGCATCCACACAAGGTTATGGCACGGAGTAGTAGCTTGAAGAAGCAAACTCAATGACATCGACGGAATGGATCTAATGAAGATAAACCAGCAGTCTGACCATGTTAAAGAACCGGTAAGCAGTTTTAACACAGCTGCTGTGTGAATTGTACTTTAGCTTAAGTATTCAATAACCTATATGCATTATTATCAGTGTGTTAGCCTTCAAGAGACCTCTGGGTAACAGGAGATGTTTCAGCTTTGCTTTGGAAAGTCAAAGTTTCTGCTTTGTGAATATAACTAGCTGGTTTATCGTAAATTTAAGCATTTCGTCGAGCATTCTAGCTGCTTTAAGACTGGCCTTGCCTGCTCATGTAAGCTAACTGTTAGTGACGGTGTTGATACAATACAGCCGTCGAGACAATGTGGTTAAAATGTAAAACTGTGAACTGAACGCGACCGAATAACAGACAGCTATGAAAACGACCTATACAAATGTCTAATTAGCATTGTGTTGGACATTTAAAGTGTAATATGTCCTTTGTTGTCGATGTTACGAGTTAATGCGCAAGCGCAGTGGCCTATTCTACAATTAAAGGCACAATCTGTTGTGTAGTCCAAAACCGTAGTTCGCATACTAGTGATAACGAAGTAATAATTGCCGGAAAAATAGCAATTTCAGCATTTTAAAAATGCTATAATCCCTATATAATATAATATATAAATACTAAATGTGTCGTAAAAATGTATTTACTTACTTATTATTGTTTACTTAAAGGGCTCTGGCTCTTTGAAAAAATGTCAAATGTACTTAATTTTTGTTGACCTACTGTCCTCTGGATCTTTCTAGAATGGCTTAAAAGACAAAGATCCAGACTGCCAAAATGGTTCAGAGACAGAAGACGAACCTTTGCTCCGGGAAAACCCCAGACGGTTTGTCGTCTTCCCCATCCAGTACCCTGACATTTGGAAGATGTACAAGCAAGCACAGGCGTCTTTCTGGACGGTGGAGGAAGTGGGTATCCGTTTTTATAGTAACGGACAATTCCTGTTATTCTGGTGTTTCACCAGCTGTCTTTAGGGGGAAGAAATCAACCATTTCACTTGAAGTGAGAGTGAATGAAGTTTCACTGGCAAAATGTATTTTTAGGAGAATACAGACTTTACAGTATCTGTCTTTAGGTTAAATTAAATAGTACTGAAGTAACAAAAATAACAAATATGATATATGCTATGATTATACTGATTTCTACAAAGACATATTTACGTGTTGCTGCCCCAATTTTAAAGAAACTCCTCTGTCTGTCGTCAGTGAAAACATCTGAACAGTCCATGATACAGACAGGTGTACTGTTGATGTTGTGTCTTTCAGGTTGATCTCTCCAAAGACTTGGCACACTGGGACCGTTTGAAACCCGATGAGAAGCACTTCATCTCCCACGTCCTAGCCTTCTTTGCTGCAAGCGATGGTATCGTCAGTGAGAACTTGGTGAGAGGGGTCAGAGCGATGTCACATCGATAAGAAATACCCAGAAAGTCTGAAGATGACACTTTTATATATAATATAATGTATTATTTGTATTTGTCTTTCTGTCTTACCTAACAGGTACAGAGGTTCTGTCAGGAGGTGCAGGTCCCTGAAGCACGGTCCTTCTACAGCTTCCAGATCCTTATAGAGACTGTTCATTCAGAGATGTACAGCATGCTCATCAACACTTACATCAGGGACCTAAATGAGAGGTTAGTTTGTGAGTTTTTTTTAGGTCAAGCACTCACTTCTGATGCCTCTTACAAACTTACATGCAAGAAGGTTTCTGGTGAAAGGTGAATTTTGTAAAATGATCAGTTTAGATGAGCTCAGATGCAGATATTTTGTAGCTTAAAATGACATCAGAGTGTTGAAATTGTGCTCAAAACAGTTTAAACAATGGTAATGGTAAAATCATTGCTACGGCGTGTAATGGTTAGATGGTGACGATTATGTGCCTCAACCTCAGTGCTTTTGGAGCAAGTGCATAACCATATACAAGTAAACTCTCCTCGTATATCTAATCTTCTGAAGACTCCAAACAAACTGTAACACTTGCACCTGTTCATCACCAAGTCTACACCACTTTGTGGTGATTTCTGTTGCATTCCCAGCTGCAGCTGCTTCGACGTAACTAGGAAGTTGACTAGGAAGTCAACAATATCAGAGCCTGAACAAGCTGTTCATGTTTTATTGTTTTACAGTCTGTATTTTGCTGCATTTATTTTACTTTCTACCTTCACAAGCCTTCCACTATTGTGTTTATTGAATAGATTTGCCAATAAATGTAATCACTGGTGGGTCTCAGTAAAAAAAAGGAGCATGTACTTTTCATAGGTGCTGTATTTGTTATGCTGAGGCTATATATTTAAAGCTAGGAATATAAGTCACATTTTATAAATTGTGTGTTTTAGGGAGTACTTATTCAATGCCATTCAGACCATGCCTTATGTGAAACGAAAAGCAGACTGGGCAATCCAGTGGATAAACGACAGCAAATCCACATTTGGTAAGGAAGACACCACATTCAAAACATCATGTAAATCATATAATAATAAGAAACTCTCGCCTAAAGGAATTTTCCATTTATCTATGGTTAATTTACACTTTGCCCTCAGGGGAGAGAATCGTGGCTTTCGCAGCAGTGGAGGGTATCTTCTTCTCAGGCTCATTTGCTGCCATCTATTGGCTCAAGAAGAGAGGGCTAATGCCTGGTCTTACCTACTCCAATGAGCTGATTAGCAGGGATGAGGTGAGATGAAATCATAAACAACAATGCACGTGGGTTAATCTGTCAAAAGGACTCAAATATTGTCATTGCTCTTCACATCAACTACTCTGACATATGTATATATTGATGTGTTTCATAGGGCTTGCACTGTAACTTTGCGTGCCTGCTGTACAACTACCTGGTGAAGAAGCCATCAGAGGACCGGGTGAAAGACATCATCACCAAAGCTGTTAGCATCGAGCAGGTCAGCAAGTGTTGGGGGGAAATACTCTCAACCCAGACTACACACTATAAATTGTTGTAACAGGCGGTATACATTTAGCTCCACAGGTATTTGGACAGTGACAGGTTTTGTTATTTTGGCTCTGTACACACAGTGGATTTGAAATAAAACAATGAAAATGCAAATTAATAGAATCTAATCTGGTTGCATTAGTAACACTTAATTCAAAGATCTCACATCAGGCAGCAGTAATGTCTCATTTCTGCCTACTACAACCCAGAACCCAGATTTCATGGTACCAAAAGTAAATGGACAAATTAACACAATGTTAAATTAAGTCATATATAATACTTTAATACTTGGCTGCAGTGAGTGACCCACAGACATCACCTGATGCAGCGTTTCTTCCCTGGTGATGGTCTGCTAGGATTCCGTCTTCAATTCCTGCTTGTTTCGAGGGCTTTTTGCCTTGAGCAAGTTAAATGCATGCTCTGTAGCATCTAGGTCAGGTGATTGATTTGGCCATTCAAGAACATTCCACTCTTTGGTCTTGGAAAAAGTCTTTGGTCTCTTTTGCAGTATGCTTTGGGTCATTGTCCTGCTGCAGTGTAAAGCACTGTGCAGTTATTTTTGAGGCTCTGAGTTGAACCTGAGCATCAATCATCAATAGATATGAGGGAGCCAGTTCCACTGGCAGCCTCACATGCTCATTGGCTAACATTACCTCCACCATGTTTTACAGATGAGACAGTATGTATAGGATAATTCCGTTTCTCCTCCACACTGTCTTCTTTCCACTACTCTGATAGAGGTTTATCTGTGGCTCTTCAGTTCACATGATCTTGTTCCAGAATTCTGCAGGTTTTTTGAGGTAATTCTTGGCTTCTCCAGTTTTATAAGTCGTTTGTATCTTGTGATAAACCCTCTGCAGTTATTCTGGTGAAGTCTTATCATGGTTTTTGACGCAGATATGCCGACCTGTTGGAGAGTCCTATTGATGTGGCTGACAGTTAAAAAAGGGTTTTTCTTCAGGACGTAGAGGGTTCTTCTGTGATCCACTTCAGCAGTCTTTCAGGCTCTACCAGGCCATCATTAAGTATTGCACGCCTCAACTTGACTGATACCAGCAACAGATTCCAGATAAAAATGCCACATCTCCTCACCTTTAAGTATTTTATCAGCTGATTTCTGAAACTAACAATGGGATCATTACATACATGTCCTGAATGACCAATTGTGCAGTCAGATAGACTACAAATATAAATTAAATTTCTACACCATTCATCTAATTCAGATGTATATACCCTCAAATTATAGCTGAACATTTGCACTTAAAACACAGACTAATGGTTTTATTTCAAATCCATTGTGGTGGTGTACAGAGCAGAATATGGTTGCAAGTCAGTACGTTTACATGCAGCAAAAAATTGAAATTGAAATACTTATGGAGCTAACTGTGTCTGCTTGTTTGTTTTTTTACTGTTACTTTCCATATATTGGAATAAATCAATAATGACATGATCAACATGATTTTGAAGGACTGGCTGTACCAGTTCTGTGCATACTATTCATAAAAATATCACATTTGGTGCTGTAGGACTTTTTGACAGAGGCCTTGCCGGTGGATCTCATTGGAATGAACTGCTGTCTGATGAAGCAGTACATTGAGTTTGTCGCTGACCGGCTTCTCGCTGACCTTGGACTGGCTAAGGTAATTGTATATAAATGGTCCTAAAAATAGATCAAATGAAAGCCGATTTATACTCTAGTCACACCACACCATTCTCCTCTCCCGCCTTGAGTCCTCCCTCGGCATCACTGGCACTGCACTCTCCTGGCTCAAATCATACCTCTCAGACCGACAACAATTCATCCACATCAACAACTGCACCTCCTCCACTGTTCCTCTGTCCCAAGGCGTCCCCCAGGGTTCGGTGCTTAGTCCTCTCCTCTTCATACTTTACCTGCTCCATTTCCACTGTTATGCCGATGACGTCCAGCTTTATATCTCCACCAACTCCATCACTCCTGCCACTCATTCCACTCTCTCCAATTGCCTCGCTGACATCAAATCCTGGATGCAGACCAATTTCCTCAAACTAAATTGTGACAAATCAGACCTAACCATTATCGGCCCCAAATCCCTCACCAAAACCACAGACAGTTTCCGCCTCACCATCGACAACTTCACCCTGTCTCCATCCCCCCACAGTCGCAACCTCGGAGTCATCTTTGACAGTAACCTCTCCTTTGATCATCACATCAACCAAATCACCAGAACTGCCTTCTTTCATCTCAAGAACATTGCCCGACTCCGTCCATCACTCTCCTTCTCTGCTGCTGAAACCCTCATTCACGCCTTCCAGAATTGACTACTGCAACAGCATCCTCTATGGCACACCATCCAAAACTTTAAATAAACTACAGTACATCCAAAATTCTGCTGCACGTCTGCTCACCCACACCAGCACCCGTGATCACATCACTCCTGTCCTCCAGAAACTCCACTGGCTCCCAGTTCCACAGCGTATTCAGTTCAAAATCCTCCTCCTCACACACAAAGCCCTCCATAATCAGGCCCCTTTCTATCTCACTGACCTGCTCCATCGCCACAATCCATCCCGCAGCCTCCGTTCATCTGACGCAAACCTCCTTACTCCACCACTCAGGACCAAGCACCGAACCTGGGGCGACAAAGCCTTTTCTGTAGCTGCCCCCTCCCTCTGGAACTCTCTCCCCAAACACATCCGCGACTGTACCGACCTTCCTACATTCAAATCCCTGACAAAAACACACCTTTTTAAAATTGCTTTTAATGTTTAGCTCAGTCTATTGTGTTTTTAGTGTTCTATTTCACATTGTTTTGCTGATTTGATGTTCTTTTTATGTAAAGTGTCTTTGAGTATCTTGAAAAGCGCTTTTAAATAAAATGTATTATTATTATTATTATTATTGTTTAAAGGCAGAGGACCCTTACTATAAAAGCCATAGTCCTTGTAAAAATGACCATAATAACAGATGCTTTATACTTTGGCTGACCAAAGAAATGAATGTAAAAACATAAAGATGTGTTCATGAATTTTATGTTTTGTGAAATTTTAGTACAGTAACTCTTTTTCCTTTTTAATTCAAGGTATACCAAGCTGAAAATCCATTTGACTTCATGGAGTCCATTTCACTCGAGGGGAAAACCAACTTCTTCGAGAAACGAGTTGCAGAGTATCAGAAATTTGGAGTTATGTCAAGCATGAGGGACTGTGAATTCACTCTGGATGCAGACTTCTGAAACAGAAATGTCTTGTATCTGTTACATATTTGTTACATTAGAGCTATTTATTTATTTTGTTTAAGCAGTTATTAGTTAAAAAACTCTAAAGTATTGTTACAATGCCACCATTAACAGGTTAACACAGGTCAAAGATGCACTCTTCCTGCAGACGTTTCTGACAATTGAATATTACACATTGAGTTTATTAGCAGCCAGCAGAGTTTGCAAAGTGGAATACGGTTAATAAATGGGCCTTTCATACTGCTCATGGCTGTTTTTGGCCATGATATTCTACCAGACAGGCATATAGGAGCGATTATTCTCTACCTCATTGGACATCTGAAGATGGTTAATATCTACAAATATTTAGTAAAGTCTGCAGGTAGGGCTATGGGTTTCTATGGTACGTTGTTTTAACATTTTGTTATTTGTAATATACAATAAAATATTTTGTAAAATGTTTTTTGTTTTTTTTTAATTGAATTGTATTCCTGATTATTATCCTATTGGTTTCAAATGTAGTTGACTGGTTATAAGTCTGGTTTAACTACATGATTTGTGACCAAAGCCCTGAATCTAGCTGACATGGCTGACTTTTAAACAGTCAGAATAAAGTAGTATTTATTGATTTATTGCCGTTTGTAATTTTACTGAGATTTCTCCAAACGGTCAGATTTGATTAGCCACTCCTCCGTTAGCATACGGATGCTGCTGGCAATGATAGCTAACAGTTAGCTCGTGTTGTCGCTATTTGGAAAAGATGGCTGGAGACTTTCAAGCTTTTGCGCTGAAAAATGCCGAACTGCTTTCCAGCCGTTTGAAAGAGGCCCTGTCTTCGGGACAAGTGTATGTTCGGGCTCAGTTCGGTGTGGATTTGGGTCTGAAACCCGAGCTGTACCCGACGTGGGTCATCCTGTCTACGGCCGCGGTGGGACTGCTGCTGCTGCTCGGTCTGTCCTGGGCCGCCGTCTGCGGCGGACTGCTCGTCGGGAAAAAGCGGGGATCCCCAGTCACACAACAAGGCAGCTGTGAGTCTGACAAGGCCGGTGTACCTAAAACTACGAAACCAGAAGAACAGAAGAAGAGGAACAAAAAGAAAACGCTTGAAAAGGTACTATAGAGAGCGCAAAGCACATAAAAGAAGCGCGTCTGTTCACTGACGTGGCTAGAAGCAATTAAGTGTTCAGTTAGCGTTAGCTAGCTCATTGTTATTTTATTAGTTAGCCAGTTGGCCAACATAGCTAGCTCATACCCCAGCATTTAACTAACATTAGCGTTAAAGTGTGTGTCTCACTGTGTTTACACAGTATAAATGAAGCTAACCCGCGGCCCACTGCCAAAACGGCACAAATGAACCATTTAGCGTGAGCTAAATATGCAATGAATCACGGTGTCAAACTATGCTAACCAGCTGTGCGTGTATAGTCTACTGATAAACCACTATTGACAGCTAAAATAATGCTGTTACAACACTTATACACTTATATATATATAATCCCATATATATAAGCATAATGCCTGCCTTCACGTCCAATTAATACATTTTATAACAGGAAATGGCATGCTCTTCACACGTCTGCAGACAGCTGTTATTCAGTCAGCAATGTTGAATTCTCAGAAACAAAAGTTCTGACTACGTTTGCTGTTAAATCCACAGACAATATTATTTGAGGTCAGGGTGTAACCAGTCATGTAAACGTTAAAAACCACCAAATGGATCTGGTTTTTATAGTTTTAGATATGAAAGTTGATGTTTACTTTAAATAAATGTGTGCTCATGTAGAAGGTTAGTGGAATATTGTACATATTTAGATGTGTTGTAAATATTAATCTTGAAAATTAAAGGTAGTTAGATTGTTCTTTAAATAAAAAAAGATGGCAGAACAGACTTTATGGAAGTTTAATGTGTGCTATATTACTGGATCATCAACATGTTGTTTATCTGATGTTTGCTTCTCTCCCTCAGAAGAATCAATCCAATGGACAGCCTGTGGCTGTAGCTCAGGAGGAAGTTAAAGTGACTGAGGTTGTTTCCAAGTTAGCCCCACCGATAAAAACTGAGAAGGTATGTGTGAGCAGCTGCTGCCAACACTGACTGGACCTGAAACTGATAGTGGTAGTTGTTGGTAGGCAGAGCAGCCACGAGTGTTTCTTGAGTCAGTTATGTTCTATCATGTATCATGGGGTTTTGTTAAAGTGTTAGGTGAAATATTTCTGAAACCCCACTGTCATTTCTTGTTAGTGTGGCATGGCTTTATGGGGCAAAAATGTTTGATTTTCATGAGTAAAACATGTTTTTTTTAACTGCAAACTTCACTGTAACATTTATTCCTCACAGGTACGTGAGGTACAGGCCCCAGTGCAGGTGAAAAAGAACAAGAAGAAACCCAAGACAGACGTGAAACCCATTCAACATGTGTCTACAAACGATGGGAAGGAACCTGACGATGGTAAGGCTCAACTGTGGTCGGGGAAATTTCACAATAACTTCTCATTTTCAAACAGACTTTTTGGTTTCACACCCTTCATGTTTTCGGCATGTATAACTCACTTGATCTTACCTCACTGACTACACTCATTCAGTTTTCCTGTTGTCGGCCTCGTGGTTATATTAATCAACTAAATTGCATCCGCAATCAACCATCTTAAATACTGAGTAATCATTGCCTTGGACACACCACGTCACCTTCTGTAACCATGTGATGTCTTTTTGTGTCCACCAGGTGCATGGGAGACCAAAGTCAGCAACCGAGAGAAGAAGCAGCAGCGCAGGAAGGACAAGGGCCCTGAGGACTCTGGTAGCCCAGGAGGGGTGGCGGCTTTAAAGGCAAATGTGGAGGCACGTGTAACCACAGCACCCACCAACACCAAGAAGAACAGAGGAAACCATGGTATTCATGTTTCTAGCACATGTTAGAACGTGGGGAAGTGTGATGAACATTTAAACATTCACTATTGACAGAGCTAAGCATATACTGTGCTTAGCACGCTATACAGTATATGCTTAGCTCTGTCAATATTGTATGTTAGCTCCTTAATGTGAAGTATTCTATCCAGAACTGTACAGTAATATTTGCATGTTACTCAAGCATCATTTTTCTGTACATTGTTTCAGAGTCTCTGCATGCAAGAGCCACTGGAAAGGGGGATGCAGCCAGTGGAGCTGGTAAAGACAAAGCTTAAGCATTATTTTGTGCGATTGTGATGGGAAAAGTATCTAATAGTTTTGTCTACTATCAAGATAAGATGGGGGATATACATTTTGGTCTAAAATACAGAATTTGCCAGACTGAAGGTTATCACTGGTTGAGAAAACTCCCTGTTTTCCCCCAATGTCTATCTCCTCAGTGTCCTCCAGCTGGAGAGAGGAGCCTTCAGTCAACGGCGGAGGCTGGGCTGACATTTCTGTGAAGGTCCCAGGACAGATGGGGTCTGTGGAGGGACCCAAGTGGAGTGCCATTTCCACAGCTTCACATTACAGGGCCCCACCTAAACGTCAGTCCTGGGCACAGGATACTCAAGGTAGCATATCAATCTGGGTACACACATTTTTTACAACAAATATAGATATTGATAGTGGAGTGTGACACAACAGGACAGTGAGTTTTTTTTATTGTTCGGCTCTACTCAGATTTGGATTTGTAATGAAACGATGACTTTGAGGTTAGACTATAGTAACAAATACTGTATCCAACTGAGCCATCTGCTGGGCTGAAGTGATATCATAAAGACGAGTAAGAATGGCATTGTTAAAACTTGAGCTAACATTTGTGAAGTGGTTATGTGAGCGGGTAGTGAAAGTCTGAATTAAAAACAACTGCTGCCTCAACAAAGACACACAAAATAAAAGATTTGATTTAATAGGGCAACGTACCTTGAGGGGTTATTCTCTGGCAAAGATGCTTGTCATAAAGTGAATATCAAGTGGTTGACCGTAAACAGAGCAAACCACAGGGCAGCTGTCACATGAAAGCACTGAAATCTGGACACAATTAAAGCCTTGTGTTTACATTTTATTAAATCAATTGAAGGCGTTTTTGTACTGTAACTGAATGAATGGCAGTGCACCAGTTCTAGGAAGATAGAAAAATAGTCCTTGATATCTCCATCAACACTGAGTTGTTGACATAAGTAGAACTTGCATGATGATGCCAAATCTGATCTCCGCTGTTTGTTTGCCAGCGTTCCAAACATATAATCTGTGTTTCTGTGTGCCCTCGCCAGCAGCATGGACTGGCATCGATGGCCGGATAAAGACTGATCTCAACCCTGTGACTTTCTCAATGCTCGGACGAAACACCACAGGTTGGTATTGAGATTAACTGCCAGCTTTAACAGCCAGACACAAACCAGACTTTACATGTAGGATGTGTAATCTGAAGAATGTCTCATGTAGTTTTTCTACCTTACTTCAACAACTACTTCTATAGCACTAATGACTGATCAACTTTTTTACCCCTCTTTTTCTCAATCGCTGTCTGTCTCTCTTAGACCCAATCGCAAATTCAATGGAGCTGCAGTGGGAGAACCAGCCTGCTAATGATGAATGGTCTGGATTCAGTAAGTATTTCAGCTCCTTCCACATAACATACCCTTCTAAATAACTCCAGATCATTTCAATAATGTAGAAGCTGCCAATGATTCTGTGAGATGAAACTTAGACAACTAAATTAGACTTGAATTTGTAATGTCTGTCTAACTGTCACCCTGTTGATGTCATTTTTTTTAAAGATGGGATTGCATCAGTGGACCCGAGCTCTGACTGGAATGCCCCATCAGAGCACTGGGGAAACTACGAAGAACCCCCCATGTTGGTGACAGCAGCGCCTCCACCGAAGGAACAGCCTGCCCCTAACAAGGTTTCACTAACACTCATCCATCCAATGTGGTTAATCACTCCTGACATTTCTAAAACATTTATGAAAGGCCATGCTTAATAACATTTGAAAGCTTTTTATAATTTTATTCTAATTTTTTTTTTTTTTTTTTAGCACATCATAAAAGAAGCAACACAAAAACCAAGATGCTAAACTTTTGCCAGAATAGAAATTCAGCAGGAAAATGCTTTTGATCCCTTTGATGATTCATATATTCATGTGGTGTCCATTCCACAAAGAACCTCTTAAGATGTTTCTGCCATGGGTATTACTGTTGCCAGAACTTAGTATTCTAAACTTTAAATAACTTGAATGTCTGGTTTTTGTTATGGAAGGTGTCCGAGGATGAGAAGGACACTGAGGATCCGTCCGGTGGAGCAGCCAAATCCAAGAAGAAGAGGAAAAAGAAGAAGAAGACAGAAGAGGAGGCTGCATCTGAGGCTCAGGCAAGGACATAAAAACCATCATATTAATGTTTTGTACAAAAGTATAAAACTGTTCAATTTATTTGTTTCTCTGTTTCGGTAATGTCATTGCATTTGTTTGATTGTAGGCGGCGACCTCAGCACCCCAAGAGCTTCCTGTGCTGGGCTCCAAAAAGCAGAATCCTAGCATATCCTCTGCTCAGAGTAGGTTTAACATCTCAGACTCACTCACACAGCACAAATAAATGTTCCAACAGATACTATATAGTAATAATTATTCATAACTGTCCACACATTTCTTATAATACTGTATTTTATGTGTTCAAAATGGTTTAAACAGAGATGGTTCAAACTACAACATCCTTATTTTTCTTTTTCAATCTACTACAGAGAAGACTGAGCAGACTGTGGAGCCTCCGAAGCCCTCCCAGAAGAAAAAGGTCAGAAGGGAAACATGAAGTCACATCACAGGTCTATACAAAGCATATGCAAATGATTGTTAAACGTGTCACATGCAATAATTACCAGGTACAGTTTCTTTCTGAGATACATCAACAGTTTATCAGTTACCAAAACAAAAAGGAAAAAAAAAGCAGTGGATTTCACCTGCTTGGCTAAATACAGTGATGAAATATGGTCCTATGGACTCAGATCTTAAAACTAATTTGCACTATTCGCTACACTGCAACCAGAGTGGAGTTTCAGAGGAGGTAGGTTTGCAGTGGAGGTACATGTTCATGTCATTATTTTTTTATGGCATAAAAAGTGTTTTTTTCCCCCTCCAAGAGTGTATGTTTATAATTGTTAACCCAAAAATATGTTTTGTGTGTGTGTTTAAAAAGTAACAAGAGGACACACATGTTTTTGTTCCCCAGAATCTTGCACTTTGTTTTGTTTACCTTGCTGCTGCTGAGGACTGGTCTCAGATCAGGATAGGTTCAGATTTCTATCAAGTCTGTCTTGGTACAATGCTCAGATGCTCATTGAAAGAGTTAGTACGTGCTGGATCCATCCTAATATCACTCGATGACCAAATTTTGGATAAGTGATACCCACACAGAGCGACTACAATGTAAGAAATGGGAAACAAAAATCCACATTTCTCATGTTGTGCACAGGCTTTAACCAAGTTATTGTTAGCAAAACTAATGACTGAACATAAGAGTGCATTTTTCACAATAAAAGAGCATTTTGTATCCAATTTCTTATAGTGCAGTCTCTCTGTTAAGGTATCACTGCAAAGAAGAAATGTTTTCAGCGACCTGTAACTCTTTCAATACACAAAATACATGTTAGTGTTGTGTTAAGACAGATTTGCCTATCCTTTTAATGTGATATTTCCCAAAAAATCTCTCGAGTATAAAAGCTCCTTAATGAAGAATGGCAGCTGTGGTCAGGTTGAATTCAACGTCCGTTGCAGTAGTGTGTCTTCACAACGTCCACAGAGAAATCCATCTCTTCACGGTCCACCCCTGTGACGGCGTGTTCCAAACATTTGTACTTCTAGCAAAATCTGGTTAAATACACTGCTGTCTGAGCTTCAGAGCTGTAGGGAGAGGTGTAGCTCTGCACTGAAGCAGTGTATTTAATCTGTTTTGTTGAAACTACAGAAAAAAATGACTGATGTATTGATTATGGATCAGATAATTGTTTCGAAGAGGACGCTAAACTTTAAATTTGGACGTTGTAAACTGATTCTGGATCCACACTGGTAACTTATGTCGAGAGCACAGAACTGGTATGAACCACCAGGAGGCGCTGTAATGTGAAGCAAAGGCGTGGTGGGATTATCCCATAAAGCAGTAGCACTATGAAGTGTTGTCCCTCTACTTTTATCATTCTGATCATGTCTGTCTTTATCTAAATAGACTGTGCGTTGATTTTTTCTAGAGACTTGATTGTCCCTTCTGCACTCTACGTGATCTTTAAAAAACATTTCTCTTCCGGTTCTTGTGCTAGAAAAAGCCACGCCATATGTACAGATTGTAAGGGCTTTTCCATTTCTGTGATTGCACTGTGCAAAAAGGCTGTTCCTTCTGATGTCGATGAATTGTTTTTTCTACCTTTTTGCGGAATGTGAATTGTGTAACTTTTTTAGGTTTGTACCTGACTTCTAGGATGTATGATGGGGGAAATAATTTTTTTTTTGTTTGTTTTTGACAAATTGAGAATGAAGACATACATAAACATATGATATATGGAGCAGCTTTAATTCCACATCAAAGTTGGTTTTAAACAACACACACACACACACATTTACACATATATATAAAAGGAATTTAATTCCATTGCCTTAACCTGTAGTTGTATAGAAAGTGCATTGGCATCCTTTTTCTAGTTTCCAATTGCAAGTTTTGATGTCAGAAATTAATTTCATCTTGCATGACTTTGATAATAGTACTTGTGTACATGAAATGAAAAGAATGATTTTCTTGCTTCAACTGTTAGTACTTGGTCCTGGAGTACGACTCAGTGTATATACTGTAATGGCTTTTTTTAATGAGACGAGTTGCAGCTTTTTTTTGTGGGCATCCAGTTTAGCAGACATTAACATGAGTCTGTTGTTGGTAGGCAAAGAGCCTTAGTGCTTCAAGGTGTTGATCAGCTGGTGTTGTTAGACCTGATAGAACAAAATAATATGTTGCTGTGGCTTCAGGCGCCATTTCCTTTTTTTTCTTTTTTCTGGTTTAATTTTTACTGATGATTCAAATTGATTCAATCAATGTATTTATATACATGTCTCTAGAAATTGGTTATGTGAATGATTTTGTTTAATAAGGAGATACAAATGATGTTTCTATGTTTGTTTGGTATAAATGAAAAATAAATGAGAACTGCTTGATATCACATTGTCGTAGAAATACATTTTTTTGTTTCTAATGACAAACCTAGTAAAACTATGGTTTGCATATTATAGGCTTGGAGCCAAACAGTAAAACAAGTGTAGAGTTATTTTCTGAGCTATATGAGGAATTTTTTTTTCAGGCTAATCACATTTGGTGATAGCTAAAAGACAGATCTAATAACAGGGCTTAATGATAAAATATTTTTAAGATGACATTGACTTTACATATAGGTTTGTGTTCACATATGCATTGAAGCTGACATGCTCTCCTCTGACTAAATAAGTAAGTAAGTAATTTGCTAAGTAATTAAAGTGTTAAAGGTCCAGTGTGTAAGAGTTAGCAACATCTCTTGGCAGATGAGCGTTTTATATCTACAAAGGAAGCACGTCCTCTTCCATGGATTCCATGCATTTTTACAGTAGCCCAGAATGGACAAACCAAACACTGTCTCTGGACCTCCTACACAGCTGGAAGGGGACAGTGAGGCGAGGGACAACTGCTAGATAATATTAAATCACATTGGACCTTTAGTAGTAGAAGTAAATAGATTACCAGTTAATTAAAAAAGTAACTCACTAAGTAATAAAATAGATAAAAAGCTGCACCATTGCTAACTTTAATTTATAACTGACCAGTAAAATAATGTGAATAATGTGATGATTGTGATTGTTTCTCTTATGACTACTGTTGTGTTAAATCAGGATAACGGCGCAATGGATCACGAACGTCTAAGCATCCAATACTGCATCTTCTCTTAGAACTTATTCTGTACTGACATGCTAACTAACTAAATAATAAAGCAAATAAATAACCAGACCTCCTCAGGTAAGCTATATGTAATAAAATCAGTTATTATCCCGAATCAGAACTGATGTTTTTACCACTTTTATTCATGTTTTCATGCCAGAGTAACCTTAAAATATAAATTAGAGGCATATTCTTACAGCAGAATTCCACACAAGCAATACTCCTCTTATATTGTGCTTTCTCTCTGTCTATTGGCTTCTTGCTTTGATGTTTTCTGTCAAACTAATCCTAAGTCTATGATTAATACAATGAGGATTCACTATATGCCATGGTGCAATTCTGTGTTAGCAGCCAGGCCTGTGACAGGCTCTGCCTGCAGTGACCGTCCTGAGCAGTTTGGCCTCACCTGACCTCTTGACCTCCTTCGTCTCATCAGTCTCTTCATCGTTTATCTCTCCTTTATTTAGGATTTACCAGATTTTAATCTTTGTGTCAATTCACGTCTACTTCAGAGGGATATCACGTTTTTTTTTTCCCATTCATCCCTACCAGAGGATTGTTGTACTGTTCTTGTTTGTGTGTATAAAAGGCAGATATATTAATAGTGAAGGTCACTCTCTAATGGATGGGACTGCAGACGCTCAAAGCCCTGCTATGAAAATCACTCGCTAATGCTGATTTAAAAAAAGATCCATCTAAAAGTCCCTGTGTCTGGAACCCAGCGGCTTCACATAGTGCTATCCTGAAACAAGTCAGTAGAGCGTGGCAACATTATTCGACCAAAAACAACCAATGAATTCAGACAAACACTGGCTTTGGGACTGTATTGTTCCCCAGCAGGTCTGAGGAAAAAGGATTATAAGGCTTTATATTTCCGGTCATTATGTCAGAGTTCTCTCTGCACATACATGAATACTTCTGTTTCATATTTAAAACACTTTATATGACTGTGGCAGAAATCTTTCTGGCTGGAAAAATGGAGCATCAGTTTGAGATTTTCCTCCTCAAAACTGCGTTTCAGCATTTAAGAGGTGGCAGTCCGGTCAGTATTAAGTCATGGCAGGAGAGGAAAATCCCCTAATGTGACGATGATGCGATCCACCCACCAGGGCTTAGAGCTGTGGTCACTGGCCCATCTGTCAGGCCTGATCCAGGATCTTTGCACAGACAGAGGGACAGACTGACATGAAAGACTAACATTGCAATGAAATACATAAATCTTTAGTCATTTAATTTAGTTTGAGACTGTTCTTCAACAAGAGAAAAATACTATGGTGGTGACATCATCTCCTGAGGTGTCAAGAATAGACTTGATACTAATTGGCCAACTTCCTAAATTTAACAGGATGTCCCTTGCTTCATGAAAAGGGTTCAGAAACAGCTGAATTGGAGCACAGCCAGATTAACCTGTTAGGGGGCCCTGCAGCATAATGAGTAGATCTAGAAACTCTTGGATTATGCATGATGTAAACACAATATCAGCTCAAATAATGCACGTCATAAAACTAGATTTTGATATAAAACATCTCAAGATCAAATAAAAGCAGCACCCATTTAAAGATCGTTTGTGGATATTCTGCATCAATAGTCCATATTCCCAAACTAAATAATTACAAACATTTTGACTTAACACAGGTGGACACACACAGAAGGGCAGGGCCACCCTTAAGATAAATGCAGCAGTCACTGATACAGCTGTGAGTGTCCAGCTATGACATCAAAATGCCACAGTGTGAAGCTGGAGCTTTTGGGTCCCCCAAGAAAGTTGTAAGCTTTGTGGGGTCTGTACTCCAGCCCCGCCCTGCAGGTAAAATAGTGTTGTGTTTAAGGCTCATAGGGGCGTGTGACTTTAACATGCGCTTGAGTGTAATCACTGAAAACAACCCAATAAGTGTAAGGTGAAGTTTTCAGGACATGTTTAAGGCTACAAACAAACTTCTTCAGTCTTAAACTGCACAAACTTGTAAACCAGTGAAACTGCTTCTAATTTGATCCTTTTAGAGTGCTTGATTTAAAGAAGTTTTAAAAACCCTGAGAGGTATTCAACATCTTTTTTTATTGAATGCTTCAAACATATGAATGTACTCACATTAAGACATGACACAAATCACATCACCCACCAGCACATTCATAAAACATCAGAAAACTACAAAATAGGGTAGGAAATATGTGGGGAAGTGTGTTCAGGGACCGTATGCTGAGTTTTAGCTTGGCATATCCTGGATGTGTCCCTGAGAACCACTGCTCTGGACAAAGACAGGTCTTCCACAAATAATGAATATGGTTTATCCATTTTGAGCTCATATCTCTGTGAGCAGTCTGGGGTCAGTGAAGTAGACTTGAATGAATTTAAACGTATTTAAATCAAAGATTTTAAATGATGCTGACATTGGTAGCTCGGCTCTGAGATGTTTTGTGTGATTAATTATCATAAATCTTTCTGCATCCATCCCTCGGATCTTGGTCAAAATCCAGCCCTGGTCACGTGACTCCGGGATGAGCCAGATTAACGGCTCCGTGTTTGCCAGGAGTCCACAACAAGGCGAGCATCGTCTCAAACATACGCTGGATGTGGCGGTCCTAGAACCAGGGAGGCAAACTATTCCATCTTTTTTTTTAAAAAGACATAATAGTCTTGAATAATTAATTTTAGACAGCATTCATGAAATAGCTTGAAATACATAGCAGGATAAATTAATAATGATTTCGCCGTGGGACCGGTGGTACTCGACGAGCTGCTGTCTTTGCTGCCATGTACGGACAGGCACCATTATTCTGGGAATATGGTATATGGTAAGTCACATTTTTCATTCGGTATGAGACCGAAAATGTCCACAAATCTTATTTAATATGTTGGATATCAGGTGATAAATAACAAGTGCCGCTGAGTTGTTGGGGGTAAAGCTAAGTTAGCTAGCGTCTGCTGTTTGTCATTTGTTTTTCGGCACTCGCTTTTTGATTTGCCATTTTGAGGATGTCCTCGGTTTATACGACAATGTAACACATTTAAACTGTAATGTCAGCTAATTAATGTTCACCATTTCAATTTAAAACGTCTTATGTAGCTATGTACACACACTTTAATCAAAATAAGCACATGTATAAATATTCGTTTTAAAGCTAACGGTACACTTTGTTGTTGTGTTGGATTGATAACCTCACCGGCACATCCCGTCTGATTTGTCCTACATTTGTACCGGTTAAATATAGAGTTTGCTTCTGTTTTTTTAGCCAGGGGATAACCTAAAGTTTTAAACATAGTTCAGTAAGCCTGCTAAATCCCTGACCTTTACTAAGTGTTAGTCCTCGTCTCTGTTTGACCCCACTACTAATCAAGTCGTCAAAACGAGCCCACGCCAGGAAAAGTGTACTGTTGCCTCCATAATGTGTTTTTCCATAAGGTGAAAACAGACATAAAGGACTCGCAAGGTCATTTTTCTAATCCTGCTGGTTGGACACGTGCTGTGCTGTAAATATTTGATAATCAGCTCATCATTTGAGTCACTTCCAGCGCCGCAAATATGAGGATTTGATGCTTTTCTCCATTTTATATTACTGTGAATTAAATATCTTTGAATTTTAGACTGTAAGTCGGCCACAACAAGCAATTTAAAAGAGGTTTCGTGGTATCTTGTTACAATAATAAAAAGAAATAATAACAAGTTATGACCCTGATCAACATTTCATGAAGCTTAATGAGCCATTTCGTCCTCAGCAGCTGACCTGTATCATATCTTAAATTGAAAATTGTCATAACTTAACCAGTCTTTGACTTCACCTACAGTTCGTTTTGCATTTGAATGACCTTTATCCCGCACCCAGCCCTGATCCACCTGATCAATTCTTTCTGAAGGTTAACCCAAGAACAAACAACAAAATGAGTCCTGTGAAATTTAATATAAATATTGATCTTTATTTCCCTGACAGCTCATCAATGCAGTGGTCCTACTCATCTTGTTGTCGGCTCTCAATGACCCAGTTCAATACCGCTACCACCTTACCAGCTCCGAGCTGGGGACCGACATCGATGTCATGGACGATGCAAGTGAGTGCGAATAATCCACCTCATTGTTACATATCTGACTCGGATTAGATGTCTTCAGTAAGTTATTGCTTATCAGTCTGCATAAATAGTGCAAGTTCAAGATGATCTGAGCATAAGATCCAAACAAAACACAGCCTCATAGTCAATTAGATTATTAATTATCACTTTTACAGGAAGTCTCCCCCCATAATTCTTGCTAGTTCTAGTTTAGCAGAAAACATCAAAATATTTAAATAATGAAATACCCAGACAATATCAGGTTTCGTGGCTCTGTGACAATATTACTTGGCTGTATCTCTCAGCTCTGATAAAGCTCCATGTGTTTCTGCAGCTCTAAAATCCCCTCTCCTTTCTGCACACCACTTCTTTTGCCAGAATGCTGCTCTCAGCACCGACATAGCTGAGTAGGCTCGACTCCATAGAGATGTGTATTTTCAGTGCTTCCCACCCCCCCTCCAGCAGATATCATCATCATCACAGTCGCCTCTGGAACGCCACAGACTCTGTCACTGGCTACTCTGATTAAAAAAAAACAACAAACGACTGCTCTAATTCTCCATCAGATTAGAACGGCCATCTTGACTGACTCCCCGTCACGTAGCGTTGTAGCTTTGTGCAGCATCGGTCTACGATTGCGAAACAGTTGGGGAAAGGATGGAGATGGAGACAAGCTGGTGTCATGGTTTTGTAATAGGCAGCTGTCAGTAGCATCAACGTCACTCGAATCGTACGCAGAGTAATCATGAAGTGAAAACTCAGATGTGTGGAGGACGTGCCTGTGGGGTGAGGGGTGGCATTTGTGTATGTATGCATTGTTTGCATGTGTGTATTGTTTATATATAGTATGTGTGAACATGTGTGTGTGCGGCGAGGGATTAAGATGGAAGGGTATCATCATTTCCTGAGTCTTATCACGGTATCAGTAGTGTATTAATCACTGCTGCTGAGTGTAAGGGCACACCGTCGGTCATGATATACACAAGCTGCAATCAGTTTTTTATATTTTGTTTAACTGCTGATGTGGCACACTGATCTGGGCTACCTTTTACAGCACATGTGCTGATATGATGTATCAACTGGATGTCAGTGGATCCCTGTTAGTCACTGCTCCACAGTGACACTGACAAGTGTCTCATCAGTCATTTTTCACAGTTCTAATTTGAATGCGAGAGAGGTGTTACTTTTAGTCAAATTTAGCACCCCTTGCATAACAATTACCCGTGTCGTGGTCATGTTTTTGTCCAACGGGGAGTGGGTGCTAAAAATAGAGCGGTTACTTAAGATGCTTTGTTTTGTAAAATCCATGCCCGCGTTAAGACTTCTGGATTACGTCAGTGGACTGAAGAGTTCCAGTGAAATTACGTGTATGCTGCTGTTCTTCACAGGTAATCTGTTCTCACATTGTTCTGATTATGTGTGTTTTCTTTTCCGCAGACATCTGCATAGCCACTGCAATATCCCTACTCATGATTCTTATATGTGGCATGGCAACATACGGTGCTTACAAGGTAGATAAACAAACAAGACAAATAAGATTCACACAGACATTAACCTGTCATTGTTCTTTCTGAGTTTCTTCTCATTCTCTCTCCCTCATAGCAACATGCAGCTTGGATCATTCCATTCTTCTGCTACCAAATCTTTGATTTCGCCCTTAATACACTGGTAGCCATAAGTGTGGTGGTTTATCCCAACACGGTGCAGGACTACCTCCAGCAGCTGGTAAGAACCGTTTCCATCCAACCAAAACAGCCACCTTAATGACTCCTTGCAGACTTACTTTGTGCACTTTAGTGCTTTATCTGTTGAGTAACAGTGCTAAAAGAGAGGCATTCAGTCAAAACAGGTCACCCAGGTACAACACAGGTCTTAGTTATGTAGATTGGGTGTCCACTTTCGATTCATTGGTTGTTTAGCACTGAAAGGTCAAGTTTTGTCAGATGCTGATTTGTAAAAGGACACTTTCTCACTTTCTGCCCTACCTTTCACTCCCTCCCTTCCAGCCGGGGACATTCCCTTACAAAGAGGACATCATGTCCACCAACAACATGTGCCTAGTTTTTGCAGTCCTCCTTTTCATTGGCTGCATCCTCTCCTTCAAGGTAAGCCCACAGACGCTCGGCATCACTGCACATTCTCTCATTTGAATGACGTTGAACTGGATTGACGCATAGAAAAATGACTGCTTTTAAAACAATGACGTATGCAACACTTTGCTACAGATCACACACGCTCACTGAACATTTGTTCCCTGTGGATTTGCCTTTTTATAGATATCGCAATGATGAATGTAATGATTAAGGTTATTAAGTGTCACACTATGCACATCTCATGCAGTATGAACCATATGGCGTGTATAATGAATCTGCCAGTGTGAACATCATCAGTGTTCTTCATGAGATTATCACACAGTCAGAGAGCAGCGGGTCAGGCACAACAGGAAACCAACTCCTGTCAGGCTAATTTCCCCTTAATGCATGGATGATTCTCCAGGCGCAGCTACGCTCTGGGCGTCTGGGACGAGATGGGACATGAAGTTGCAGTCATCTGTACAATCAAATCAAGTTGTTTCTCCTCTAAGATCAGACTGGAAATGTTCATGGCAGATATCCAAAGCCAGAGCCGGGGTTGTATGATAGGAAGCCACTGGAAGATCCTCTGCTGGACTTAGAGAGAGAACAGTTATAAGAGCTTTGTTGCACAGATGGGGGAGCTGAATTGCTTTGTTGCTTTTAACTTCATTATTTAAGGTCAAATATAGATGTGTGCTTGCTCAAAACACAAAAATACTCATAAAATATGCAAAGCTAAATGAATAGAAGCCCATCTTTATTGATGGGCAGCACTTGCAGAATATATTTGCTACTGTAGTGACGATAGTTGAGTTATTTGCCTGGAAAAGAGCCAGATCTGAAACCTCAAGGACGCTTTCAACTCTCAGCACAGAGGCAACACCTGCTGAAGTTTCTGCCGGAGCCAACATCCTCCACTTGACTGCACTTGGCATAAATGACAGATGCAGACGGGCAGGAAGAGGGAGGTCTGGAGAGAGGAGAGCGAGAGAGAGAGGGATGTGGATGATAAGAGAGGTGTAGATGGACAGATTGTTGGATGAATAAAGAGACCCAGAAAGTAGATGGGGAGACTTTGTAGAAATGCGTACTGTGAACCTAGAGATTCAAAATGTTCTTTTCCCAACAAACAAAACAGTATTTTGACATCAAAAATTAAAGGTAAATTTAGATAATTCCATTTTAAAAAGACAAAAACAAAATATGCTATTTTTGTATAATTGTTTCATGTTTTTAAATGGTTATTTCTTAGCTGTATTAGCATCATTACAAGCATGTTTTAAATGTACAATACTGTGGTGCATAGCTCAGTTTGGAGTCAGTATCACACAGAGGAGGTCAGATGGGAAAGTGATTGGCTAGCAGGCAGCCTGGTTTCCTGGTTGGTCGGTTGCGCTCACTGCTGGCAAAGGTACCGACTCAGCAAGCTACTCACACATAAACACAATGAACCTCCTGTTCTTCTGCCAAGTCAGACAAACCTAAAGCCTAGTGCTACCGCAGTCTTACTGAGGGTAGAGATGCCTGATGAGTTGCTTCGGCTAAAATGCTGGTGGAAGACCAAGAAGACATTGTTCAGGAAAATGTCCACACATTAAAATATCTTTGTCTTTGCCGTGTAACGTATCCTGAGCTGATACGTCTGTATCAAGTAGTGATATGAAGCGTCTCTGCCGTCACCATCCCTAATCTTTATGAATGGTTGAGATCATAGCAAAGAGCATCAGTAATAACGGAGAGTGGAGACAATGTTGTTAAAGGTCATTGTGTGTGTTCTTTGCATTCACCTCCTGGGGACAGGCCTACCTGATCGGCTGTGTGTGGAACTGCTACAGATACGTGAGCGGCAGGGGCACCACCGAGGTCCTGGTTTATGTCACCACCAATGACACCACGGTGAGTCCTCACATTCACCCTGTAGTCCGTCACCTCACGGGCAGACTGAAAATCCTCCTCACTCAGATCATGATATAATTACATTGGCGTAATATTTTTTTTTTTTTACAGTTTTGGCTTTCATTATATATGGTGAAGATAAAGGATTTGAAAAGTCACTATGCGTAACACATTAACGTGAATACAGCGTATCCCATGCTAAGCTCAACATTATGAGGTCTTATTGAGTTATACTAAAACATAGAATACATTTACTTTTTTATCTTATAGCAGTTCAGTGAGTTGATACCTCTAAATGTACAAGGTAAGGATTAGAGCCATTACTTGTAATGTACAGCTTGAATTGTGCTTAGAGCAGCAACTTAGAGCCTGAAAATAAACAGATAAAACTAGTAAATGCAAAGTTCAACAAAAACCTCATTAACCTCAACCTCAGACTTGAGAAGTTCAATGAATCCATGTAATGCAGGAATGATTAAATATCTCAAAAACTGGATTGATCTCTGCAATCATAGATGCCTCATTAGTGAGGAAACAGTCCCACGTTCATATTTTATTGGCTTTTAAATGCATATTCTTTATGTTAAAAACAAGTTTCTGCTAATATATATCATATTGTGGTCATCACATCATGTCACATTTCAGAGAACTTTCCATTTCCCAGAGGTTTGGGTTAATGAGGTCCTGCTTTGAAATGACCGTAACTTATGAAATGAATAGAATAGTGGCCATGTCACAGTCCCTACACACATGTACAGATGGAGATGCTCTCTGTAGTATTTCAACCCTCAATTAGTTATTGCCAAATTAGAAATGGCAGACTGAGAGAAACGAGAAGCTGCTGTTAGTAATGTACAGGATTTTCTAATACTAATTAAAGGTGATTAAATGCATAAAAACATGTTAATTAGAATCCGGCTGCATCAGTAGGACAGGACTGTGAAGTAAATTTCTAAATAATAGTTCACGGTATAATAACAGTGTTAGAACAGTGTTCGGGGTCCACACTGTCAGTGTTGTCACTGTGCAGTTTATCTCTTTATCGTCTGACAGTCAGTGTGTGGTGTGGGTAGCAGTACAGTAGGTGCTGTAGGTCATTCCTGAGGTGTGATTGGCTGGCTGTGCAGAGCCGGGTGTCGTCAAACCCCCTTGTCCTCCTCAGTGTTGACTCACAGCGTTTCTGAAGAGGCTTTAGCATAGTCACAGTTTCCATTTGTCTCTCTATCTGTAATCCTCCACCCTGATACATAGGACATTAATCTGTCTCACACCCGCCGTTGTCTCAATATGTAGCACTTGTCACTTTGTCCTTGTTGTTGTCTTGGCCATGGTTCACACTGCTGACGTTTTTCACCTTACGAAACAGACCCTGCATGGTCTGATATCACATTGTGTATCAGATGGCCTTTCAGCAAATATTGGATATGTGCCCGTCAGTTTTGTCCCCAACAGATATGATGCAGGCAAAATGTGCAGGGACCAGATTCTGAGAGAAAACACTGAATATATTTGGCATGTTATGAAATATCTCAGAATGAATCTGCACATAAATCAAAGAACAAAAATGACTTGTGGCTAGCATTATTCTAAACATATTTCCAATAAAATCCATGAAAACACCAACAACAATATGTTTGTCCATCCACAATACTCTCTGACTTCCCTACTTTGTCTGACTGTCAGCCCGGAGCCAATTGATTAAATATTTTACAAAAATACAATAAAATAAGCTACTGTGACCATGTTCATGAAGGAAAACGTCACCCAGAGCCACATTCTGACTTATTGATTTATTTTTAATAGTTTCTAGACAGCTATGGGACAGAGGAATAAGTCACATCAGACTAGTTTTGGTCATCTCTTTGGGATTTGTTAATAATAAATAAAATGTAGAATATTGCCTTATTGACTTATTTTTATTCTTAGCAGTTAGAATATAATAAAAAATAAACTTTGATTTCATTTTATAAATATTTAAAATGTCCTTTTGTGAACAAATCATACAAACTAAATGAAGTTCTGACTATCATCATCATTAAGCCACTACCAGAAAATCAAATGTTTATTCAAATGAATGAGGAAACTGAGAATACACGAAACAAAATGAACCAAACAACTGAGGCAACTAGGTCAATGTGAAGGCCACAGCACAGGCTGTGTGAATTTTAATTAGAGAGGTATCAGGACGAATGCTTTTCAAATGGAGCCACATATCTGTGGCTCGTGGTTCACGCAGGTTAAAAGTCTGAATAGTGACGACATGTTTTTATCGCTGCGTTCCCCCTCTCTCCACACACACAGCTGAATGAATAGAGCGCTCCGTCTATTTTTACTATTAGAAAGCCGGCAGTGTGTCTAAATGGCTTTTTACTGCCTCGAACATCAAGTACCCAGCTGCTTATCTGCTGTGCTTTTATATAAATGCCATTAAAATGCACAAGGGTCGTGTCTCTCTCTCTCTTTTCCTCCTCCTCCTCCCTCAGTATATCTCTCTCTATCCTCCTCTCTTCTTCTGGACATGTTACATAATTGTCTGCTTGTCCGCTTCATTTCAAATCCTCTCTGTGATGTGTTCGCCGGGCCTCCCTGGCTGTTTCACAATTCCATCCCCTCAGAGCATATTCTCTCTCTCTCTCTCTCTCTCTCTCTCTGACTGAATTAGCAGCAGGGCTGGTTTTATAACACCATTTAAAGAGAGAAGGCAGTCTGGCCTCTAAAACACTTGGATGTGTGTGTGGATGTTTTCCTTGCAGCTATGGAGAGAAATCTGCAACAGTAACTAAGGCTGGGATTAAAATAACTCCCTGTTTATTATTTAATGTTCTATATTAACTATCTGAGTGTCTTAAACTGATATATTGTAACCCAGCTCAATGAAAGAATGCAACAATTCTCTGATATAGTCTGATGTGACTTATTCCTCTGTCCCATAGCTGTCTAGAAACTATTAAAACTATTAAAAATAAGAGTCAGACTGCGGCTCTGGGTGACATTTTCCTTCATCAAACCGGTCACAGTAGCTTATTTTATTTTATTTTATTTTTTTAAATATTTAATCAATTGGCTCCGGGCTGACAACCACAGACAGTAGGGAAGTCAGAGTATTGTGAGATAACGGAAAACAAAACGTCATTTTTTTTCTTATTAAACAGAAAGATACATAGTTCTCTCTTTTACCAAACTAAGCTTAAATGCCTTACTAACCTAAAAAATGTAAAACACGCATCATTTAAATAACAGAGAGAGACAAAATAAAACTCACCAAAACCATCGTAATAAACTTCTAAACCACACAGTTAGATGTGATAATATTCTGGCTCTACAGCTGTTTTCCACTCTCTTCAGAGGCAGACGATTAAATGATCATAAATAAATGACAGATATCATGCCAAAAAATAGTCTAAAAAACAACCAGTGATGAGCTCACTGATATATTTGTCCCATAACATTAATGCAGGGAGCAGTGGATGACTAAAATAGCTTTTAACTAGCTTCTGAAGACACAAGTGACAGTTACAAAATAAAAATAATAATAACTGAAACTTATTCTAACTGTAGTATAAGTAGATAAATATGAAGTCAGGAAAATGACTCAGTTTGCTCAGATTTCCTAACATTAGCTGACATTGGTCATACCAGGAAAAACGTGTTTAACAGCATATCACGAGTGAATTTAAATTCATTATTGGTGCATTTCCTGCTTATGAATTCAACTTTTCATTTGGAAGAGAGAACAACCTGAGCTTAAAGGTAGCTTTCAACATTATCTCACAGGCTTCTTCAGCAAATGGAGCAGACTCAGGTGTCATCACATCATGATATGTGAGCTGTCTGTTGATTGATTCAGACTGTGAGATGCAGCTGAAAGCTCCGAGAAGGTTAATTACAGTCAAACTGTCACCACCAAATCACTGAACCACCTTTTGGTTTTTTCAGGTTCTGCTGCCACCGTACGAGGAGGCCATCGCTATGCCACCGAAGGAGGCCCCCCCACAGTATATGGAGGCATGAGAGGCGTCCTCGCTCCTGGATCATATACCCCCTACTCAAACTACCCCCAACACCTACCATATCTCCCTCCAACAATAGGACCCCGACGCTGGCCACAACATGTTGAAAAGCAAGACCAATCAATGTGTTAGAGGCTGGTTTCAGCTTGGATTCCTGCCAACCTTAGATTAGATTAGGCTGACCCCCCCAACCCAGCTCCCCACTCGCCATACACCACCCTCTGGTTGTTGTGACGTATTTTCCTCCCCCCTCGTGTCTTCTGTCCTCCTCCAAGGACAGTATCACAGCAACTTCATCCTCTCCCGACCACCACCACCACCACCCCTCTATCTTGGCAGCTGCTGTCCCCCTGGCAGCATCTAAACTCTTGCACACCCTGAACACGCTGTCCCAACTTAATTTGCACTTTTCTTTGAGTGAAACGTGCACTGGTCAGGCCACCAACTGTTAACCCCCAATACTGTGAATCTCCCTCGTGGTCTTTGTCTAGAAACAAACTACCTGAAGAGAGAGAGAGAGAGAGAGAGAGAAAGAGAGAGAGCATGAGACAGAAAAGCGACATACATGATCAGTTATGCAAGAGCACTTTTTTTCAGAAAATTGACAAATTCCTTCATTGAATGTAATGTCGAGGTATTTTTGTATGACTTTTTGTATAACAGTGAAAAGTGAGAGCAAATGAAGTGAGTGAAAGTGAAAGGCTGTTCTGTTGTGATAAAATATCATCTGTGTTCTGGTGTAGCTCGTCCTGCAGGAAATCGTATTGAAAAAGGTTCCTTGACCAATAACTACTACGTCTTCCTTTTGTATCCATGGTAACACACTGTCTGTAAACCTCCAATCCACTGACTGCCAGTGAAAACCGCGTTCGCCCGTTGATTTCTGTCACAATATTCCAGTTTGCCTTCCTGTCTGTTCCTGAACTCAAAATTTAAGAAAGACTGGCATTAATATAATCATCCAGTGAAGCACTTATCACCAACATAAATGTTTTACACATTCTCACAACACATTCACATCCAAAAAGGCGATACGCATACTAAAATATGTACATTTGTGTGTGAAAATGCTTCAGTGAAGACGTCTTTGTTTTTCCTGTCACGTTGCAGCTGCAACAGCATCGTCTGTGTCTTTGTTTTTTTTTGTTTTTTTTACGTGGATCATGGTGTATAATCTGATCTTTTTAGTTGAGCTAACTTAGCTGGACTGAGGGCATTTTCCTATAAAGATGGCGTGACATGCTGCACATGCAGAGACTGAGTGTGTGTGTTTGTGTGTGTGTGTGAGCGCGTGGGTGTGTGTGTGTGTGTGCACGCTTGCCTGAGTGCTATGATGTAACTCCTAGGTCCTTTATATGTAGTATTTCTTTCTTTTGCACAAGCAGTGATATCATTTTGAGATATTTCCTGTGCTGGTGACCTTTTTGAAATTAACAATGGATTTTAAAGCCGTGGTTTAGCTTAGCATAGTAGCACAAAATCAGTATACAGTATGAAGCTAGATGCTTGTCTTTTGCCTGGAACTCTTTAGGCAATAAATTGAGACATAATAATGAAACAATATTAGATATACCTAATCCCATTTTTCCAATAATTCCTAAGTAGTATTTGCTATCAGGAAACTTTAAATCAGAGTTACATTTTGTCATTCAGACTATGCAACAGTGCATTCAACAATGTTAGATCTGGAAAGTAGTATTCCATTTGATACTAATACTGTAGTTGACCATGTAGCCATTTGTTGGCCCCTTCATCATTGTCCCTTTGTGAATTATGACCGCTGCTTTTGCAAATCCAACAAAGCTGAAAATGAAATTGCACTTTAAATTCAGCGTAAGCTCACTGAGGACTGGCGTGTTTGTGTCTTTACCACGTCATGCTGTAGCTGAGTGTTTCTAATATGAGCAGACAGCCTCTTCTGGATGACACAAGCTTCTAAAATGTAAACATCGTTATTTGCATCGTGCGATGTGACTGTCAGATTCTAATGTCATCAAATTTCAGCTGATTCGGCATGTACCGTATCTGGACTAGCGGATGGCTGATTCGTGGCTCATTTTATTAGAATCACTTCAGGACACTTTCCACTCACACACATCCTCTTGTTGGATCTGCATGAGCTCATGTCTTCAATTCTGAATAATAAAAAGATAAATCAACCAATGTCTGCTGCTGTTTATTGAGTCTAATGTTTTGATTTGTACTTGAGATTTCAATCATCTTAAAAAGAAAAAAGTTAAATTAGGTTTTTTTTTCCAGTATACATTTAACTCATAAAACATCACATAAATATTAGAAAGTATACTGAAATACATACTCATATTCACAGCATAGATATATAAATAGTATGAACGGTATAAACTTGTATGTGTAATACTGGATTTTCTTTAATCTTTGTTGATAGTGGTGCCTTATAATCATTTGGGATGGTCCAAATGTTTGCCATGACACAGAAATAAACAAACTAATAATGAATATGCAAATCAGATAAAAATCATAAAAACAGAGATATTGCAATTAAAAGAAAAACACAAGCAAGACAAAATATAAAAAGAGCAAACAGCACAGCACAGGTCATTTTATCTTTTACACAGTTTCAGTCTTCTTGTTTCTGCTCCTATTCTAACAAGTAATAAACCTTTTTACAGCAGCCATTTTGGAAATAGTAATAGTTGGAAACCTGCATTGTCCCTACTATTTCATGTTATTAAAATAGTTATTTGCCATCTTGTGGATCAAATGAGAAGATTGTCTGTTTGGTGAATATAAGGTTGGAGCCAGCAGCTTGTTAGCTTAGCTTAGCATAAAGATTGGGATGTGCTAACCCGGCTATGTCCAAAAGTAACAAAATCTACCATCACCTCTAAATGTCACTAATGAACATTTTCACAGCGATATTTGAGCAGTCAGAGCAGGAGAGCACAGGTGATATTCGTTCAAAGATGGCTCAATTCCATTTAGTGTCTCAGTAAACCAGCGAGTCAACCTGCACAATAGACCTTTTTTGTTGCAGCAGCCATTTTGAATGGAACAGAGCCTTAATTAGTATCACATTCATTGTAACACCTGCGTTGACCCTACTATTTCATATCAAAATGGCTGCCGTGAAAAAGGTCTATACTAGTTCTACATCCAAAATAAGGGGCACTCATTTTGACACAGATCTTACTCATAACATTAATGATGGCTCCAGCATGAACAATTCGAGGACACTACAACTGAAGCAGCTAAATGGAGTTTAGTCATTGTTCATTTTATTTGTTTTTATATTTATCATGCCTTTACTTTTCAAATATCAGAATGTGTTCTGTGAAAAAAAGGAACTTCATTTCAGTGTGAGTAGGTCAAAATCTAAACTGGGATTTAAATTTGTCCAATATGGAGTTATGTGGTTATTAGAGCTGACTGAAGCTGACATGCTCATCTTATTCAAATTACAGGGTGTCTGTGTCTTGTGATAGGGGTGTTGGCATCTTGGGAAACACCACTCAACAAAAAAAAAAAATGAATGCATCATAGGCTGAAACTGAGCACAGCGGCTCACTGAGGGCTGACTGGGTTGATTTAATGCCAAGAAATTCACTTTAAATCAGCATCTAACCTGTAATGCTGGGGGTTTCTGTGATGTAATATAGTCATTGCATTCATCATATTCTCTGTTATGCAGAAGAACTTGTAAGTAGTACACAGTCCATTTCTCTGCACATACAACCAGCCACTAATTCATGACCAAGTCTGAGCAGATTGCTCTGAAATTAAAGTCTCCAGAATATGAGCATTCAGAATAGCATGCCTCCAGCTGACTCTGATTCAGTATCCCTCAGTGGGGATGAATCAGCTGGCAGCTCAGCAAGGATTTACCCGCCCGCCTCAAAATGGATGCTGGCATTACCTTGGGCCTGGCAGTAGGCTACCAGACAGACAAGCTCACCTACTTTCTACCACTGGGACAGGCCAGGGAGGGGGAAAAAGCAAACAAGTGGGTCACATTCCATCTCTTTTCCTTGCTTGTTAGATGCAGATAGGGGGTTGCACAATGACCTCAGCTTCAAAAAGAGGGAGATATTTGTAGGAGAAGACACCAGAGCCAAAGGGTGGTTTAGTAAAATCCATCAGCACACTTTGTGTGACCTGGATTGTATTCATACTCTGTGCACTTTAGAGTCATTTTACCCAGAAACACAGCGTGTAACATGGTTTTAATGTGCTCTTCTACCTGTCATGATATTGGCCAGCTGGCAATGAGAGATGATCAATAAAGTTGTGTGTGAGAACATGAAGCACACAGCGTCCAGTAAATGTCCACTGAGGTGTAACTGATCGTCATATACCATCCAGTTGATGTTCCAGTGGTGACCAACATGGCCTGACATTCTGCTGCTGTGATTTTTGATTGATTTCTACTCAAATGGCTTTGTTCTACACAACTGGAGATAAATTAGTCACGAAGCAACCAATTTAATATTTAGAGATCTGCTAAAATATGATAACAATAAAGAAATAATCCTAGCAGCAGCCCATGTGAGGTGCTGGAGGATGCTGTATGGCCCCTTACAGGCTCCTAAAAGTTCTATTTATGGTGCAGATTGTTTAGATTTTTTTCTGCAACCTCTCTTTTAATATTGTCCTCATTTAGTGCGGGGCATCTGCTGCACGTGAAACAGATCATCTGGGATGATTTCATTCTATTTAATTCTGAATCAAGAAAACGGCTTAGGGAAACTGTGAGTGGAAAAACCGGGTCAAACCACTCGATGGATGATGGATGGCTTATGTCTGTCTCTGGGTGGATGCACCGGCCTGCCTGTAAAACCAGAGTTTTAAACCTCAGCGTATGATGTGGATGTGCCCTTTTTTAACATGACAGAAGCTCATCTCACTTGTTTTGGAAAATGAGAGTCACTTTGGCTGACAGTTAACTTTAGATCCTGGAGACAGAATTTGACTAAATAATCTCCACTCCAGAGCCACTTATCCAGCAGCTTTTATTTTGGCTTAAAAGTTTTATAAGGTCAAAAGCTCCAGAAGTGATCAAGCGAACCATGAGTGGAGATTATTCTAACAACCACTCAGTTATTTCAGTGGAAATAAAAAGCAGTGCTCACCTGGTATTATTCAGTATCACTGTAATGCTGGCTTCTGCTGAGGACCCCAGAAAGACCCACATCAGTGTGTGAGATGTTCATCAGCAGTTACAGATGAAAAGCTTTAAAACTTTATTGGCCTTCACTACCAAACTGCCCTTCAGCAAGCTAGTGGTATACAGTGTACTGTATGTAACATGGATCACTTAGGCCTGCAGGAGCTGCAACATGCCTTTAAACCCACCACACGTCCAACATAAACTGATGTTTCACAAATGCTGCAGTGGCTGCAACATTAGGTACGACACATCCAAGCAGATGTCAACTCATCACGTTTTGCTTAAGCGTTATTACACTTGACGCTGAGACAACTGTAACCGGTGAACACTGGCCTTTCAGACTTGGGCAGTACATTCTCACACACAATTCAGAGGACCTCAACAGTATGACATCACCCTGTAAAGCCCTTAATACCCCTGAAAGGAGAGCAGCCTTACTTGATTACAGTCAACAGGCTGTAGCTAATACAGCAGACGGTCATCCTCGAGGTTTATGTAAGTGAGAAAAACATTTTCTGAAGATCAGCAGTTGCGTAACTGTAACACGGCGATGAGCAGTCAGTTGATTGGATCGTCATTTACACAGAAACAGATGTCGTGCTTTGTTACACAAGTCTCTGAAGAAAGATCAACTGATTTTCCACCATTATTTCTGTGCCAACAGTCTCATATTGCAAACAGCTCTGCATAGACAGGAGGAAATCCCTCAAACAGACCATGAAAATGTTAATGGGAGAAAGCTCATCTGAAAACCAGAGCCTGCTGCTGCTCTCTGGTGGACACATGCAGGAATAGCAAGCAGGCCATATGGAGCAGAAATGTAACAAAATAAGGACAGCAACATGTTCTGTTGACACCGATTTTATTTATAACAACGGGGTGGGGGAACAGCTCTACTGAGGTGGCTGCTGCTGGTCTGGCATGCTCCTGATGATGTCAGAATCGCCTGAAGAGAATAAACAACAAAAAGTCAGTTAATGCTACAACAGTACTAAGACACACAATCATATCTACTGCTACTAAAATAGACAATACCTCCTACAAAACACAAAAGCTTATACTTAACTATTTGCAAATGTTTTAATACAATTGTATACATCTGCAAAAACCAATAAACAAAGTTATAAAAGTTATAATAAAAAACAAACAAAAAAACCCATAAAAGCTGACAGTATAAATGTTACCAACGAAGTGTTCATGAACAGGCCAGAAAACACTGGCTGTTCAACTAAGCACTCCGAATGGCTTTCATATAGCGAACCACTAGTCCTGAACTGGACCACTTTGAGCAGGTCCAACAGGCACATAAATTCGCACAGAAAACCAAGTGGCAGGAGGGAAAAATCTATATACTATTGAATAAAGTTTTAAGTCTGACAGTGATCCCAAATACTTTAAATAATAAAAGGTGAATGGAGACATTTTTCAGTCTTATTTGTTGAGCTTCAGGTGTGGAACAACAACTTTAAATTTTATTATGTTTAACATTTCTCCTGTAGTGATACAGATATGTGGACATTATCTCAGGTGGTATTAAATCACAGGTCTGGATACTAGTCCCAGCAGCTCATCACACAAACGTTCAGGAAACAGGACCACAACACATTTGTCTTCAGTGTGTTAGTACTATCTTACTAATATTTGTCTAGGTGAACAGGCTTATTTGAGGTTGTGCTTGAAAACTTTGCTGCTGCTTTTTGCTGCCGCTTAGTTCTGCTGCACAGGCTCACTGGGACCAGCTCCCCTCGGGCTATTATCCTTGCATTCATTTTGCTACCAGACAGTATTGAGCACAAGCTTGTGTCAGGCATCACATTACTCCATTAAATAGTTTAATGTTGGTCCACTCCATTGTGGATAAGCCAAAGAACAAGCTCTATTTGTGACTGTAGAAGAAAAGTTTGGGAATCAATGACATCACACAGTTGATGTGTCCAATAGAAAAAGGTAAGTACTCACCAGGGTCAATAATAGCCAGTGTGCACACCCTGTAGTATTTGCCGCAGGCTGTGCCGAGCTCGATGTTGTTTCCACTGTAGTGGTGGACACCAGTCTTGGCCAGCATAGCATAGTACTCAATCTCAGATTTCCTGGACAGAGAAGAGAAAACATGAGTCAATGCAGCACATACAAAAAAAAAGGTGATAAGTCATGCTAACCCAATAATTCAAATACCAATAAACAGAAATTAGCATTATTGTAGGTTATTTGTATTAATATCAAAATTCCTATAAATTGTGTGTAACCAGGCAAATCATGAGTCAGCTTTTTAGATCTTTTGTGTATCACAACATCTACACTAAAGCACACTGACATGTGAAACACAGCAGGTCAAGTAATTTTTAAAAAGCTGATACTGGTTGTGAGATTTTAACCAAAGTCTGACATGTTTGATGTTGTAATGCAAGCATCAGTTCGCACATTAAATAGATTTGCATGAGGAAGCTATATTGTGAATGTAATGTGCAAATAAGTTGCTTTGTAGAAAAGAAATATTCTGATGATTTTCTCCCAGAATACTTAAAGCCACTTTTCCAGATACAGCACAATTTCCATCATAATTTGATGACTTGTACTGATAGCTGATGCTCATTTGTCCATAAGTTGTAGTTGTGCACACAAACCTAAAACAAATCACATAACCCCAATGTAACTACTTGCTTTTAACAATTTATTTCATACAAGATTGATTTATTGTTGATTTACTGATCATCCCCATGTACCTGAGAGCTGGGCAGTTGTTGGCCAGGATGACCAGCTTGGCTTTGCCCTGACGGATCATCTTCTGGGACTGTTTGTAGCCCAGGACGTACTTTCCACTCTTCATCACCAGCTGGAGCCGGGAGTTGATGGACTCCATGGACTTTTTCTGAACAGACACAGATGTACATAGCTAAGGTTAGTGACGGCACACAAGCTGCAGTTAACTTACACCGCTTGTCTATGTCACGCAAAGGACAAAGTAACATAATGAGGATATTAAATATGACATCAACAAGAAGGTACACGTCATATTCTGTATGTTTTGTACGAATTGTTGTCACGTTAGTAACATTTAGCAACTAGCATTAGCTACACTGCCCGGGCTGTGTAGTTACGTTACTTGAGCTACAAACGTTAGCCGACGTCAAACAGACGGACAGACCGCAATAAACCGAGAGACAGCCCACAAATGTGCTTTAAATATTTACAGCCGCGAAAATTCAACATTAAACTACACATGTTGTGCGGGATTAATAAATCCGTCCGCGTAGCTACAGCTCGAGCTAGCAGGCCGTGACAGAAACACGTCTCCACGTGAAGCAGCAGCCGAGCCCTGAAGCAGCGCGTGCACTCCGGGCCGAGCCGACGCCACTCACCGTTTTCTTTGCGGCCACCATTTTTGCGGTTTAGTCCGTACCGGCCAACCTGGGGGCGAGAGGAGGGAAGGAGAAGACTGTCGTTAATGTCTGGACAGAGAAAGCGCGTTAAAATGATCAAATGGCGTATTTTTTTATTAAAAAACTCGGAGCTCTTCTTACTGTGAGTTAACTCCAATATGGCCTCGGAGAGAAAGGAAGTCCCAGCGTGCACCGCGCTGCTATCTGTCGGTGGGCCTGCGCAAACGAGTACTGCGCACACTCCTGGTCACTTTAATGATGGGAAGTTCGGTTCTTTTTAGGAAGTCAGATCATTTAACTCAGCTCACCAAGAAGAGTCGGCTCTTTCGGCTTCCAAACGGCTCTTCATGTTACCACTTATACCTTTAATAATTCAGCCAAATTTAGCGCTGTTTTGACTTATGATTTGTATGTGTACGCACAGGGCCATTTATAGCTCTTTGGGGACCCTATGCAAGATGCTATTTGGGGGCCCCTATTTTGTCAAACTATGTTCATGTTTGTGCAGTTGTACACAAAAGGGTGCCAGTCAACACTAAACCTTAGTCGAGTCTATAGGCTTACCCAAGTCTGCGATGTCGCCCAGGGAACCCTTGGGTGTAGGCATCTTCTAGAAACTGCATGTGTCACAGGCGCGAACCCACTACTGAGCAGCACGGGGGTTTTGACCTGCTCCGTTACCGACCTGGGCCAGTGCACCCCTCCTTAGACGACCTGGTGGTCCCGGGCTCCCCGAGGAGCACCATATCGATACCGAACTTAGTGCGGAGACCTGATCGACAGAGTGTGCTGCACCCGGTGGGAGACCTCTTTATTATATACTATACAACATGTACAACATATATACTATGTTGTCTCTGACTATACAACCAAGTCAGAGACAACACCAAGAAGAAGAAGAAAAAACTCTTGCAAGTGGACTACGAGGAGCTGCAGGTGGCCCACATTATCAATGAGGAGAAGTTCACCAATGAGGTCCAGGCAGAGAAGAACAAGAACATGCTTCTCCAAGAGGAACTGGAACGGCTCCGCATTTCATACCAAGTGCTCAGTGCAAGGTATGAAAATGATGTTCCCAAAATCAGAAAGCAGGCTGTTTACCTTCAGCATGATCTTGACAACAAGATCTTGCAGAAGCATCTCCTGCAATCTGACTTTGATGAAGCCACCGCTGCACTCCAGGAGGAGAGAGAAGAACAAGACTCTCCAAGAACAACTGGACAAGATGAGTGTGTCACTCCGTGAGATCAAGCAGCAGGCTGACACCCTTAGGTCTGACCTTGAGAGGGAATTTGAGCAGAAGAAACTCCTGCAAACCACTTATGAGGAGCTGCAAGAGGCACATAAACTGACCCAGGACAAGTTCTCTGCTGAGATTGATACAGAGAAGGAGAAGAACAAGATTCTCGAGCAAGAACTGGACAAAATCCACGAGATTACCCAGAAGTATGAAACCGAAGTCATCACGGTCAGACAGCAGGCTGACACCATTCAGCGTGAGCTTGAAAAGGAAATCAAGTCTCATGCAGTCTCAGTGTCAGAGGGCTTGCGTATGATCCACAACTTGAGGGCTGAGCAGGAAGCCCTCCGTCAAAAGATGGCGGAGGAGATCACTATCCTGCAGCAAAGTGCCTTTGAGAAGGAGAAGATTTTTGGGAGAGAGCTGGACGAGCTGAAAATTCAGCTCAGTGTTCAGATCTCACTCAACCTGAAGCTCTCCACTGAGCTCAAAGCTGAGAGAGAGGCTCTCACCGGCCGTGATGACAACCAACCACCGAAGGAGGCTGAAGTCGCTGAGGAGAAGCAGTGCGAGGAGCAGGAGACCATCAGTCCTGCACTGGCACTCAAACCACCAAAAGAGGCTGAAGTCGCTGAAGACAAGCAGCGTGAGCAGCAGGAGACCATCAGTCCTGCCCTGCCCCTCGATTCCCAGAGAGAGGCTCAGGGAAATCTTCCAGACAGAACAGCAGAACCACCTTCTGTCTGGAAGAGAACCCGTCACTTTCTGGGGTTGAGGAAACCTGAGAGGTTGAAGAAGAAGAGGGAGGACTAAAGTAACATCAAGTTTTGTGGGTTTTCTCCAGGTGCTCTGGTTTCCCCCACGCGTCCAAAGAAAACCCCAAAAAAAAAAAAAAAAAAGTCCCCTACATCAACATCAACAAAAAGCAAAAAAAATAATAATAATAAAATAAAAAAAAAGTTCAAAGTTCAGATATTGTTAAATTTCAAGGTTTTTGTACTTGTACAGTTCTTGGGCCTTTTTACAGAAACTTCCTCTGTCTGTGTCTTATTCTGATTTAGGATGACATTACAGAAACATGTCTCCTAAAACTATCTCAGGATTTGAATTTAGCTGATAATATCCTCACTGAATATAAAAATATAATATTTATTCAAATATTTAATTCTTTCTGCAATTAACTGTTTATGTTAAATTCATTTTTTGTCATTTTCATGGATTCATGCATTCGTTCTTTAAGCTACATTGCAACCAGTTCACCCATTAACAATACAAACTGATTAAAACATGAAATGAATCCGTAGAATGCCTCACAATCTTACATACCTTCAAAGATATAGTTGTGGTGTTTCAAAGTGGGGTTGTAGCCGTACTTATAGCTGCAGTAGAGAAGTAGAGCTATGCATTGCTGTGGACAGGGTCAGGGTCAATATCTGTTTAAGTGTACACCATATTAAGAATATTTTCATGCTTAACCTTGCTGTCAGACAACCTTTTAATTCGGTGCTAACTTTAGAACTTCCAACAGCTGTCTGATGGCAAAGCAAATATTACAAGAAATCATTGAGGGGTCACCGACCTCATGGTAAAGACAACTTTCCCAGTAAAATAACATGACATGTTTGGTATCAATAGATTCATTGCAATCATACAATTAATTTAACACCGGCTCCACCACTTACTTAAAAACTGGAATAACAGCCTTCAAAGGACAGTAATTTTAAAGCCAGATGATCCACCATCATTTTCAGAGGGTTAAAAGTAGGCCAAATAAACAAAGAAGTTCCTGGTGGACAGTGAAGTTAATTGCTGCAAACTATAGCTACTATTAGCTCAGTTTGTTAGTGTGTGTTCAGGCCTGGGGCAGGGGAGAATGCTGACAGGGAGCAGAGCCGGTGTCGTGCAAGAATGTGAGCTGTGCAAGTAGGCAATGTAACTGGGTTTAACAGCTTCTAGGGACACATTGACAGAGGCAATGATCCACGGTCACTTGATGGAGAAAGTTGATGCGGCATGACAAGAATAAATCTGGGACTGACTTTTAGTTGTTGGCAAGGGCTTCATAAAAAATAAAAGGCTGAAATAAAAGACAGACACCAAGCTGAGCTTCTTGCTGTTAGACTAGTAAGGAATATTATATATATACTTTATATACATATATGTTTTGTGTTGTTGCACTTGACTGATGTTTAGCTGTTACTTGTGACTTGCTAGTTTTTTCCGACGATGGTATTGCACTCTGAAACTGGCGGTGCAAAAATCACAAAAATACCAATTTCTGCATACTGTAGCAAGCTTTAAAGCTTGTCTTTTCATTGTCTGACAAAGACACATACCGGTGGTCCGCCTTTAGTTATGGCCCCCATCTCTGCCTGTGGATCTGAGGGACTGCACCTCTGTAGACATTTTTTTTAAACTTAAGACATATCTTTTTAGCCTGGCTTTTATTTAAGGTACTTCACCATTCACTAGTCCTGATCATCCTTTCTTTGACTTTTTATCCCATGTTTATTCACCTTATAGGTTTTATTTTACTTTTATATTTATTGGTTTTATTGTTGTAGTTTTTATGTTTGTTGAATTGTTTTTTAATTTTTATGCAACTGCTCATAAACTTCTTTTTAGTTTTAATTTTTTTGGTAACACTTTAGTTTAGGGAACACATATTCGCCATTAACTACAAGGCCCCAATAACCCACTGGTTATTTACATCATTATTCAGGAACAACAATGCATTAATTTACAGCCAATAAGCAATAATTAGGAGTTGATAGGAAAAATCTTAATTCATGGCGTAATAGAGGTAGAATAAGGCTATGTAGAATAAGGTGTTAATACGTGCTTAATAATTACTAATAGAGGGTTAGGGTTAGGGTTAGTAGCTAGTATGCTACTTATATGCATATTAGTAAGCACCTAGTTAACGGTGAATATGTGTTCCCTAAACTAAAGTGTTACCATTTTTTTCTTACTGGCTTTTATTTATTGTAACATTGTATGGCCTAATTTTATTTATTATATTATTGTATCTATTATGCTGGATTCTATTCATTGTTGTCTATTTCTGTTTTTATTTTGCTTCGTGAAGCACTTTGGTTTGCATATTTGCAGCGGCCAGCACATCAGGCCCAATTCAAGTTGTGAACCAGTGCCCTGGGCAAAGGCAATGACAGCTATATTTCTGAACATGTACGTATTTTGGCCCCAGGACACTCCCCTCAGACCAGACACTGTTCCATCAACATTCACCTTTTGATATCTACCTGTGAGATGTCATTGAACCCAATTTATGGCTGTGTCACTGTAATGGATCTTAATTTGGGGGTCGCTATTTTGTCAAACTCTGAGGGAGAGTTTCCAGATGATCTGTGGCAATGCAACAGTCTGTTACATTTTAAGAGGAAAACAGGCTGAAGAAATGCAACAGATGCAGCATGTTCCCGAAAAACTCTCCCCACCAATCCAAAACAGTAAAAAATAGACAACCTAACTTACTTAAAAATACATTGGACTAGCATCCATATTAATGTGCAAACAATGAAAAACAAATAACTAGTAAGTAAACTAGTAAGTAGTTTCTGTGATTGTGGTATGTAGAACCACAAGTGTGACACCTGAGGCCACTGCACAAGATCAGCAGAAATCAGCAAAAGCAAGTTATCTTGAACCAGCATCTATTTTAAAGTGCAAACAATGAAAACAAACCAACAATAAGAATAATAGTTATGCTGTAGTTTAATAGTTGATAACCCCACGAACACGTCACAGCTTCCCTATCATAGCAGCTTAGTTTGACTTATAAGTGTTTCAAACAACAAATGAGTTGGTTTGTCTGGCTCCAAATAAAGACAGGTACTTTTAATTCTCCCAAAATAAATTGAGACTGAACTTGCAGCTTGGGGGGGGGGACTGTGCATCCGCATAGTCCGCATATAGAAAGAAACGGCTCTGATTGTTACAGTTTGGAACAATTCCCACTATGAGCAAGCGCTAGTCACTGTCACCAAGTGCTTGTTCATGGGAATTGTTGAGTATCTGTAATAAATATTACAAAGAGTTCAGTCTAGACCTTTTCTATATGGAAAGTATCATAAAATAACTTTTGTTATGATATGAAAAATAAAATTGAATTGAATTGACTTTGGAACTCAACACTTCTTTCACCACTGAGGAGATATTTTGTATGTGCTGATTTTTCAGCTTCGCATGTAGTTTATCTCACTTCTATACAATTATGTGTTGTTGCTATGTTTTCATCATACATACAGCCCTTTGAACCACAGTGAAGTTAGTTTTAAGTTGGATATTCGACAGACATTCGCTCCGGGTAAACCTCTTCTTCGCTCCGGGTACAGTGCGATCCGAGCAAGCCACTCCAACATTTCAAGTGCATCCGTATTGCAGACTTTACAGTAACCACACGGAGATAGAAGACGGCTACAGCGTGTACCGACTTCCTGTTTTCAAAATAAAAATGTGGGATATATAAAGCAGAGATATTGTGTCTGAAGCTATTGAGAAGCTATTGAGCTGAGATGCTAATATTTACATATAAAAATTAATAAAAAATATTTAGAGATTTCAAATGTAAAAACAAGAGGTGTATCTCATGCAGCCAGTGTTTCTTTTATTCATTGGCATAAGGGACATTTCCAGTTTTTGTCCTTCGCGTCCCCTATGTCCTCGCTTTCCATGGACAGACATGAACTGTGGAACCACCTGTCGCAGTCATCACATTGTATCTGTTTAATTGAAAACAAATTATATATTTTATCATAATTTTTTTTATTCATCATTATTTGACAGCTAAACATTATGTTTTTTTTCATGGCTATATAACAATTCATCATGTCTATAAGTGTTTTTCAATTATTCACCCATTGTATAATGGCAGTTCCTGGTCCTGGTGGCTTGAAGGTGGCACACATTGCGCAATAATTTCGTTCATCAAAGACTAAAAAAAACCAAAAACATTTAATTATATATACCTACTATCTATCTTGTTTTTGCTTAATTTGCCTTTACCGGAGGCCTCTAGGATTTCAAGAGCCAGATCTCTCCTCTCCTTCTCCATTTTTTTCATCGATGTGCAGAAGTCCATGTCAGGGATGACTGGGAACGCCTTTATCAGGGCTTTTGCCATCTAAACATCAAATGCAGGTACTTACAACAATAATGGGGGACATATAATAAATTACATACACTCATGATTGCTATTAAACAAATTATTTCTATTCACACTATACTTTGTACATTTGCCGATATTGGTTCACACCAATTCATCTTTCACAAGAAAAAATCCTACCTCACATAATGAAAATTTGTTTTCGGCTTACCTTGACAACAATGACTCCACAGCTTCGTCCATCTTGTTGGAACCCCCCTTTCCATTTTACATCCACCCATTCCGTTTTTCCATGACAAGTCCTCCTCATCATGAAGTACTCCCTGAATAAAGTTTATATTCATCATACTCTTTAAATTCAGGTCCCTCATGTCCAGAGATTATCACACACATCTGCAACAACCCAATGAATAACCAATGTTTTCATTAATTACAAATAATTATTCATCATCACCATTTACAGAGCAACCCCCAAGATGGGGATACACTGTTCAATTTTATGAACTGTTTTCAGTTGTAAATTAAATTAAAATGAACTTGTTAAGGATACAGTGCAACATCCATGCAGGATATAATGATTGCATCCTGCATGTATTTAAGCTAGTCACACTAACGGAAACAGGAAGACACAGACAGTTATGTCAACACCTAGTAAAATAGAGAAAGTGTTAAGTTCTTTAAGATGTGGACCCCAGAGAAGAGACACAAACACACTGGTGAGTTGAAACTGAAAATACTTTAATTACACAAACCAAAAGACTAGACAAGGCAGGCTGATGAGGCAGGGCGCAGGCTGGCAGCAGGATATCTTCTGAAGAGGAGCGCAAGTGAACGGCATGCAGAGTGAGAGCATGGAATAATCTGACAGCGAGCAGGAGTGAAGACCAGGCTTAAGAGGTGGAGGAAATGGGCTGAGTGAATACAGGTGTGCCTCTGCTGCCAACAGGAGGAGCCAGCCACACCCCCTGCCACACACAAGCTCTGCAAGGAAACAGAAATGGGAGGGGGAACAGAGAGAGCACAAAAAGAAAAAACACAACAACCAAGACATACTAAACTGAACCATAACAGAAAGTTTCCTCTCTGTTAGCTCTTACTACAAAAGGTGTATTCAGGGACATGCATCAATTGATAACATTTTGAACTGACATTGCTGCAGATGTAAAAAAATGTACCGTGGGTAATTTTTATAATCTATTTTTACAAGTGAAGTCAGAGCACCTAAGTCATAGCTTTAAGATCTGAACATTGAATGTAATTGTATAAATCACTGGATTTACATCTTTGATGAAGACTCTGACCCATTTTAGAAATGTCATATTTTACCTTTTAGAACAGGGGTGTCCAAAGTTTTTTTAGTGAGGGCCAAATAGAAAAATAAACAAAGGGCCAGGCCACACACTAGAGGTGACATACTGACACATGAATACTGTGTGTATTTCTAACTCACCTATAATGTGAAGAACATTGCACTCAGAGGGAGCAGTGATGCTGCCCTTTGGATTGAAGGATGGCTGACATGTCAGGAGAAAGTTTGGTGGCTGAGACACGAAGGACTTCACAGAGATGGCTATCAGTCATTCTAGTTCTCAGTCTGCTTTTGTTCTGATTTAACAGAGAAAATGTTTGTTCACATATGTATGTTGAGCCGAACAGGCTCATGATTCTTTTTGCGTGGCGTCTCATCAGAGGAAACTTGGTATTATCCAAACTCTGATAGAAGTCAGGGAGGGAGAGAAGCTGATGTTGACTCTTCAGAGAATCATCACATTGCATTTCAATCAGTTCTAACTGCAGACTCTCTTCCATTTCTTCTGCATCCACCAGGAAGGGGGTCGAGAACAGCTTGATTTGTTTTTCAATGACAGAAAAATCTTGGAAACGCTGGTTGAATTCTGTCACGAGATGCAATCACAGACACATATTTCTCCTTTTTAGCAGAAAGGTCGGCCTTTGGAAAAGCAGACTTGATTTCAGACAGCGCAGGGAAGTGTGCAGCATTAACGCTTCGTAGTTGTGTCTCAAACAGGCGGAGCTTTACACAGAAGGCTTTCATGTGCGCATACAGGTGTGGCACCAGCTGTTCTTTGCCTTGTAGGTTCTTGTTCAGTGTATTCAGATGATGAGTAAGATCAAGTAAATTTCCAGGTCTTCCAGCCACAGAAGGTCACTCAGTTCATGAAGAGGTCGGCCCTTCTCTTTCAAAAACTGGTCGATTTCTGATCTCAGCGAATAAAACCGCTGTAGCACAGAGCCGCGGCTGAGCCAGCGCACATCAGAGTGGTAGAGTACATCCCCGTATTCAGCATCCACATCAGATAGGAAAGCTTGAAATTCTCTGTGGTACAGTCCTCTAGCTCGAATTATGTTGACAGTTTTTACAACAGTGTTCATCACATCGCCCAGCTGGACAGTCTTGGCACACAGTGCTTCTTGGTGGATTATACAGTGCATCCTAACAGCCTCACCTCCGCTCTCTTTTACCTTGGCGCACACCATCGATGCCATTCCTTTGCGCTCTCCCGTCATGGCCGGAGCTCCATCCGTTGTTACTCCACAGAGCTTGACCCATTTAAGCCCCATCTTTTCAACTGCCTCTGACACAGCTTCAAAAATATCTCTACCCGTCGTTGTGCCTTTTAGGCTCATCATGTCAAGCAGCTCCTCCGTACAGCAAAAATTATCATCTACTCCCCGCAAAAAAATTAACAGCTGCGCGGTGTCTGTGGCATCTGTGCTCTCATCGCATGCTATCGAGTAAAAATCAAAAGCACAAGCTTTGTCTCTCAGCTGAAGTTTCAAGTTAGCTGACAAGTCCTCGATTCTCCGCACCACTGTATTTCTGGATAAGCTCACGTTGTTGACATACACACACATTTCTGTGACTTTGATGAGGCACTGCTTTATGAAATCACCGTCTGAGAACGGTTTGCCGTGCTGGGCAATAAGTTTAGCAGCTTCATAGCTTGCTGTTGTGGCGTTTTCCTGTATTTTGTTAGCACGAAAAAAAACTGTTGTTGAGCTTGCAGGCTAGCTGCCATTAGGTTGACTTTCTGTGTTCGTTCGGCACCGGTGTACGATGTGTAGCTCTGATGTTTGGTCTCATAGTGCCGACGGACATTATACTCTTTCATCACAGCTTCATTGCAAATCAAACAGACGCACTTTCCGTTGATTTCTTTGAAGAAATATTCATTTTCCCACCGTGTTTGAAATTTTCTACACTCACTTGCTATTTTGCGTGTCTTCGGTGCTGCCATTTCAGGTGACTTGCGGTAAAAGTTTTTCTAAGGCTGGCTCCATCTAGTGTTGAAACTGAGAAGTGCAACAGAGTTGAGCTCAAGCTTCTTGTGCGGGCCATATTCAATTATATTTTCAGAATTTGCTGTGGGCCAATAAAAACTGGACCGCGGGCCGTAGTTTCGACACCCCTGGTCTTAGGTCTTACTCATAGATAGACACACACACACACACACACACACACACACACACCTTTACCTTTCATAAACTTTGTTGAGGCAGCTTTTTCCTGTCACCAAACAGAATACAACCTGCTGTATAGTGGCTCATTAAATAGATGGTGTCCATCACACTTAATGTGTGGGCAAAAACATGAAGCAGGCCCTCAATAACCTGATAGAAACAACAAATTGATTGTCCAATTAATAATAATAAACAGTCTCAAATAGGATGAAATATGACTTCCTTTACTAGCTTTACTATCTAATTATCAAAATAATTCATAATATAATACTTAAGATCAAAACATCAATGACAGTTTAAAAAGAACATTTGCACACTTGATACATACCTCCCCTGTCAACCACTGGTGTGGCCTAAGTGCGCACAGCTCTGAGTGGTGGATAAGGAGGTTCTGCCCCTTCATCTGTGAGGGAATCACTGCAACAACCACCTCACTGTCCCTTTTTTTCCACAGTAGGGTTAACTACAAATCAGGATAAAAAAATGCATTGGATTGGATGGGGGTTGGGACAAAGATGTGACAAAGATTTATTTATAAGCCTATGTTAATTAGGGCCTGGCACCTGGCGGTGCGAAGCCCTATAGTGTCTGATAGGATTATTAGTATGGCCCTATATTAATAATTAATTTTCACATATAACAATACATATACAAAACCACACCTGTGCGTCTTTGTCTCGGTGATCCTGTTTGACTGTTACTGTCTTCATCTTGCTCTTGGGTTTAGTTAGTTTTTTTGGTGGATTAAAGTACTTTGATTTTGACTTGGACCGTCCAGCAGAGCTGTCTCGCTTGTTCTAGTGTTCAATAGGGTCATCATCTGACTTGCCTGAACTTGTATTGAGTTTGTCCAAAATCTGCTCTGGAAGATTTTGTTGCATGATGTGCTCAATATATCTTCCCTGCATTGAGGCATACATTTTGGACACAAACTCTGCTGGTCGCAAGTATCTCTTCTTTTGCAGGATGGAATGCTTCACTAAACTAAACCACAGCTCAACGTGGCAGTTTGTATCTCTTGTTTTAGGATTTTCATCACTTATTTTAATTTCTGTCTTCATGTGCCGTGAGAGATCCCCAAGAAGCAAACCACTCCATAGAGGAAAGATCCCCATGTAGTTTTTAAGTAGCACATCGATAACACCAGGACAGTGGTACTGTTTTTTTGTGCCAATAGCATCATCAGAAAGGACGTCACATTCTGCTTGGTCCCTTTGGAGTTGAAAAACTTGTGTAAAAGGCGACTTTCCAATAATGGTGTTTGCAGTTTTGTCCATGATGATCTTCTCACCTTCCATCCTTTGGTCACTTTCTTCCACCTTAAGGCCCTTGTTTTCCAAAACACACACATCAAGATATCCTTTGCTCTGGTTCACCACTACTGTGTCCTCCTCTGAATCAAAAAGCACACATGTGATAAAAAACCTCCACAGCCACCTTCATGCTAGTGCAGTTTAGAAGGTAAGCAAAGGTATATAAGGCATATTCCTTTATGCCTTTGTCGGTGGTTTTCTTCACCAATGCTTGTAATATAGCCTTCAAAATGTGGGCAGAGCAAAGATGAAGCACTGTAAAGGTTGGGATTTCTTTGGTTTGTCCCATTCCGATTTCGTATGCTCTGTCAAGGTAGACAGAAACATTTTCTTTGTTGAATGCAATAAGTACACTGTCAATCATAGCCCAGCTATGATCTGTCTCAACCTGTGCTATTTGTTTTTTTGTTTTGTTTGATATTTTTCTTTTAAATTCCATAAGCCAGTGTGATATGGCAGGAACTGAATGGCTGTTTGACACAAGTTCTGTGACAGGCAGGGGAGGGCTGTCCTTGCCCATGCCGGGCAAAACTAGAGCATAATACAGAACTTTCTTGTTTTGATCTGGTATTTTCTGGACAACACTGCCTGTAGCATCAAGGTAGAGAGTGACAGGTGATGGTTTTTTTACTTTTCACTTCAGAGGATATTTTCTTTAAAACATCCTTGGTCATGCTGCGAGTTATGTTGCCAGCTGTTATTTCGTCAACCGGTGTATTTTCAATCAAATTTATTTGTATAGCCCAAAGTCGCAAAATACATTTTGCCTCGGAGGGCTTCACAATCTGTACAGGGAGTGACACCCTCTGTCCTTAGACCCTCGGTTCGAGTGAGGAAAAACTTGCCCACAAAAAACCCTTTTAACAGGGAAAAAAAGTGGAAGAAACCTCAGGAAGAGCCACAGAGGAGGGATCCCTCTCCCAGGACGGACAGACGTGCAATAGATGTCACGTGTACAGTCAACAAGTCAACAGAAACATTTTGTGTAATTACAATGAAAAATGACAATGGATTACAATGAATGATAAAATGATTACAGTAGCAGTGGAACCTGTGATAGAGATAGAGAGACACAGATGCACAGCAGCAGCAAATCATTAACTAAGTCACTATAAACTGTAATGGAGATCTGGTAACATTAATGACAGTAATAATATATGTAGTGGACGTCATGCAGGACCACAGCAGCAGTCACGATCCACGAGAACCTGCTGGACGAAAGAGCACAGAAACTCCGGGAAGAAGTTTAGTTAGTAAGATGCATTAATGTACATGTATGACAGACATGTATGTTTACAGATGGTGGTGGTGATGGTGAGAGGGAGAGGGAGAGAGAGAGAGAGAGAGAGAGAGAGAGGGAGGGTTTTCAGTAAAGGGAGATGTGACTGCATCTTCAACCAATACCATGCCTGGCTAGGCATAACCCTGAAAGGAGGAGTCCCCCGGCAGTATAGTCCTATAGCAGCATAACTAAGGGATGACCTGAGCCAGCCCTAACTATAAGCTCTATCAAAAAGGAAAGTCTTAAGTTTACTCTTAAAAGTGTTGACCGTGTCTGCCTCCCGAACCCAAAATGGTAGTTTATTTTCCAGCATGGCGTAATGGAAATTGCCGACACCTTTGGTTATAGCTTTTGCTATTTTTCCTCTTCGCAGGTACTTTGCTGGTCGAAATCTCCTTTGATTTTTTCTGTGTGTAACCGCACCAATGCGAATCACTTGAAAACTTATTTTTGTATCTGTTAATTTTGGCTTGTCTCTCTTAGAGAAAAGGTAGACAGCTACACACTCATCAAAAGTGCATGTTGCTCTTGCACTGAAATAGTGACATTTCTTTTCGTGGCTATGACTTTTTTTAACATGCTGGTATTTAAATGCAATGGGTTCTCATGTCATGTTTAGGTTTTATTTTGTCCCATTGTTTATTTGTTATAAAAATTTTGAACTTTTTTCGTCCTGGTTTGCAATGTCTGTTGTCAATCTCTTCATCCTCTGCACCTTCAGCATTCACTGAACTGTCACCTTCTTCTGCTGCTGGTATCTCTTCTGTGTCTCCAGTGTAACTCTCCTCCTGTTCATCCTTCTTACCATCTGTCTTTCCCTTTCCATGGCTCTTCTTTGCCTGTTCTTGTGTCTCATCTACAATGAAAACAAATTTTTGCTTATGATGAAACAAGTTTAACGTTACAATATTTTTTTTTATAAGTTGGTTTCAAGTTATAACATCTTAAGTTGATTTTAGGTTATAACGTGATAAGTTAGTATCATGTTATATAAATATATAATATAATATAAATACAAAAATGCGTTGGCGAGCTGGGAGCTGTTGCTGCCGTTTCCAATTATAAGTACAAGCAGTATGACATTATGTAGTATTTCAGCAAAATAAGCCTTTACATCTACAAAAAGTTTCACATTAAGTAGTTTTTAAGCGTAATTAACCTTTTAAAGTACAAGAAGTGTGACATTAAGTAATATTTTATCCGTATAACTGTCCGTGGTAGTGAACACCTTGGCAACAGTAAACAATGTGTCCATATAACACTATGTGCGAACAAAAGACTGTATGGATGTGCTTTACATATGCACTGTATTGATGTGCTTTACGTATACGGTATGTGCTTTACGTATGCACTGTATTGATGTGCTTTACGTATACGGTATGTGCTTTACATATGCACTGTATTGATGTGCTTTACTTATGTATGGTATGTGCTTTACATATGCACTGTATTGATGTGCTTTACGTATGTACTGTATCGATGTACTGTACGTACTATGTAGATGTATGATATGTATATACAGTACGTGTACAGTATGTTTAGTATGTATGACATTTCCTCCCATTCACTTACATTGTAAACACTTGAATAAAAAGGAATATCATAAAATTTATGAAATATATAAATAACAAAACTAATAGCACATATCAACGTTTTAGTTACATAAAAAAAAGTGTAGGAGGAGATAGCAAGCGAAAAACGCACAGACGAATGATAATAATAAAAATGTAAATAATATACAAACAACATGATTGTGACAGCTTGCCAGCTCTCACACTAAATGAATAAATAAATAAATAGAATATAAATATTAGTTGTAGGCTATTACCTGCACAAAGCACTGCTGTCTCTGTCCTCCCTCCAGATGATTTTCAGCCAATTGGTGTACTCTTTTTTGGTGGTTTTAAACACATCAAGTGTGACTGATGTCCAAATATCTGCTGGGACATTTATCTCACAAACATGATAATACATAAAAGACCCGACAATGGCTTCTCTCCCCCCAGCTTTTTCCCACATGTCTGTGGTCTTCTGTCTCTGCCCTTTTTTGAAGCTACCCATATTCAAGCAACCTGCAGCCTCTAGTCTCCTGCCTCAAGTCTCAGCCTCTAGTCTCCTGCCTCAAGTCTCAGCCTCTAGTTTCCTGCCTCAAGTCTCAGCCTCTAGTCTCCTGCCTTTACTCTCAGGCCCGCCCCTCTAGTGCTTTGAAGCCAGGTCACCTGAGCTTCTCAATTTCAGAATAAAAGCTCTGCTTTGGAAGTCTTGAGAGAAAAGATTTTTATTTATTGTTTTTATTTTTATTTAATTTATTCATTTTTATGAATAAATATTAGCATTTTAGCTCAATAGCTTCCAGGTCATGTGATCAATTGACTCAAAATCAGTGTGGGATCATGTTACTACACTGGTTGCATGAGATACACCTCTTGTTTTTACATTTGAAATCTGTTCATATTTTTTATTAATTTCTATATGTAAATATTAGCATTTTTGCTCAATAGCTTCCAGGTTATGTGATCAATTGACTCAAAACAGGGCTCTCAAGTCTCACGCATTGAGCGTGAGACTCACGCATTTCAACCATTTCACACGCTCACACGCCACACCTTGTATTTCTCACGCAGAGAAATTAGCAGGATAATGTCCACCAAGTTGCGCCGCTATTTTTTCAATAACAGTGGGACAGGCCACGCACCAGCCAATCAAATAGAATATAACTACTGAACAGCCAATCAAAAATAACCTAGCTGTATCCGGGTAACATTTAGGTATTCCTGCTACAACAACGTTACAGCCAGTGACATTGATCTTGCTACACTCATCGACATGGAAGAGGTCCATATCCTATAGACCCCCTATAGACCCCCGTCTTCACCCCAACTAAACCCCCACCACCGCCGCCACCAAAATCTCACTCTGAACTCATTTCAAAACTTGAGAGCCCTGCTCAAAATCAGTGTGGGATCATGTTACTACACTGGCTGCATGAGATACACCTCTTGTTTTTACATTTGAAATCTGTTCATATTTTTGATTAATTTTTATATGTAAATATTAGCATCTCAGCTCAATAGCTTCTCAATAGCTTCAGACACAATATCTCTGCTTTAAATATCCCACATTTTTATTTTGAAAACAGGAAGTCGGTACACGCTGTAGCCGTCTTCTATCTCCGTGTGGTTACTGTAAAGTCTGCAATACGGGTGCACTTGAAAAGTTGGAGCGGCTTGCTCGGATCGCACTTCACCCGGAGCGAATGTCTGTCGAATATCCAACTTAAAACTAACTTCACTGCGGTGCTCTTTGAGGCATATTTTGTGATTTTGAGCTCTAATAAACCTGAAATGAATTAACTAATTGCACATTTTGTCACACTTCCACTGGACATTACGTTTTTCAAGTAAATTAACTCAGAACTCATTGACAGTGGTCTAGCTGTTGCTTTGGAGAAGTAAATGTGCAACTGGTTCACTTTCCCCGCCCCAAGAGGTTGCCGCTGCACACTGACTGAATAATGTATTTTTGTCCCTGCGCCAGCCGCCTAGAAACAGCCTAAGTTACAGTACACAACAAAAGCCCACATTTCACCTACGTGCCCAACTGTTTGGTGACTTGTAAACACGACACAAATAGCTGCTCGAGTTTTTGGAGGAAGAACCACCATGCGCAATTACGCACGCGACTAACGGAATTTGACGCCCAGCCTGTCTTTTTGTTTCTCCTCCAGGGGATTCGCTGTCCATAGTTTTGAATCCTCTCCATTTACAGAGACGATATCTATGCACGACGTCATCAGTGCAGCCACAGCCTCTGCTCACCTCTTAACTCTGAAGTTCACCACCCAGTCCTGCATGTGCACAGGTCAGGATGGGATGCTCCACTAGTTCCCAAACTTCAGCGGTAGATACGACTCGACCCAGTGCTAAGCCCGAGGAGAGCAACGGAGCCAGCACAACAGGTGATGCACAAAGCTTTACGCTTCTTTGCAATGTAATAAATGTGTTTATGAAATATGTGGAAAATACAGATAATATATGTGTTGTATAAGCAGCTAGGTAGCATTCGCTGTAAGCATATTTTAAGTGGCCAAATACAGAATATTACATTTATTAGTAACTTAAAGTAATGTTTTATTGTCAGCTTTGTTGTCAGTATAATTAATATGTATATTTACATTAATGTCTTTTAAATATTGTGAAATTATCTGTCAAGCAGTAAGCACTGACCAAGCACTATCCATGGCTTCACTTAAAAGACGTTAATGACTCTGACACCTGTAAATATTAATTTGCTATAACGATACCACTCATATTATGTATAGAAAATGATTATTGAAATTAAATGTATTCATTGAAGTGCTTTTAATAGTTATTTCATTGCAGTAGATACTATAAATAGCCTGGAAACATGTAGGTGTCATTGTAGAAGTTCACTGCCGTCTCAGAGTCGCCTCATCCATTTAATTATACTGAAGGGAACAATGCTCTGATAAGGAGGACCCAGTCTGCATGCAAATGATCGTCAGTGGATTTCTGTGTGTACAGTATCAGATGTCTGTAGTTTTAGTGCTCCACTGTAACATGATGGGAAAGTTTATTGTGATTATTTAACAGTGGATTCTGGCTCTGTCATCCCTGAGAGAGACAGTGGCATGAAAGAAGGTTTGGTGACAGTCTACGGTTTCAATAGGAAATGGAGAAGCCACCTTGGACACTCCTTTGTTGTAGTGGGTCAGATATGGCCCCGCTGTGGTGCAAACTAGCACACGTTCCAAGGTACAACACCAACACTGGATCCTGTGTTTGTGTTTAGCTGTGTTAAGGTAGAGTAGGAACATCTAAATATGTGCAGGACAAATGTTATTTACCTTCAGCGGCTGTCAAATGTTTACTTTTGCCAATCTGTGTTGTGCACGATCACAACAAATGTGACTTTGATTAAAGCTCTGCCAGCTTAAGCACTGTCTGACAGAACCCAGAAATAAGTTGGTTAAAAAATGCACTAAGGGGACCACCTCTGAGCTTCTCTTTGCATTCCTTAAAGAGGCATCACAGGCTTGTTATTGCACTAAAAAGATAGAGAGACGCGTGTGTGCACGCTCACATAAGATGCTCACAGAAGATTTTCCTCCTGTGACTCTAAATAAAGTTTCTCATCACTGTTATCAGCTGATGATGGCAGAGCTTCAGTTTTTGCTTGCAAGTCACTCTATGTTTACCAGCTGAATGACATTGAACACCAAGGTGTTCCTGTTAAAATCGTCTTAGAGGTCAGATGTAAATTTGTCGGATGTTATCCTATTTTTGCATGTAGCTCATTTCCTTCGCCTCTTGTTCGTCACGTCTAAGAAAGAAGAATGACATTGATTAACCAAAAACCCATCCTTTCCTCAAAACTTTAAAACTCCAAGAGTCTCACTGTTAAGTGAGCGTCTTTCTTCTGACAAATAGGATGTAGGGCTACTAATTCATCATTATTGCAACACAAAAAGTATTTAATATGATATAGAAACTATTGGCAAGGTTAAGATAAATATTTATCAAGAAACCTTTAAAGAATCTAATATTTTTAAAAAGAAAATAAGGTGACAAATTTATAAAATGTTCCCATTTTTGGAAAGACATCTGATTAATACAAACATAGAAGGTTGACAGTCAAGACTTCTCTGATCCATGCAAATACCTGCAATGCAAATCCGTCAGAAACAAAAAGGCTACAAGGAAATGATCGCTAAACACATGGCAACCTGTTTAAAGAGCTGAGAACTGTGCGGTATGAGGCTGTTAATACTTATTGACGTCGGTCCACGTAATCATTAACCTCTTCTGTTTTCAATTATGTGTCAGTATTTTTAACTTCCTACCCAGTGATTTGTGGCAAGTAGCAGCAGCATATGTTTTTAGTCTTTTCCCACTTATTTCAAGAAGGAACAGTTGATCAATTATAATTCTCTCAGTTCTCTAAAAAAAGGCACACACTCTCTTTTTTTGTTCAGGTGAAAGTAGTAGCTTTACATGGTCCAGTGATCAGAGACCGGAGTTTAATCCTTGGATGTCAGGAGTCATTCTGCCTGCATTATTTTAACACAAGCCCCATTTTTAAACCATGAAACTTGATCATATTAACTTTTATTTTTATGTCTATTCCCGTCCAGACGTATGAAATGTAATGGCATTTATTTGCCACAGATACTCATAGCGTCAAAGGTGCCTAAATAGTGCACAGGAAGTTGTTTTCAGTGTTGCATGGCACCCATAATGATACGTGTTACTGGTTAACTCTCTGGCTTTGGGTTAAGTCAACTGTGTAGCCATGATGTAGGCAACACAAACATAAAGTCAAACAACTGAAGCCATGAATGGAAAGAGATGATGAGGAAATGATGAGCGAGAAGTGCAACAAAGGTCCTGGTCAGATTTGAACAGGGGATTTTGTTGGCACCTAAGCCATGAGGACACCGCTTGAGATAAATTAGAGGAAAGTTTTAACTCAACACAGACAGAACAATATCAGTAAAGGCCCACATTTAACATAATTTAATGTTATAACTAGTTTTATATGATCTTCAAAGTGTCTTTTTGGATGTTTGGATCACATGCTCTGTTAATACATGTGTCCCTGACAGGGGCAGCCAATGAGAATGGGAAAGTAGCTGAGGACAGCGAAACTATTCCGGACCAGACACCTGCTCAGGGCGGCGATGCTAAACCTGCAGAAGAACCTGCTGCAGCTGCAACATCTGCAGATACCACCGCTGCAGTTCCACCTGCAGGAGAGGAGCCTCAGCCTGCTGCAGACAATCCGCCTGCAGAGGCTGCTGCACCTGCCGAAGCTCCGGCAGCGGCAGCGGCAGCGGCAGACAGCAGCGCTGAGACAGCGCAGAGCTCCTCAGAGCCTGCAGCTGCAGCTCCTGAGCAAGGTAAGATGGAGTCAGAAACAGCACTGTGACACAGTGTAACTAAACGCACAGGAAAAACACACAAAACACACACGTACTGTAGTTAAGCACAACTTGCAGGTACTTGAGTACTTCCATTTTGGAAGCCAATGTGCTTTTTACTCCACTACATTTATTTAACATGACTTAATTGTTCCTGGGCAGTTTCAGCTTATCAATATAAAAATATAAATCAGCTAATAAATTATATTCTTACAGTTTGAGCTACACAGCAGTATATAAAGTAATTAGAATTAGCGCCAACTTTAACAGTTGTAGCATTAAAATGAGTATTCACTTTTATTATCTCCTCCAGGCTCTTTTTTTTTTTTAAGTTTGCTATTTGTATTTGTACATTAATAGAAATTCATTCATAAATTAGAGTTTAAGCTTGTTTCTATAAACATTTTTAGGACTTTTTTTTTATTTTAGTGGACTGAGAGCTGCAGAAAAACTTTGGCTTCAGTTTTCCTTTGGGCGACAAACTCCACTTTGTCTCTGCAGGCTGTTAACCAAGCCCTCGCAAGGTTCCTTTGCAAGGCTATGCAAATGACCCACCTGTGCACTATCTCCTAACAAAATGACTGTCTGATCTTGTGACCTTGTGATCTATCACGCTGACTAAACATTTCATATTTTATCAGTTATAAAACTGATGACGATGGAGCCGCATACTTGCATGTGTATTAATCTCTCTGTGTGCGTGTGCGTGTGCCTGGCTGTTCCTATGATTGGATGCATAACCTTCAGAACATCCAAAGAAACATCTTCAACTACTTCTGCGTTCAAGGATTAAACATTGAGAGGGGATTTTTCTCCAAAACTGATCATTTGAAGCTGTTCACTAGAAAACAATAGCCACAGTATTTGTGTGTCCCATCGAGGGGAAGTGGAACCTATTAGGGACAAAATGTAGCTACAATTGTTCCCATTGAACAGCAGTAACCCGAGGACTCCTCTCCCTCCTGTATAGCGACTCAGTGAACCTGGGATGCCATAGCACCCGGCAACATAATGTCCCTTCCGTCCTTCCCTAGACCCACCACAGTCCCACTGCAATGAGAGTAACCAGGCTGTATCCAACAACACACAGACCTGACATGATTATAATTTATCTGATTATTTGGTTAGTATTTAAGAATCAGTCTAAACACTTTCAGTATGTGCTGTGTTTACCTCATCAGGTAACAATGTTTGGACTCACAGAAGAATCTTTTTATCGAGCTACGGTCTTAAAGAAACTGTTTGAAAGTTTGTTTAAAGTATGTTCTTCCCCCTGACATTGCACATGTGTAGGATGTATAAAGTTTGATGTGGCACTCATGACTCAACAGTCTGTTGATCTCTAACTTGTCTGTTGAGGTTGTAACTATTGCTGGACTATAGACTAAATATTTAACTTGGCGTCAAAGTTTTGCTAAAGTCTCACATACATTTTATAAATTTTAGATTGCTAGAAGCCATGATTCATGATTTTTAATTAGCAGCTCATCCACTTGGGGATGTGTCAATGGTCAGACTTGAAACTTGTGTGTAGTCTTGTCAAACAAGTCGTGACGAATGCAATTGGGGGTCAATGTTTCTGCTGGTCACTGATGTGATTTCACACCTTTAGATTAAAAGGTATAGGCTAAATAATTAAGGTTTTTGTGGTCAGTGATCTGGATTGAGTGCATACTAAGTCTAAATCTGTAGCACTGGCTTTAAAGGGTCTGTTCACCTACTGTAACCCCAATACAATGGAGAATTTTTCAGTTTTTTTCCCTTTAGATGGGTATTTTGGGGAGATTATCTAAGTTGAGGGTCTAAGGATAGAGGGTAAAATTTACTTTGAAAACTCAACAGTAATCAACGTCTTTGCAGAAACAACTATTTGGCCAAGAATCAACTCCTGATTTGATGGTATGAGCTTTTTAAATGTGTATGATTGTGCATGAATATGGTATCAGGCTATTGTATGTTATAGTTTGTTTAGCCAAGACAGCTCTGTTGTTAGAGGGCAGCATGGACAATTCCTCCCACATTAAACACACGATCTACTCAGGATACTCGTAAAGTCAAAGCTTGGATGAAACTTTGAAGCACATGGCATTTTTTATGCCCTGGAAAAAATCCTGAACCTGTTACTTCTCCCGGTGCTCTGGTAACAAGAGGACATAACAAACGAGTGTGTGCAACATAGCAATCCTAACTTTAAATTCCAAGAGAGCACTTCAGAGCGAGTGCAGGTCTGCACACCTCTGCCTCTAAATGATTATCTATACATGGAAGTGCTCCACAGGGAGCTGCACCACTACATTTACTGCTATCACTTCACTTATTGCTTCACGATGCAAATGGCAAGCAGCCAACAGGTTCATGAGGTCAGCTCCTCATTTTCCTCTTTGTCTAATGCAAAGCGTCTACAGTACCAGTGTAATGCAGAAAGAAAGATGGACAGGGGAGCAAAGCCAATACAATGTGCTCTTCTGTAGTGGGAGAAAGAGAGTACTTTGCATCCTTGGATTACTACTGTTCTGTTGCTGTGGTTAACTATAGCTTCAATAAGCTGGAAGTCGAGATACTGAGTTACTGCTTGAATCATTTAACTCTCACACTTAATGAGGAGTATTTATTTAGGAAGTCATCCTGTGCAGGCGCCAGTCCTTTACATCCATCAGTCTAAAGCTACATTAATACAGCCGGCTTCAAAACTCACCTGCAGTTTATTTTAGAGATGTTTTATGCAAATAAGGCCCTCTAGTTTCACCTGACAGTGCTGGGCTGTGTCAGAGACGAGATGGCTGCAATCTACTACAGCAAAGCTGACTCTAAAGTAAGCAGAAAAGAAGAATGACAGAGGAAGTGTGACAGGAAAATTCTGATTTAAAAATAAAGATTTGTAGATTCTTCACTACTCACTCCTTGACCTCTGTCTCTACTTGATCTTGACCCCCTTGACTCACCCTCAGTTCAAGCTTGACCACAACCTTGTTTGGACGGCCAGCATGCACTGTGTGTGTTGCCAACACTTTGTTGTCACCGTGGTTTCATTAAGGTGCAATCTGAGTCCACAAAGAAACCAGAGCATGCCAACACATATAGGGCTTCCACTGGCCATGAACGATGCCTCTGTTTCACAGCCAATGGAGAGAGAGGATCCAGTGTCACATTAGCCGATCGGACATGGCAGCTCATCCACTTCTGGATGTGTTAGTGGTCAGACTTCAGATTGTTTTGGTGGAAATCGTGAGCAGTCAAGTCTTTGATAGAAGACTTGTGGCAAATGCAACTGTGGGTCAGTGTTTCTGCTGGTCACTGATGTGATTTCACACCTTTAGATTAAAAGGTATAGGCTAAATAATTAAGGTTTTTGTGGTCAGTGACCTGGATTGAGTGCATACTGAGTTCAAATCTGCAGCACTGGCTTTAAAGGGTCTGTTTACCTACTGTAAATCCAAGACAATTGAGAATTTGTCCGTTTTTTTCCCTTTAAATGGGTATTCTGGGTAGTTTTTCCTTATTTGAATTGAGGGTCTAAGGATGGAGGGTAAAATTGACTTTGAAAACTCAACAGTAATCAACATCTTTGCAGAAACAATGCTTCTGTTAATCTGTCTTTTCCTTCTAAACAGAAAAAGCAGAGGCCACAGCGACTGATTCAGAGCCCAAAACGGAGGAGGCGCCAGGTGAGCAGAGCTTTAATCCCAACACACTTTCACATAATCCACATCCAAGTCTACACCAACCATAACGTGTGTCTCCTCTCTTTGTTTCCAGCTCCCAGTGATTGAGGTCCAACATGAATGACTGCGCAGATTAGTTTGTTGCAAGTGTCTTACCTTGTTCGTTTATGCATGAGTGAAAGTATGTGCAGGTGTGTGTTTGCGTGTGTGAAAGACATCGCCTTGTTGCCAAGATGCAGACCCTGTGACGACCATTTTGTCTGGGTTCCCCAGTCATCGCTGTGCCTTCTTCTCCTCATGATGGTGTATGACTGCAATTTCTGCTCGCAAACTGTACATAGACAGAGTCCTACAGAGCTTAGTGGGTGTGTTTATTTTCATAGGATGTCAGAGTAACTTGAAATTTCTATTTATTATCCATATAGAAATTTATTATAGATTATCTTTAACATCGTATATCTCCTTTACCTTAAACCTAAGAGATTCTGTAGTTTTCTACAAAATTATAATTCTAAGAAAACCAAAGCCAAAATATATCTGATTTATAAAATTATATTCTTTTTGGGTAGCAGGCTTTGATTTCATGATCATGTTTATAATGAATATGAAGAGCTGATACTTGGAGAACTGTCCAACTGATTTTAAACTAGTTTAAACAAGTTTCCTATGAGCACAAATGAGAAGTGACCTTTGTTTTTGTTTTTTTTTGGTTTCTGAAGTGTCATGACGACCTGAAATCTGTAATAAGCTAGACTGGCAAAACAATTAAAAAGACCACCTTAAAAATAACATCTAACACATCGACTCTATTTGATATCTTAATGCAGGATGAACACACATGTTGGATGGTTGGATATGATGTTTAAGGGTCAATAACAATTCTAGGATCAGAGGTTTCATTCCATTTTTTATTAGTGAGAGATGCACTTTTTAAAATGTTTTATAACGTTTGTCTGGAACAAAACAGAAGATGACATACCAAAGAAGTTAGATCTGTGACCAGAGAATGTTAGACTGGTCGTACAGACATCCCACTGCATCTAATTCTATCTTTCTTCTATCTATCTTATTTATTATGTTTTGTTTTGTGTATGTCACGTGAAATTATATTAGCCACAAACCAAATGCAGGTGAATTAAGTGCTGCTTTGTTGTTCAGGGTTTTAATACTGAAAATAGTTCAGCAGTGCTGTAAGCGAGCTACAGTGGCCGGAGGAGAGAAACTAATTTATGCTAAAACCTGATGCTAGTTTGGTCTGTCATGCGTCATCTGGAAATACAATAGGGCTTCCACTGTACTATAAAAGGACACTTGATGGTCAGACTACAACTTGTTTGTGATGTGGCCGGCTAGTCAGGAGTCTGAGAGAGGACCAAGAACAGCAATCGCTTCAATTTCCACCAGACCTCCCTGAAAAAGACAAAGAAGGAGGCAGAGATATTGAGGACATGAGAGATAGATATTTCCAGATAGATATTTCAAGAAGAGGTTGGAAGCAATTAACACTAAACACACTTCAATGTCATCAGTTTGGATCACCAAAGTTATGACAATTCATCCTACGGGGGTTATGCATGTCAAGAATTTCAAGGTGGTCCATCCAATATTATTGGATATTTCATTAAAATCCAAAAATATCAAAGTGCTGTTGACCCTGCACAAAACTTAATTCAACTGGATATAGTCTGTCTTTGTCCTCTGGGGTCCATGAATGTCTGCATAAAATTTTACAGTGATCCATCTAATAGTCAGATTGGCTAAAAACACAGACAGACAGACAGACAGACAGACAGACAGACAGACACACACACACAGACAGACAGACAGACAGACACACACACACACCTGCAGCTCTATATTGGTGTAAAGGTTTTTATTTGTACTCACTCTGGGGAGAGCAGCGACTTGGTAGGCAGCTCTGGCAGGGAAGTTACTGCTAAAAACTGGACGGAAAATATTTACAACATTAGAACAAAATCATAGTGGAAAGTCACCAGGTTAATCTGTGACTATATCTATAAAGAGTTGAAAGAGTAGAAAGTAATACACCTGAAGCACATGATGTTTAACGTGGTTACATGTTTGTCTTTTATTTTAAATTGGCTAATTTTATATTATTAGTTTATATATTTATTATATATTATTTATTTCATACTACACCTCTTTTGAGAGAGATGTAGTAATCCTTGATGAATTAAAGCTAGAGCCTGTTAAAAAGAAAAAATATTCATCTACAAGCATTAATAAATAACATAATAAATTTATTAGAATGACCCCCGGTATTTATCATCTATAAGAATGATATAACATTTAACTAATGGCTTCTAACGTGCCTTAATGTAGTTGTATGGGGACATTTTTTGTGTTCGTTACCTCTGTGAATTTCTTTACACTTATTGGTGTAAAGCCTCTGGTGGGACTTTGAGAATCAGGTAAACATTTTTGATATTTCACACAAGTAAAACAGTTTTGTAATAGAGGCAAATAACTGTGTGTAAATATGAGTTATCACAAAACACGTTGGAAGCTGGCTGGAGTCACAGACTTGACATCACAGTGGACACATGTCCTCTCTTTGCTCTTATCAGGGTCAGGGAAAGTTTCCTGCCTGTGGTTTAGGGTTGAGTAGAGTCAGGAGGGAGGTATGGCCTATAGCCTGAGTCAATGGCCCGCACAGCAAAGCTTGCTGGGAGGGTTGTGTTACATCTGTGTGCTGGCACAGCGGTGTCCATTTACAACTCACTGGGCAGTGCAGCTTCTATTACACCTGTCTGTTGTGATCCAGGAGGAAATGGCCAGACTGAGCGGCCTGTGAGACGAGGCTGCATTCATACAGCAGAGGAAGGGCTGAGTGAGCCTGTCTGTCAGGTGACTGCTACACCTGTCAGCAGCCGTCCTCTGAGAGAAGTCGGTGAAATACGAGGCAGCGCATCCCCTCATAGTAACACATGTGTGGACCCTGGAGAGCGCCACTGGAATAATTACATTTTTACAGTGTTTAATTAAGTTTTAATCCATTAGTAAACTGTGCGCTAGATTCTATTCCATTTTTAGGTGGAACGTTATTTACACATCTTTAAATTAAAGGATGAATTTATCATTTTATTATAATTATTAAAGTTTTTAATAATGGTGGCACACTACGGCCTCCATAGACAAGGGCACGTAAAGATGACCATCAGTAAAGACAATATGAGAGCATTGTATCTAACATTGAAGGTTAAATGATGGCCTGAATGAGAAATTTGTGTTTTGGCTGTCTCCCTCTCCACAAAGCACATCACCAGCTGTAGATCAGCATTGCTGGAGCTGGTGGACAATCAGTGCTTTGCTCAAGGTCACTTCAGCAGACTAAACTTCCTGACATGCACGCCTGTATCCACGACATTAACTTAAAGAGCAGAGTCATTGATAAAAAGCGATTTACCCTCCACACTGACGTAACATGACGAAAAGTGACTCAGATGTTTGTGCGTCATTATTGTGTTGCAGGACAGTGATGACGTTTATATAAAGACAATGAGAGAGAATGAACTTGGCTGTGTGTGGAGGTGACTGGACTGACCAATCTCGGTTAAAAGCTGCCCCCATGTGGCTGCTTTTATGTATTTAAAGAATAAAAATATAAAGAGAAAAACACAGGTATTATTTCCCAGTACAATAATCTGCTTTCTAGAATGAAATTTAAGGCAGCGAGCATTGAAATGAATAAAGTCTCACATGTCTTGTAGACCTCGTTGACGCTGTTGAAGTCATTTATATCAGCGAGCAGCACGGTCGTCTTCACCACTGAAATCAAAGAGTTTACTCTATCAGCTTGTTATGTTGGAACAGTCAAATCATAAAAACACACAAGCAGCAGATGAGTGACTGAACAGTCTGATAGTATTCAGAGCTCACCGTTGGTGTAATCACAGCCAGCAGCTTTAAGGATCTCCCCCATATTGATGAGAGCCTGAGGGATGAGAGGAACTTTTGATGTTTCAGTTCTCTTTACATGTATCGTTCACATATTTTTGTTTTAATGGCCACTCGGAAAAGCTGTGGGAATTTTATTTTGATGTACAATTGTCAGTGCATTGATTTTGTAGCTGTTGCTGAGTCTGTTCATTTTTATATTTTTATCAATTCATTTTATAAGTTATATCCTCACTGTTGAGACTGGTAGTTATTTAATCATTGTTATTTTGTATGTTCTTCTGTAGTGAGGAACTAAAAAATAAACTGAAATAAACAGATTAAAAATAAACTATAAGAATGAAAATTAGCATTACAGTTCTTGACACTTGGAATCTGACTTGAGAAGCAAGAATGCATCTGCGTCTTAACCAATAGAAATAACAACAGGCAGATGTTACAGTACCTGTCTTGTCATGTGACCATCATCATCATCATCATCACTTGACCCTGTGAGCCTCACCTGTTTAGCCTGGGCCTGCACTCCTCCATCTACCAGCTGACCAGAGGCCACGTCCATCCCCAGCTGACCAGAGATGTACATCGTTCTGTCCACAACCACCGCCTGGCTAAGGATGAGACAGAAACACACACACACACACACACACACAAATACGCTTATTAATATATTAATAAATGTTTGAAATCTTTTTTCTCTCATTTATGAATGAACATCCAGCATGCAGATGTTAAAAATATAAAAATGTAAAATGATTTCTCTCTATTTGACCGCTGAACTTGACTAAAAGGCCTCTGCACTTAAAATATCTCAATGTCATCAAGTCACATGTTTTCACATATATTTTCTGTATTGTGAAGTCATGTCAGACATATAAGGCTATCTTGTCTCAGCTGTTGAGTCAACCATGACCCCATAGTCATCCAAGAATGAAGTGAAGCTAATCAGTAAACTGAGGAGGGAGGAGGTCAGCTTTGTCTGAGAGAAGGCCCACAGATAAATCAAAGGCCATTCATGCACATACTGACTCCACCCACTGACAGCCATTGGTCAGAGCAGAAACACCCATCATGAAACTACACACATTTCATTCAATAAGAAAACATACAAGGCCACATGATTATTTTGTCGTGATTTCTCATGACTTCTGTCCATTTTAATCCAGTAATGAGAAAACAAAAGTGCCTTTTTAAAGATTTCTTAAACTTTCTGCAGTCCACATTATTTCACAGATCATTCATTCTTACCTGTAAATGCCCTGTCTGATGGGGGCTTTCGGTGTGTACGGGATTTGTCTGCGAATAGTTGCCATTTCAGGTCTGCTGTCTGCCTGTGTGTCTGTCTGTTAGAGGTTTGCACTCTGCAGCTGCCTCTCCTGCTCTGCCGCTAAAAGTTCAACTTTGGCACTATTTTATGGGGTCAAGTCAAACAGGTGAGTTCATTGAACACTAAGACCCGCCTCTGATCAAACGTTAGCCTCTCCGTGTTCATTCAACGTTTCATGCAGCAGCTCCTGCTCCAGCCCACGTGTCGCTATAAATAGAAAAAGTTGCACATTTGTGTTTTCAGGTTACCTGTATGGACCGATGGCAGCCGGGGCTGATGGAGTGTTGACGATCTTTCTGTTCAGTGCAGACATGTTTTCCTGAGGGGGTTTTTCCAAACCTTACTACAACGCAGAGTGGCTGTGAATGAAGGAAGTGGGAGTGCAAAAGGAACAGTTGCTGTCGTAAAGTCTACCGTTATGTCTGTCAACGAGCGCACGCTGCATTTTTGGAGGAGTTTTCTTGGACGTGACATGCAGGCGAAAAATAGTTGCGCCTATAGTAGAAGAGTTATGGCGCGACAGGTGTTTTATGTATGGTTATTACCGTAATAGTCCAAAAGTCAGAGGTTCGAGTTCCTTTTATACAGTCTAACCAGAGATCAAGGCAGTTATGGTTAACTATAAGTAACTTTTATTATTTCTTGCACCTTTTCAAAACTTTATAAAGTATTACAAACAAAACATAATAAATTAAGTGGTTCAAACATAAATGCTCACATTCCACTCTACACCCTCAAGTCATTATATCGTGGAAAGAACAGTGAAATAAATGGAAATCATATATATCAAAAAAGTCATGTCAGATTTCTTATAACTATACATATTATGGCAGATTCTCCGCTATATCATATTTCAAACAGGGCTTTTTATTACAGAGCAAAAACTTTTTTGTTAAACCTGCAAATCCAGCCTCCATATTAACAGTACTTTAACCTGTGCAGTTAATACAATAGCATTCCACTAAATAGCAAACAGAATTATAAACATGCATAGTCTAAAACACGCAGAAATCAAGCCACATATATTTGACAAAGGGCAAAAATATTAACAGCCAAAATCAGCTACTATATTTAAACCAGTGCCACAAAGGAAAAAAAAGATTTGAAACACGTTTAATAAATAAAGTGTGAATGCTTGTATGGAAGTTGCCAATGCACTGCAGACTTAATTTATGAAAATAGTTCATGGCAAGAATGTGAACGATAATCTGTGACAGGACAGGTTCCTCTGCATGCAGGACAAGAAAACAAGACACACACACTAAAAAACAAAAGTAAACAAACAGACACGATCATTCAGACAGTACTGATTTGAAATTTGGATTCTGTGTTCATATCAGCTCATTTTGGTCACACTGTCCATCAGACAGTGTAACAGGTCTATTTTTAGATTATCGTATTATTAAAATGATCAATTAATACGCAGTGGGCTGAAGCACACCTTCAAGGCTGCATATTAGCATTCATATGTAACAGCAGACATGTCGTACATGCATTTTAAGACAATCATAATTCATTCAAAGGGTCATTATTAGCACATGTGTAAAATCAAAACAGAAAAACTTGACGCCTCCACAGCGGAGCAGTTTGTTTCCTTCATAAAGAGACCAAATATGTTGTTAGCTTGATTGTAAGTTTTCAATTAAACATTCAAAATTGTGAAATAAAACCCAACTGACTGGATTTTTCAGGCCAATACTGAAATCAACATTTGAGAGCTGAGAATCTGTTAAGATATTTTTTATATTACATTTTTAGATAAGGTTCCTTAAATGTGGTTAAGTCAGACAATCGATCACTGCACTGAGCAGTTTTGTTTAAATACAGTTTGAAGCTGTTAAAAATAAGCTTGTGTCTCCAAACACACGAAGCACAAACCATGAACTGACGGTGTGTCTTCAATCCTTCATTAACGTCACACCTTTTAACCACCAAGTTTGGACACACTTTCCCATTCTCTTAAATGAGAAAGTGTGTCCAAACTTTTGGTCTGTACTGTACATGTCAGAAAACTTATAACAAAAAAAAAAGCACATTTTTAAGCATAATTGCTGAAACATCGATATAAGCTGCAGGAAAATTTGCTGAAAAAACTTTAATGCAATTTTAAAAATGAGTCCTAACCTCAGATATTAGATGTGCAGCTGTGTATACAGTGTCAGTCAGTCCATTGAGTCTCAACCAGCTATAAAACGGTTTATATGACGAGTTGTGCTATTTGGTTCTCTTCACTGAGCACTGAGCGGTCGTTGCTGCTTCACTGTTTTACAGATGTCTCCACATCTAGTTTAAATCTTTTGGACAGTCATATTGTAATCTGTAGTTTATCAATCAGAATGTGGAACAATTACAGGAAACAACAGGGTTTAAAGACTCTGAGGACATAAAAATAAAAGTCAAACAGTATTTAGGAATGCTTCTGCTTGTATGGAAATCATAGTTGTTTTTTTAAAAGAAAAAAAAACATAGGAATGAATTTTGGTGCCAACTCTAGTTTTACTTCGAGTACGGTGGATCATTTTGTCAAGTAAAGCTCAGATTTTAAATTCACGATGTAGGACTAAGACAGGTGTGTGATGGGGCACTAGGATGCATAAGTCAGTCAATACAGACAGCGCATTGGATGTTTAAAGAAGCCCAGAACATCATACCTGAAAAGAACTAAATGAAATAAATGATTAAGACTAATTTTCTGATCCACCAGCGATTGAAAACATGCACAAACTCTTCAGGATTTCTATCATTTCTATCCCGCTGCAGCTTTCCACAGTCCATTTCCAACTCATCTCCATGTGAGGAAATGTTTCTTTACATTGCTTATTTTGAAAACCAGGTTTCAAAAATTTTAAGGCATTCTTAACTTAATCAACATCATCTTGATTGTCTTTGGTCATGGACAGGCCTCCACAGCTTTTTGTAGCAGGTATTTCCAAACTAGGCTCTATATTATATTTACACAAAAAGTGAAAGTCTGAGGAAAAGAGACCACTTGTCATTGACCTGGTGATTATATTACTGCTACTGCCAGAGAATAGGCTTCTTTATGCGTTAATGCTGATTCCCCTCGAGGGTTTTCTGCACTTGGAAAAGGGGAAATTCATTTTGTGACTTTCAGATGTATAATCGCCAAGCCTTAGTTCTCTCTTTGGCTGCAGTCCTGAGCATCATTCACGGAAATAAACTTTGCAGGAACCATAGAAACAAATATAAGACCTAACATGTCGGAACAGCATCTAGACAAAGTGTAGAAACAAGGCAGACGAGTGTAGATTCCAGGAGGTTGGATATGTGGATGTCACCAGTTAGCAGTCAGTCAGAACAGCAGTGGGTTTCCAACAAAGACAATAAGGTCATCTTAGTTCCTCTGAGTCAATGGGACAGACGTTTCGTGGTGACGGTGGCTTTGGGAAACCGAGACCGGAGGGAGAAGGCAACAAGGAGGAACACTCAGAAGTTCTGTTGCCGTCTCTTCTTGGCATCCATGGCATCCAGGATGGGCTGCCTTTTGGCAGTGTAGCGCTGCCTCAGCTCTTCGATCTCCCGCTCCATCATGGGATCCAAGGCACTCAGGCGCATCTGCAGCTCCTCAAAGTCCAGGTTCTTCAGCTGGGTGACAGCACACAAATAAAAAGACAGACAAAGCAACAAAGAAGAGGACAGGATGAGTCATATTTAGCACCTTGTAGTGGATAGAACTGCTTCCTTTTTGCTATTTTTACCACTGAAGTGCTGCCATTTATTCCTTTAGTTCAAGCCACATTCATTACAGCAGTACCATCACATGCTCATGGAAGATGTTACTCACAAAGTCAAAGTCTCCGTCCTGAGGCACCTTCCAGTTGTCAGGAAAGACGTTCTTGGACTGGATGTGGTAGCCGGGCTGCTCATGTGGCTGGTTGTGGTTGTAGTTCTCCTGCTGCTGGGCTGCCTTGTTTGAGTCCTGCTTGTCAAAATAGTCCATGAAGGAAGGACGTATCGGCTGCTGGGGTGTGGCGTGCCCTGCGGAGGAAGAAGAGGGTTGTGTTTCAACTCTAGAAGCAACGAGACTCCTTAATTAATACCCTGTTTGTACCCCCTTTCTCTCCATAACTGAATTAACATGTGCTCACTCCTCATTGATCCCTGGTCTTCCTCCTCCTCTTCATCATCATCACTGTTGATGACCATAGTGCCCAGGTCTGACTCTAGCATGGTGCTGCCGTGTTCAATCATGGTCTGCGCCCCATCGCTCATGGTGCTGGTGGCCCTCATGGTCCCTGCACCCTCTGAGCCTGACTTCACCATAGTGTGAGAGTCCACCTCGGTCTCCTCCTCCTGGACGAAAAAGACATGTGGTCATACAGCCGTCTAATCAAGTCAAGTCAAATCTGATGGTTCTTTAACACAAACTTTATTGTTCACGTGTTAGCATACGTACAGAGTTGTCATCCTCCTCCTCCAGCTCTCTCTGCTGCTCCTGCTGTCTCTTGGCTTTCATCTCCATGGCTTCAGTTATCAGGTCTCTCAGGATTGTGACTGGCTTGGCCTGGCTGATAAATGGGTGCTGGACATTCACAAGAGCAGAAAAAAAGTGTTGTGTGGTGACATTTAGTTCCTCAACGGCTTTGACACAGTGTCAAGACAAATAGTAAATAGATCCATGCTATTATGTTCGCGTTCTGCTCTTAAACATTTAATCTGTCTATCTTTGTGTGTGTGTGTGTGTGTGTGTGTGTGTGTGTGTGTGTGTGTGTGTCAGTCCTTCCCCCAACCTGAAGGAGCTGTGTGGCGGTCGCTCTCTGTTCTGGATTCTTGACCAGACACTTCTTGACAAAGTCTGTGAACTCGTCGGACCAAAGCTCCGGCTTCCTGAATGTTGGAGGAGGGTTGGTGGGGATCATGAAGATAGCCTGGATGAACACAAAGAGGTTTCAAAACGTCAGGTGGGAAAACAGAGAAAAAACACACACATAAAAAGACATCATGTCAGCTGTTTGTTCTTTAGGCACCTCACATCCAAACTTTCTGTCATCCACTGCTTCAAAGCTAAAGGGTTGGGTCTGATCACCCAACAATGTTTACACTCACTCTCATGGGATGGATGTCAGCGTAGGGAGGTTTGCCCTCTGCCATCTCTATAGATGTGATGCCCAGGGACCAGATATCGGCCACACAGTTGTAGCCAATCTCTTGGATCACCTCTGGGGCCATCCAGAACGGAGTACCGATCACAGTGTTTCTCTTTGCCATAGTGTCCTTCAGAGATAAAACAATCATCGTCATGAACGTGAACGTTTCATATGTATTCACAAAATCAGTGAAAGATTATACACTCCAACTGGGCGTTTGATGAAAACATTCACTTTGCCGTAATTCATATCCTCAAACAACTGCTAGAATGTTACCGTTAGCTGTCCAGCAACTCCAAAGTCTGCCAGTTTGGCGTGTCCCTCAGTGTTGAGGAGGATGTTTCCTGCCTTGATGTCCCGATGGATCTTTCTCATGAAGTGAAGGTATTCAAGACCTTTCAGCGTCGACTTCAGGATAGTGGCAATCTCATCCTCTGTCAACTGAGAAAGAAAGAAAACATGAAATGGGAATGAAACAAAAAAATGAATCTGTGTAATGTAACTATGACTTATTGTATTTTTAATGAAATCACATAGTTTTGCCAGTTAAGTCACAGACATAATTAACTTAGATATTTCCCTGAGCTTTGCTAATTAATAAAATTGTTTTTTCAGTGTCTATAGCTAAGGAAGCACTCAACCCAATCTATCCTTTCACATTTTTATGTGCACTGCTGTTAAAAAAGAGACAGTAGAGTTTAGTTAAGTTTAGTAAAAGCTAGGAGAGTCTTCAGGGCTTTATCACCATCATACATATTTAAATATATATGATATATCTTCAAATATCTTGTTAATGTCAAAGCTCTGAGTAAAACATATAGAAATAAAAAACTCTGATCATTTTAGTAACTCTAATTCTCTGTGAGCACCCACCGTCTTGTTGCGCAGTCTGATGATGTCAGAGACGGAGCCGGCTCCACAGTACTCCATGACAATCCACAGGTCTGTGTTCTTGAAGTAGCTGCCATAGTACTTCACTACGTAAGGGCTAGGAGGAAATGCCAAACAGAGTGGTTAAGAAAAGAGAAGTTTAGACGGAAAAACTGCAGAAGTGAGAAAACTCTTGTAGGTCAAGACATTAGAGAGCCACTAATACGACTGCTGCTTTAAATCAAACATCTAACTTTGGGCAAAGTCAACTATGGATGCACATATCAGCTTTGAGAACATTAAGGATGTTTGGTTTTGGAGACAGCTGTGTTCTCTTCTAACCTGTCACACTGCTGCATGATGGAAATCTCCTTGATGATCTCCTGCAGATCGGACTCCACAGGAACCTGCTTGATGGCCACCACCTGGCCTGACTCCTTGTGGATGGCTTTAAACACGCTGCCATAGGACCTAAACACACACACATACAAAAGTTAAGTCACAATATCTGACAGTATTAACAAATGAATGCATTACACAAGAAAAGATGTGCACATGTTCAGGGAATGGCACACACACAGTGGAAATGATGAGTTAGTCATAACAAAAACATCTTACCCTTCACCGAGTTTCTCCAGAACATCAAACACTTCCTCTGGTTGTTTAGTCAAACTGTCCTCACTCAGCTTTTTCAGCTTGCTGTAAGAAATGAACAAATCAAACGCACCTCAATAAAGTGTGTAAAAACAAGCAGTGAAGCTGAAACACAAAATGACTAGAATCAATATTACAGTGGTTACAGCACCTGGAAGTTATACTGTTATACACAGCCCGTCCAAAAAAAAAAGGCACCACCTGGATTTAACTCAGCAAATTGGGAAGAGCCTTCCATCGGATAATTACTGCAGTGATTAATATGTTTTAGCTGGCAACAAGTTATTTAACCCTAGCTGAAGCGGTGAGTAGCTTCTCATTTTTTAAACAACCATGTCTGAAGACATGTCCTGTGGTCGTGGAAAGCATGTTAATCAGTTTCGGAGGGGTCAAATGATTGGCCTGCATCAAGCAAAGAAAACAACCAAGGACATTCCTGAAACTACTCAAATCGGATTAAGAACTGTCCAACACATTATTAAAATCTTGAAGGATGGTGGTGATCATCTTGGGCACATCAGGGTAAGAAGAGAGGCGGATGAAGTGATGCACCCATCATGCCTAGTGCCCATCGTACAAGCCTGTGGGGGCAGTTTTATGACCTGGGGTTACTGCAGTTGGACAGGTCTTAGTTCAGCAACTTTATGTCCCCAAAGTACGAGGTCAGCTGACTACCTAAAGGAAATAAATGTTGTGACATTGCAGAAGCTTATCAAACCGATGGCACAGCGAATGCGTGTCGTACTCAAAGCTAAAGGTGGTCCAAGAGAAATATTTGAGTGTGCGACTTTTTCTTTTTTTTTGGACGGGCAGTGTACATATGAATTCATGAAAAGTTGGGAATAATGGACTCACATAAACAAAAAAAATATAAACAACCCAAAGCTTTGTTCATGTGTTCACTTCCAACAAACACTACAGCAAAGGTTTTTCATTGAATATGTAGAGCTGAGGAACTTGAAGTCTCTGTTCCTTCAATAATAACGTAGATAGAAATGCTACCTGACGGCACTATCGAAGTTAATGTTAGCTGTGATAGTTACCGAACAAAGAAAGAGGATAGAAAGCCAGCGGAGGCTTTAACACATGAAGGCTTGTGATTTTGGTCAAAGGTGACTCTTAAACAGATTACACATCTTTCGTTGAATCGAAAGTTTGACAGAAAACCGCTAAACTAGTGAATTAGCATCCGCTAGCAGAACGAAACGACAGCTGCTGCCTCCGTTAGCCTTTCAGCTAACATAGCTTTAAGCACGTTTTAAAGCGGACAGGCGAACACTAACCTTTTGGGCGCAGACGGCTCCATCATGTATGACTTCAAAGGATAGTAATAAAACGGACCAGTAGTAAGTTATGGTGGTTTGGGGGCCAACAGTCAAGATGTGAACATTGTCCACAGAGTCGTTGTTGTCAAAAACTAGTGGAGGGCCAGCTGAGTGTCCGTCAGATGATGGACACTCACGGGATACAGTTTGTCCCAAGCGCCATCTGGTGGACCGGAGTGCAACAACAAAAACGATAACTTCTGTCTTTACAAACCAAGAAACCGTGAATAACCTGAAATAAATAAACACAATGCAATGTAATCTGCCATATATTCATCTTTTATAGTGTTGTCATCAAAAAAGAAAAGAATATGCCAAATTTGACGGAGTATCTTCTGACCAATCACAGTCCACTTTGTTTCGAGGTGGACGACGGTTGTACGCATGCGCGCAGGCGGCAGTGTGTGATATGAAAAGAGAGGTAAACAGTTAAACTGGTGAGATGTCTCATTGTATCTTCTTTGTCTGTGTGTATAATATTTGCTATATTCATGCTGCCTTTTGAGATTTAATTAAGACCCTTGTTGGTCACCATGACTACCGGTTGTGATGTTTAGGCTAACCCTGTCGGTACACCATGCTGCTTCTGTGTTAGCATGTATTCAGATGTGTTTGAGTCAACACAGCTTCTTCTTCCTTTTATAGAAACAAACATGGATCCACAGAAAGATCTACAACCGCCCAAACAGCAGCCTATGATCTACATATGTGGAGGTATGTTGGATTTTTTTTTTTGTACAATCAGCTGCTGCAGCCGTTATTAGTGCTAACGATGCTACCTGAAGTTACTGTATGCTCTAATACAATAATCTTCTATCACTGCTAGTGTTACTATAACTACTTCTGATTGTGGTATTTAGTACTGCTACAACTACTTTGTGTCTTTCTTTGCTACAATTACATACAGTTCTAGTAGACCTGACTCAACACTAACTCAGTACTGTTAGTACTACTGATAGCCAAAATACTGCTGGTTTTGAAAACATTATTATATATTCTTCAGAACCAAAGGGGGTGACTTAATATCTTGACCTAATGTTCTAGATTTATACAATGAATGACATTTTATCATCATGTTTGACAACAACTCTGCCCAGGCTGCAGGATTCTGTGCAGGAAATGTTTCAGGATGATACTACAAATAGTAAAAAGAGAAAAAACACAAACATTTACAATCAGATTTTCAGACGTGCAAGTCTACAACAAAATTAAGAATTTACTAACAGAACTGATGCTGTATACATATAATGAAACATTAGAGTACAGGTGAACTAACTAGTCCATCTTTCCTTCTTTCACACATGAAAATGAAACAACCATCTGCACATCAGAATATTTTACGTTACTTCAGCATAGAAAGGAAAATCATTTATTAAGTCTGTTTTTGAGGGTATTTTCTGTAATATTGTCTTCTACTTGCAGAATGTCACACTGAAAATGAAATAAAGGCGCGTGACCCAATCCGATGCAGAGAGTGCGGCTACAGGATCATGTACAAGAAGAGAACAAAGAGATGTATCCTTTAATGTGTGTGTATCAAAAATTTACTGCAGGAAACTTGATCTTTATTTTTTAACATTTGAGGGAGTCCATAATCATTGGTTGAATTTAGTTGTATGTAGAAAGGAAGCTTTAGGTCTATCTCAGATTATTATGCCTTAAAATATATTTCTGTATTATTATGTATGTATATATTGAGTAATATAATACTTGTACATTTCCTTGACTCTTTTATTTCAGTGGTTGTTTTTGATGCCAGATGAAGAAGAGGAGAGCAGCAGTTTTCATTATTGTTCTGTACTTTTTTTTTTTTTTAGTGTATGACCATGTAAATAAATAGACCTCAAGGCCTGCTTCCAGATTTCTTAGTTATACTGAAAACTCACGAATTACACATCGACACAAACAGTTTTGTTTTTTTCTTTTTGCCATGTGTGATGGATGAAAGTTTTGGATTATTAAAACATGATTTTCACTGACTGCGATTTCTTGATTCTTGTACTTCTTCCTCTATTCCGTTAGCCAATCACTATTTTTAATAAGCTGTTGAAGAAAAATAATAATGAGGAGCATCTTTCAGTTACTTTAAGATGTTCATGGTCTATTATAGTTTATGAGCCGTTAAAACAAAGCAATGTCTCTTTGTTTAAATAGTAAGGAAAGGCCAGAAATTCCTTTAATTGTCCACAGATTTCATTTGTTTTTCTGCTTTGCAATCATTTTAATAGTCTCTTGAAGCCTCGTCTTAACCCCTGAGTTGGGAAACATTTGTCTGGTCCATTAAATATAACAATAATTTAAATAGTTTAATAAAATTTATATATATCTTTTTCAAACTGCTCAAGTTAACAAACTAAACAGCAGTTTAGTTGTTTTGTATTCATTGAGGTATTTCAAATAAATAGTGTGATATTTTGGGAAGTGTGTGTGTGTGGTTGCTTAGCTTTGCATAAAGGCTTGATACAGAGGGAAACGGATAGTTCGGTCCAAAGGTAACAAACTCTGTAATGCTTTATATCTCATTTGTTTAATTTGTTTAAAAAATAAACAAACACCAATTCACTGTTTATGGGGTTATGTGCCTGATTGTTTCTTGGTTGCAAGCAGTTGCTAAGCAACCAGTGGAGACACTTACAGCTAATTGTTGTTTTCACACTTTGTTTTTTGCGCTGATTACACCAAAGAGAAATAACATGTTAACAGACCTCTTCACAGCAGACATTTTGGCAGGAAAAGCAAAGGTGTAACTATACTAATACCATGAGAACAGCTGCATTCCATTTAGCTTAGCTAGTTTCAGGGTCCTGGTATGGCATGTTGACTCACTTGTTAACTGAGACACTTAATGGAACTGAGCCATCTTTGAACTAATCACCTGTATCACCTGTGCTTTTCCTGCTCCGACTACTCAAATGTCTGCTGTGAAAATTGTCATTAGTGAGCTTTAGAGGTGATGGTACAGTGGATATTAAAAGTCTACACACCCCTGTTAAAATGGCAGGTTTTTCTGATGTAAAAAAAAATAGACAAAGATAAATCATGTCAGAACTTTTTCTACCTTTAATGTGACCTATAACGTGAGCAATTCAATTAAAAAACAAACTGAAATCTTTTGGGGGGGGGGGGTTCAGCTGTTCTAGTAGGATTTTTCCTGACATTTTCTGATTCTGGTTCAGGTTTCTGAGTCTGGTTCAGGTCTGGGCTCCTCCAATTGAACGTCTGTGGGGTGATCTGAAGAGGGCTGTGCACAGGAGACGCCCTCGCAATCTTGCTTTTGCAAAGAAGAGTGGGCAAATATTGCCAAGTCAAGATGTGTCATGCTAACAGACTCCTATTCAAAAAGACTCAGTGCTGTAATAAAATCAAAAGGTGCTTCAACAAAGTATTAGTTTAAAGCCGTGCACACTTATGCAACCAGGATATATATATATATATATATATATATATATATATTTTTTTTCCTCCTAGAAGATTTCAGTTTGTTTTTCAATTGAATTGTTCACGTTAGAGATCACATTAAAAGTGTAAAAAGTTCTGACATGATTTATCTTTGTCTCGTTTTTTTTTACATCATAAAAACCTGGCATTTTAACAGGGCTGTGTAGACTTTTTATATCCACTGTAGGCGGATTAATTTACCTTTGTACAGAGCCAGGCTAGCAGTTTGCAATCTTTATGCTAAGCTAACAAACTGCTGGCTCCAACCTAATATTCACCATACAGACATGGCAATAGTATCAATCTTCTACTTTGATTCATAAGATGGCAAATCATTTTTTCCAAATGACAAAAGCAACCTTAATGAATATTTATTTTTGACTAAAATATCTTTAGAAATGAACAAAATAATACTCATCATATGCTGATTTAATCAACAAATCAGACAAATTGACAATTAAATCGAAGAAACTCTGTTTGTGACGGTGTAAAGAGAAACTATTTGGTAATTTCACTAATAAAAGAGCATAAAACAATACAACATTAAAATGATAAATGGTTGTTTTTCTGTTATTTGACTGATTCAAACATTGCAGTCTGCATTAAGGTGGCTTATATCTGGCCTGAAGTCTCATCTGAGGCTCTCCCATCACAGCTGTCTCACTGCAGCACTGCATCTCTGTGGCACTTCCCCCCTCTGTGACGTCGCACACGACATCCCATCCTGGGGGCGTGTCTAACAGAAATCCCCAGCCAAGAGCAGATGTAGCTGCGGCTCTGCGAGAGGGAGAGACAGGGAGGGAGGCAGAGTTTGAACACACTGCAGAGGGAGTGCAGCTATGGGGAACGCACAGGAGAAGCCCCCGGGCAGCGGAGGAGGGGGAGGTAGATCGGATCAGGCCACAGCAGGGAGCGGGACGAGAAGCCGGGGTGGAGGCTACATGGAAAAGCCCCAGACTCCCGGAGCTTCAGAGAAGGGGGTGGCCAATGGCAGGCAAAACAGCCCTGCTGGTGGACAAGAGGAGCAGGGCAGCCCTGCAGTGGACACAAGTTACCTGGACGCCCCTGCTGGGGCCCTTCCTCCTCACCTGGCCCGGCTCAAGAATGAAGGGAACCACCTCTTCAAACACGGCCAGTTTGGAGACGCCTTGGAGAAGTACACACAGGCCATTGATGGATGTGCTGAAGCAGGTGGGAGACATATGAACAGTTTGTGTATTCTCCTAGATAATTCACCTCATGATCAGTATTTGATCTGAACAGAGACACCTCTGTTGATTAGACACATTTCAGTTAAACTGTAAAATAATTAGTGTATTGTATCACCAAAGAAAACCTTTAATAACCTGAAATAACACTGTCATTAACAGTTACATACCACGTGAGAGCTATATGTATGTCACAGTAAATGACAGTTAAGAGAAGGGCTGCAACTAACAACAAAATTACAAAAAATTACAAAAAATTGTTCCATTATCAAGATTGTTGCTGATGTAACTGATTAAACTGTTTCAGCTTTAGAAAGAAGTAATACAGTCAAAACCATAATAATAATGTTACTCATACAGAGCCTTATACTTGACTTATTCACACCTGTTTTTAAATCATCTTTGGAGTAAAATACTTCACTCTGATGTGCTTTTTGGTGAAGACAAATCTTCAAAAACAGCTTCTGATGGCCAACAAGTCACAACAACAACAACAGATCGATGGCTCAGAGACAGACAGAAAGCCTCTTGGAGCATCTGTGAACTAGCCCTCATAAGGCTATCATATACAAGTTGACCCACAGTATCATTTGGCTCCACAATCCACAGTATCCCATGTCAATTTTGAATGCATTATGCTCTTGCTGCACAATTTCCTCTATTCACAGAATAAACATGACAGTGCTCACCGTCCTACATCCTACATGATGAGTTCACTCTTCTGAGCAGTCACCTGCGTGGATGGGTGAACGGTAATGATGAGATTTTAGATCGAACATCCAAAAAGTGCAGCCGAGACATGAGGCGTCATGGTGATTTGTGAATGCAGTGGAGTGTTGGCACGAGGCTACACCACTGACCGTAGATAGGAGTCATGTGCTAGTGCGATGGGGCTCTTAGGTGAGACTGAATGTCATGCTGCACCTTTAAGAGCACTCAGCCAACTTTTACTCTCATGGCTGGCAGGCCTTTTCTGCAGTACAGGACACAGGCTTAAAAAGATTAGACTAGACTTCGTGTCATAGTAGACGTAGCAGACAGACCCTCAAAGGACAGCACTGAAAACAAAGTGTGATGATCTTTAAAATATAGATACACATGGAGGAGTATAAGTACTGTTGACATCAGTTTTGGGCACTGAAGCAGCCTATAATGACTGGTGCTCTGTTATGAAACTGCAGTGGAGCCTCAGAGGACAGAGGACAGAGTAGAAAATGACTCGACCTGAGGGACTGATAGCACAACCATTTATCTGTCTAGCAGTCAGCCCCTCAGCATCTCTTTAAATTGAGCTATCTCTGTTGTACCATTTTCTCCTTGGTCGGAACCTCTAAAGACTAAAGCCACAAAACACAGCAAAACTTAACAAGATCTCATATTACTAACCTATCCTTACACCCATGTGTTACACTACTGAGCTCAAAGATGATCTTTCAGCCTCTGCTCTTTCAGATAAGTGTGTTATGGTTGTTCTCCTGCAGGCGTCGATAGCCCAGAAGACCTGTGTATTCTCTACTCCAACAGAGCGGCCTGTTACCTGAAGGATGGTAGCAGCACAGACTGCATACAGGACTGCACCAAGTATGTTATAAAGTATCAGCTCTGTGCATGTGTGTTGCAACTTGACTGCCAACAGTTTGGAGAGAGATTCATATGTGCTGTGTTAGCGGCAGATAATAGAGCATCAACCGGAGGTGACGAGCAGTCTACAGATGTCTGATGAGCCTGCTGCTTTCTAACTCCACAGATTGTTTTTTTTTTTCATTTTCAAGCTTTCAGTCCTCAGATCCAAATCAATGCTGACTCAAGTGACATCACTTGAGGCAATTTATTGGATTACATGCAGCTCCCTGTGGAGCCACAAAAGCCTACCTAATATGTAAAATCTGTGGAGTTCTGCTTTTATCATACTGCTTTTCTTCATAGTTAAGTTATATATTGCATATATTTCAGCTTGTATGAGATAAACTTGTAGTTTGTGTCATATTTTCCACAAAACTTTAAACGTTTTTTCACATACTCTTCATTTGTATTCATACTTTGCCTTTAGTTGACCCTTTTAAACTATGTGACTGTGGTGTGAGGAGGCTGCAGGAATCTCTCTGCCTAGAGTAAAATACTCACTCGCATGTTTATGAATGGAGAGCTGCAGATCAGCCCAGTTAAACCTATGAAACAATGTGCAGGTGTAGACAGTTTGACCCTCTGTATGTGCGTCTCTCTGATCCTCTTAGGGCTTTGGAGCTGCAGCCGTACTCCTTGAAGCCCCTCCTGCGCAGAGCGATGGCCTATGAGTCACTGGAGCGCTACAGAAAGGCCTACGTGGATTATAAGACCGTCCTGCAGATAGACACCGGGGTGCAGGCGGCTCACGACAGCGTCCACAGGTCAGCTGAAAACAGCCAAAACTGTAGCTACTTGATGTGGCTTCTGTAACTTCTCAAAAGTTGTTAAAAATCTAGTTTTAAGGTTTGAGTTCATTCAAAAGCGTTGAAGATAAATCATTTTTATATATGAAAGATTAGACACATCTTCATCTTCTTCATTTATAGCAGGCGTGGTGTGCATCATTTATGTACTTTCCTCCCAGCATGCCATGCAGTATATTTAGTATCTTGGAATTAATGAGGGTTGAAGAGCTGATTAATCACGTGCCATCGAGGCCTTAGAATCTGCACATTTTCATTCAACCAAACACTGAAGAAGCCGATTTCCCTGACTAGCTCCTCTTGGGATCAGCTGCTGTATTAGGTTTGGATGACCGGTTACGTTAGAGAGTTACTGGTCTGTATGACAGATGCAAGAAAAATGTGTATCAGTTGTTGGGCTGGAAGCCCGGGAGGGTCTGAAGGCCACGCGTACCTGCACAAGAAGGCAACATATTCAGCACCACGGATAGTTCTCATACCACATCCAAACGGTATTCAATATAAATCCATATAGTACTCTATTATTCCAGTTAATATACAAGAAATAAACACACTTATATGAATAAAATCACGCCTTTAGGATGCTTCTACTGATAAAAACTCCACAAAGAGACATCAAAATGTATTGATTTATTTCCTGTGATGTTCCTGGAGCTGTTTCACCACTAATCCACAATTAGTTTGACTTTATTTGTCACTTCTTCCGGTCTGAACACACTACAGACACTATACTACAGACAGACTGTGGATTTGAGACATCTAGCTTATTAAAAAAAATATGTTCGTGCTCATGCTGTATGTGTCTCCTGTCAGGATCACCAAGATGCTCATTGAACAGGACGGACCTGGGTGGAGGGAGAAACTTCCAGAGATTCCCGTTGTCCCTCTGTCTGTCCAGCAGCAACACAGAGACAAACCAGTCAGCGCCGAAGTGGCTCAAGCCCGAGCTGCCAGGGCTGCACAGGAAGAAGGTCAGGATGCTGTATTAGCTTAGTGTTCCCTCACACATGAAGACACACATTCTCTCGTTCTGACAGAACCTGGCACATTTATGTTTTTTTCTTCCTGTCTGTTTATTGTCTTTTCAAATTTTGCCTGATGAGTTGTGGGTGGTAAAATACGTAATATAATATACAGCAGAAGTCAGAGGGTGAAAGTCAGTGTGTAAATGCTGATCAGGGGTGAAGGCACTCCTGCTGAGAGATGTATGTGTGTGTGTGTGTGTGTGTGTGTGTGTGCGTGTGTGTGTGTGTCTGGCTGGATCATCAATAATGTAGACGGGAAGGCGATCCACAGAGTGTAGTGCTGCTGTAATGGAACAATCCAGGTCAGGTTTCCTGTAGGCTGCTCCGGCTCACACAGACCAGAAGGCTCCACATGTATCATATATTTATTCAAATATATTTCAATACATGTAGTGCAGTAAATATGTTATAAAAACGATCAGATAAATTGCTTAATTTATATGCATGGCATACAGTTTCCATTCACAGGCTGTAAAAGCTTAGCATGTGCTCTGAACTGACACACACACTTACACACACATACATATATAAAGTCTTAATGACTACAGCACAGAGACAGGACAGAGATAATCTCAGAATAGCACATTGCTGTTGCTGGGGAAACAGATGGGAAGTAGTTTAACGTCAGTGTTAAACACTTCATATTTATAAAATACCACAGATACAAACGTCTGCAGGTCTGACTATGTAAGTCAGTAGTTCGATAGTCAGCCATTTTGTTTTACTTGTTTTGTTTTGAACCAATGAGTCAAAACATGTTATGTTGTAAGACTGCATTTCCTCAGCTGGAGACTCTTACGGTTACATTCAGTATCATTTTCTCCATCACTCTCTCCACCTGTAGTAGTCTAATCTTCCACTCCCTGACTTTACTGTCTGTCAGTGGCTCAGTTTTAAAGCTAGATAGTCGTAGAAGATACTGGTATCATATGGAACTACAAACCTAAGGCATCTGTTGGTATCAACCAAGTCATGCTAGCTTGTCAATTTCAAAGGTCTCACCTCCCCTTAAATGTGCCCATATTATGCTGATCCCATGCAGCTTTGGACAAAAACATGAATATTTTTCATTCAGTATAAATGTGTGTGTGTGTGTATATTTGATTATTTATGCTGACTGGAAAGCTGAGACTCTTGTGGATTTAATGAGGCCAGCTTTATTTATGTCTTTATAGTAGTCATTTCATTGTAGTAAGACATTTTTCTAAACTTGATCTCTCTGTATAACATGACCTATTTTGACCTCTATGATAATCACAGCCTCATGAAACTGTATAACCACAAACTAGAGACTGAGAGCATTCAGATGACAGCTGGCTTTCCTATGTTTATTGACAATAAGGGTGTTTCTGAGTTATTTGGTTCTTCTGTTGTGTTCCTACAGGTCTTGGTGTCTTAATGTGGTATTATAGAAGGGTATTTGATCATTTTATTAAATTATACAGCAACTCTGTGTAACAACCCCAACAACTTACAACTGCAACAACTTAGGAGACATAATAGAGGATAGGAATGGTCATCATATACTTATAGCATAATGTTCTAGGCTAATATACACAGTGTTTATTACATATTCATGACTAGAAAAACCTAATAATTATACATTTAGGGTCAAGCTTTCAGACGATATACACCACTTGTGTGCTGTCTATACTGTTACTGCTAACTGCCAACCCCAACCCTAACCTACTATCTCCCTCTAAAGGTCATGGACTACCCCTAAAAAAGTCAAAAATATGTATGTTCCGGGAGGTGTGGAGTGGAGCATACCAGGACCTAGACAACTTACCTAGACTATTAGATACTATTCATAATATATTCCCTATTTTAAGATATACAACACAGCTGTGTTACTATGACAGATTTAGAAGTAAAGCAACCTCCCGTCGTTCTAGTCTTTCACTTTCACTTTGCTTCTGTTCAGAAGATCATTTCTTTCTAAACTTCATATGTGAACTTTTTCTCTGTGGTTCGGTGGTTTATTTGAAACAGAAGTCTGTTTCCAAAATGACAGCAAAGGAAGACCTGAGTTTGTTTGTTGTATCTTACTCTCTGTGCTTTAAATAGCCGCAGATAATTAGAAGTGCTGCCCAGTGGTTGAGCTGTTGATATTAAAAATGATCTTACTCTCCTGACGCTTGTAAGAACTCTCGTTCTCTTAGCACCAAAAAAAAGCTCAGTCTGCCTGCACATGTTTGATATCGTACTGTTGTATGATTTTATTGTCCATAAACAGACAAATTACATTAATAGACTAATAACAAGTGATTATTTTGGTCCTTAAAATACATTTTCTGGCAACAAAATGACATTACAACACCAGAAGGTTCCACCACCACCTCTGACTTTTTATAGGTTTCTTCTTCATTAAATTTCTTGCCTTTAGCGTTGTATTAAATCACGTTTTTATCAGCTGCAGAGGTGATTGACGTAGAATGCTGGTGCTTTATGGACGTAGTTTCTCAGCTACACAGCAGTTTTTTGGATAAAAAGTGAAAACAGGTGCTGTGCTGTCAAAGTGCTGTCGCTGTCACATACAGACTTCTCAGCCAGAGGCTACATGTATATGTAGTGTGAATTTCAGGCCTTGCTGAGCCCAGTTTTCTTCTCTATCTGTGGATGTATCCATCCATTTTCCCAACTCATTAGATATAGTGACTTTCTCAGCACAGCAGAGAGCACAGTAAGCAGGAGTCTGGGCCCTTCAGGCTCTCTGCTGACAGCCTGATGGATCTATTGATCACTCCTGAAAAAGTTTGTACACTGAACTAATGGGAAAAGCTTTTTGCAGACAAATAATGCTCAATAGTCCGCCCTGATATGTGGGACATCTCAATAACTTCCACTGATGCTGAAGTCATCAGTCACTGAAAGCAAAGAGAAACATTTCAGTCTATTTGAAGAAGTCTATTTGTTTATTTTGACCAAGCAGAAAGAAATCATCACAGTTACGTTATATGAATGACTTATTTCTTCTTTCATCTTATTCAGTATTGATTTTTTTTCCTTTCTAAATTGCATATGTCTGCCAACAGACAGAAGAAAAGAGGCCCGCTTTACTTTACTGAAGCGGGAAGGCAACGATCTGGTGAAGAAAGGCCAATTCCAGGAGGCTCAGCAGAAATACAGTGAATGTCTCACCATAAAACCAGAGGAATGTGCTCTCTACACGAACAGGTACGCATCAAACAACCAGCGAGGAAGAAGTATTCAGATTATCAGATAAAATTTAATATTATGACAATGAATTTTCCGATAAATCAAAAAGGGTTTTTAAAGTAGTTAATTAAGCTGAAGAAGTGGAGAATTTTAAGTTTAATCCTTCTGTTTATTCGAAAAATTCAGTTTCATAATCACCAAATGTAGAGATACATGGTTTTCAATGGACAGGAAGGCCAAAAGTGTTGTCTGAAAAGTAACTAGTAACAAAAGCTATCAGACAAATGTAGTAGCAACTTAATACTTCGATATTAAGTTGCAAAAAATGGAAATACTCAAGTAAAATACAAGTACTTTGAATTTGTATTTATCTATAATACTTCATAGTAATAGTAGTAAATGTACTTAGTTACATTCCACCACTGCAAAACAAACCTAGACAACTTGCACACTGTGTAGGATTGTTTGATCTTTGTATCAGTGACAATTTCCACATGTTGAGTGTTGATAAGAAACAATGAGTGCTTCAGAGGCGCTGTTAGACACAGTACTGTAGGTTCAATGTAGAGATAGACAATCATTAATAAGATGCTGAGTGATATTAACTTCCCACGTCACCAATAAAACAGTATCCACAAACAAGAACAGCCCTCTCTCTATCTTCATATCAAGCAGCAGAGTTGATATCTTAGTGACATAATGTGATTTAGATTTAATTTATCTGGTTATGAAAAAACAATTATTGTTTGACGTTGCAGACACAGGGACTGTCCCAGAGCCATAAAACTGGCTGATGGTCTCCTTTAAGAACAGTATAATAGAGAAAACAGCAGAGGGCACCACACGATCGTCCTTGTGTCAACTCCAGTCATCGCTGTTGATGGCAGCAAATAATAGAATATAATATACAAATATAATCTTGCCTCTAAGACTGAGGCCAGTCACCATCAGTTTTATAACAGATCTTGGCATCATAAACAATACTGAACATAAATGTTAGTTTTATTTGTTTATTGATATTTTTCCTGCAGAGGAGCTGATTTGCTTGCAGAAATAAATACATAATAAATATGGACATTACCAATAACTTACCCATAACTTTAATTACCAGTTTACCATTATCTGTGGCAGTATCCTGAATAACAGGAATGGACACGTTGCTTTCTCTGACTCCTTGTCCTCTTTTCTTCTTTAGAGCCATTTGCTTCCTGAAACTGAATCTGTTTGAAGAGGCCAAACAGGACTGTGACTCTGCACTGCAGCTCGAGCCGGGCAACAAGAAAGCCTTCTACAGACGAGCTCTGGCTCATAAGGGCTTACAGGTGCCTTAAACACACAATCATTCTATTGAAACATTTAGATTAGAAGAGTTTTTGCATCTGCTTATTGATAATGTGTATATCTGTGTTAGGACTACCTGTCGGCCAGCAGTGACCTCCAGGAAGTCCTCCAGCTGGATCCAAACGTTCGGGAGGCTGAGCAGGAGCTTGAGGTGGTGACAGTCCTGCTGAGACAGAGCCTGTTGGACAACACTGCACACACACCAAGGGTAAAGAAATTGACACAAATTCACACACACATTCAGTGATTCTTGACGACGGACAAGATTTGAAAAATGAATTTGATTTGTGTTTCAAAAACTAAATCTATACTTTTGAAAAAGTTTTGGCTATCAAACCATTTTTGGAACAACCTCCCAGTTAAAATATTTTTTAGATCTATGTTTTTTGTCAACATCATCAGACACCAAAGATTGTTTGTCATTTTTACAATTCAGGTGTTTTTTACCTGAACCATCTTTCTTATTATTTAATTACCCTTCCTCTCAAAATGAATGAAGAGTATAATCTTTACAGTTTTATTTAACTTTGAATGGCTTCCTTCTAATTTTTATATATAATCCTTATTTGCATGTGTTTTCCAAGAGATATATTGTTACTAGTTTGAATAAAATTCAGCTTTTACATTTAAATAAATATCTAGAATCTGTTGTTTTCTGAACCAACACTTATAAAGGATGGAGAAAATGTCCAGTTCTTAGAATCATAAACCAAAAGAAACATGAAGGATTTAGCAAGTGAATTTTCTGGATAAAATACTGAATTTCTCATGCTAAAATTATTCATGTTGTTGTTGGAAAATCAAACACTAAAGACAAATAATAAGCAACTGATATTGCATTAAAAAAATATTTATTGTGCACTTTACAGGTTACACCTACACATACAAAAAAACCCCCAAAAAACACCAAGAGTCTGACTTTTGTTAATTTCCTCCAGGTTTGATGTTTGTTTGAAGAACAATATGGAAGAGGAATGAAACAGGTGTGGACACAGGTGTACTGTTCTGTTGCACATATGGAGGAAAAGGACTTTTAAAGCCATCAGCTGTAGTAAGTAAGACTTGAAAAATGAAAGGCGTTAACTCCTGGGACGGCCTCCTCGGACGACCAGTTCTCTTTCAGCTCTGCACCATCTGCAACGTGTGCAAACCACATCATAACTCCTGAGTACACAACCTTACATAATGGCAGCTTTATTTAAAAAAGGCTAATGTCAAGGTACTCATGACCCGCTTGCACTATAAATCATTCACATTATGATGTAATGTACTGTATATACAGATTTGTGTGACAGGCTGCAGAGCTCTGTCAGAATGGTGGAGTAACACGGGGAAAGTCTGAGTGTATTATGTGTGCCTTATTGAGATTTCTACCACAGTTAGGATGAAACACGCCAAGATTAAATGTTTTATTTTGATTTGTGTTTGGTTCTAAAATGGTTCACTGAGCTCATGACACAACTGATCCAACTCAACTGAACTGTATGTAGACATGAGGGGTTTAAAAAGGTCCAAATCCATTCTTTATGTATTCATCTGTTCCAGCTATTTCAAGACACGTATCATTGTTTACATGTGTTATCATTACAGCTGCTACTAAAAAAGAAGCCAACAACTTAACACGAAACATTTCTCTCTAAAGTGAAGCGTTACAACCTAACCATGATTTAAAGGTCCGGTGTGTAAGGTTTGTGTGGATCTACTGGCAGCACATGGCATAAATAATAACCATGTTTTTATTAGTTTATAATCACCTGAAAATGAGAATCGTGCTCTTGTTACCTTCAAATGAGCCTTTTATATCCACAGAGGGAGCAGGTCCTCCTCCACGGAGTGCACCATGTTGAACCGCCATGTTTCTACAGTAGTCCAGAACAGACAAACTAAACACTGGCTTAATGCCTTTTGTGGTTTTTACACAAATTGAGGCCACGCATAAGGAGAGGGTGAAGCGAGGAGTATTCAGTTGGATGAGATCTGCAATGCAACCTCACTGCTAGATGCCACTAAATCCTATATACTGGACCTTTAAAATGGTAAAAAAAAAATAATGATTTACCACAGTTAAAATATCCCCAAAGATCCTGAGCTCAGTGTTTAAGTCATTATTAATTATCAATCACTTTAGTTTAAGGTTTAGGGTTGGTTTAGTAAACATCCTGCTACTGAAGTTAGCATTCTAGGTGACTTAATCATGTACTGTAAGACTTATAGTAGGTCTCAGGTTCAATCTTGAATGTACCCAAGATGACTGTGTGTCTTTGTGTGTGAATAGGTGCACAGTATTTACATTTGGAAAGTCTCATCAGTATCATTTTTTAATGCATCCTTATTGACTTTTCCCATAACTGAGAACCTTCCCTGCTGCCGCAACAAGGAACTAGTCTAGAATGTTGGTTTCATTTTCTCTGTTCATAGAATCCCTCACAGCCTCCATTCAACAAACAAATGTGCTTGGTGTTAAAGAAAAGTAATCTGCTGGGTGACAGTCAATATGACCCCAGGCACTTCAGTCTCTTAAGCATTAATTAGGACGCCGCACCTTAAGAAAACAACCATTAAATATCTCCTCCATAGGTCTGAATAAACTGTAGAAACGTATCTTGTTCTCACAGTCAGACAACATGAAACTCCTCATTATTTGGCAGTTAAGATGAATATTCTCAGCTGAGGTCTATTAAGGTCAACTAGCTCTTTTCTACCTTCAGACTGGTTTAAAAATGAACAACTCCATGAGATCTATGAGTGTATGTCCACATTTTTAAAGCCATACGTGGTCCACGTGCACAGGTGTTTCCACTTCATTTGTCCAATTAGAGCTTCCCTCCGGTCTGTGTGGATGTGTGCAGACAAAGCTCGATTCACGGATAACCGTTTGCATCTTCACACCTGTTTGCAACAAATTAGGAGGAGAGGTCTAATGAACCAAAATAAATGAAAACACCTGTGTGTGTTTGTGTGTGTGCAGGGCCTTTAGGTATCACTCTTTTAAATCAGCCCTATAATGCACAAGAATGTACATCTCTGTATAGCACAATGTGCCACAACCTTAACTTCATTCATATTTTAAGGTATTTATGTATTAACACACTTTGTCCAATCTCATTTTACCCATTTTTCTGTTTTTGTTGCTTCTATCATCTAAAAATCATAAAGAAAATCTCAACTAAATGAAAACACTCATGAGGCTTGAAGTGTTGCTTCATGGAATGTAAAGAGCATGTACTGTATGTAAATAGTTTGAATGCAAATGTAAATAATAAACTGCTATGTGGATGCTTTAATGAGTCTCTGAAGTGTGTGTGTGTGTGAGTGCATGACAGGAAACCATCATTTCATATGAAAATATACAGACGACAAGTTTGATTGAGAGTTTTATTGTGTAAGGATATGCATTTACATGCACATTATAAAGTAAATAATTAGGGAATATATACTTTTTTCAAATAGCATAAGCTTCTTTTGACCAAGTTAGAAAACAGACCTGGCACTAGTCTTCAAATAATAATATCAATAAAAACTCACAGGAATTTAACAGGCGTTAAGAGAGGGAACATAAACAGGGTGGGAATATCCTGCAGCTAGAGGCTTTTGAGGCGCACCGAAATTCTTTCAGTCAACACTGCAACTCCTCTGATGGCTGACTCTTTACTCCCAGACGGCTCACGCTGAGCTCGGCTGGTCGACATCCCAACAGAGTAATCTGCGGTCAGGCTGAAAATTCACAGCAGCTGCTGAACACAACATGTGATGCTCGAAATGCTCATCGCTTTGATAAACAGGTTTTTATTGCCAACGGGAGCAACAACAAAAAGGTGAACTGGCTTTGGCTACTTCAGGGGAAACATTTTCAAAATTTTACTCCCAAAAATGACTTAAAAACAAAAAACATTTTGGTCTTCAAATTCAAACTACCGCCCTAAAATCAGACTTAATGCACGGTTTTCTGATCTGCAGACGCCAGTTTTCGACCTCGCAGACTGAACTCTAGATTTCTAAAAGGAAATCATTCAGGTATCATTACATCTATTAGCGGTTCTGTCAAGGGTTGTAGTCTAAACTGCGGTGGCCTGAGAGCAGTCTTTGGTACTCTAAATAAGCTAGTGTGACAGCTAGCATTAGCACTCGGGGGAGGGTGAGTATTTTCCGTCAGCGTTCGTGCAATCTGTGAGGCAAGTAGAATTCATTTTCTCGTGACTTTTATGTTTATCATTTGAAGACATACAGAACAAGGAAATAAAAATAAAATCACTATACAAAGGATTTTTCCCCTCAAAAGGCACTGTGGGTCCAACAAATATAAAATTATCTGCATTAATCATCTGCAAGGATTTAAGAAAACAAAACAGTTCAAATACACCCAAAGCTCTGAATCAAAAATTAGATTTTGATTTGGATATTACTGAGGGAGGATCAAAACTTGACTCCTTTATCGCCATAAATTCGCTGCTGAATAATAAAATCACTGACGTGATGTGTGTGCTCAAATACACGTGGAGTCTCATTGCACCTTTGAGTATAGTGAGCTATAAGAGCTTCTTATTGCAAATACACTGTTTGTTTGGTTGACTTTACAGTTTTAGTGACTGAATACTAAAACAAACCAGAGAAATTATAAGAAATGCTACATGCTCCCTTTCTTTAATATACCTCGCATAATTCCATGATAAATTTGGCGTGAAGGTGAATTGACGCAAGATGACAACTGTCTCAAATCACAATAAAAAAAAAAGAAGAAACAAAGGGGAGGCTAATTTGAGTCGTCTCACCAAATTATACGACAAAGTTTGGACCCAACACAGGGCTTCAACATTAAAACCAACTTTCCCAAAATGGAAAATAAAAATGAGCAAAGACAAAAGCACAAAAAAACAACAAGAGTCACATTTTAAACAAAACAAAAGCAACATTTTTTTTTATAGATGATTATGGAAAAATAAAATTTGCTACTGTACTGTATGGACTGGTCCCTCTTAGGTTCAACAATCCTTTAGCTGTGGTGTTTCTCGTGCCACATTAAGAAGTCACAGAATGATCTGGTGGCACGGCGGTGGACCACAGTGATGACATGTCCGTCCCTGATTCATGCAAACACCCGGAGAAAACCACATTTTTTTGCAGATGTCACGAGGGAGAACAGGTTCAGGCTTTAAATAGCAGCTCGACTTACTATTGAAAAGAACATCATTTGTTTTCTTCCTCTCCAGCTTTTATCAGTTCTGCTTTGTGTAAGTCAGGGAAAGAGTTTTGGATTCAGGGGTCAGGCTTTGCAGATCGTCATAATAGCTGGACGGACCTTCTGCTGCGTCTCTCCACCCTGATAACATACTTAAAACCAGTCCACATACATTCAACTCCACCTTCTGGTTCACACGTCTGTTTGTTCTGTCACTGAAGAACAGACCACGTCTGCTCTGACTTTACTGTGCTCCTTCTTACTTGATTCACAAAATCTCTCTCAAACTTGGACATCGACCCTCTCTGTAACTGTACAGGCTGACATTCACGTAATATTATTTCATTTATAGCCTTAAACTTGACCAACAGCCTTCCAATATGCACTCAAGAGTGAAATTAGGCGATAAGGCTAACTGAGCTAGCAGTGGTAACACCGCTTAAGAAGAGAAGAGTTCCTTTAGATATCTGTCTGTATGCAGCGCTTCATTGTCGGGCTGTCAGGCTGTGCGGCAGTGTTTTTGGTGGTCTCTTTTATTTTCTCATCCTTCTCCGCCTCGGTATCTGCAACATCGCTTCCGCCCTCCTCGCTGATGTACAGAAACGTCCCGCTGCTTCCCTCTTTTGGTGAAGCAGGTGGAGATGATGATAGCAGGCGGTGGGCGAAGGCCGTGTGGCTACTCTGAGGTGGATAATGCTCCAGGCGGTCGTGCTCCACCTCGGGCATGGGTGTGATGGTGACGTCGTTGAAGGTGGCGGTGGTGGTAGTGGTGGGATGATGGTCCATTGGGGCCGAGCAGGGTGGATGAGCTGGCCGTGAGGTCTCGGGGTCTGAGCAGCTCAGCTCTGATGAGAAGTGGCTACAGTGCGAGTCAGCCACTGAGGGCAGGCTGCCACTGAGAGATGGCGAATCGAACTCGGAGGAGTTAGTGCTGCGCTGCTCCAGTAGCTGAGCATCCATATCTCCACGTGTCTCGTTAATTTTAGTTTCTCCTTTGTGCTGCTGCTGCTGCTGGCTCTTTTCCACAGCTTCCCTTTGCTCTTCTTGCCCCATGAAGTGGAGGGTTCCTTTGACCAGGGGGATGAGGGGCAGCAGTGGTTATCGTGCTGCGCGCAGCAGCAGGTGGAGGGGCATGTGCACGTACCACCGCTAGCACCTTTAAGGCCGATGGTGCTGCCGCTACAGCTGGCTTCATCCAGGCTGCTGCTGGCGCTGCAGTGCCTCACCTTCTCTGGTTTGGACTCCACGTCTGCCTGAACTTCCAGACTATTGTCTCTGCAAATAAAATCATTCAAACTTAATCATTTGGCAACTATCATGCATATTCACGTGAATGTTTATTGAGAACAACCAAATGAAGAAACCCGCCTGAACTTGTTTTTACTCATTTCCTGCATCATTTGGCGGCACACAAAGACCTTCATTTGACCACAGGCTATTTGGCAAAAGGTACTAGAAAAACTAGGGCAGGGATTTTTCTTTTTAAAAATAGGTCACAAATGTGCTGCTGTGACACGTATGCTCTGATTACTGACCTTTCCAGAGGCATATAAGCGTTGAGGATGGATCCCGCCATGGCTTTTGTGCTTGCGTTGTCACTGATTGTCCCGAGACTGACGGTGGCAGACTCTCCGCTCAGACTGCAGCGCTCCTTTTGGACATCAGCCTGCACCTCCATCCTGGAGACAACAACAAAATTCTAAATAAAAATGTATATATGAAGTGTGTAAATTCGTAACACAGCTTTCTGTGCTGGTCAAGTAATTCAAATGAAGACATCATCCAGGTCCAGTCTGTTACCTGTTGTAGCAGCTGCCAGAGAGGCTGCCGGTGATGCTGGTCCCAGCGATGGCTGTGGTGCTGGCGTTGTCGCTCATGTTGTCCCGCTGCGTGGAGCTCATGCCGCAGCGCTCCATGTGGCTCCCGCTGACGCTGAGGCTCAGGCCTGTCAGGCCGCCGACACTCGCTCCGTCTCCGAGGCTGGGATTGTTGAGCCGAGTCTCAGCCACAGAGGTTGTGTCTAAAGGGAAAAAAAGTGGAACAGGAAGTGTAATTTTATTGATTTAAAGAAGGTTTTGACTGACAAAGAGAGGAAAAAAAAAAGAAGGAGCAATTGTGAAAGAAAGAAATAAGATTAAAAAAATGAGGAAGGAAATACAGATAACAACAACAAACAAAATGAGAAATTGAGGTCAGGGTCCTGTTTACTCTTCTAAAGTTCTATCAATGACTTTGTTGACTTTTACGGGCTTTAAGTTCTTTGTGGAACAACAGACTGATTAATTCTTAGGTGTGAATACGTGTCATCAGGTCTCACACCTCCTGTTCCTGGAAAAAGTCCCCGCTGTCATGTGGATTCATAATTATCATTGGCGGTGTTGACAGAAGGTGTGAGAAATACAATACGTCTCCTTTTAACGCCTCCTGGGAAAGTACGATGAGCTCGACCTCACGCAGCCGCCAGTTAGTCAGTGACAAACACTCTCTGACGGGAAAAAACGCTGACACCGCGCCAGTCATTTCACACCATTGCACACCTCAAACATCCACACCTCCCATCCACTGTTTTTGGCACTTCGCGGGCTATGAATAATCTATATGTACACACAAAAGGCTCTGACAGGTGTACTTCTGCAAAGCCAAACAAGTTTGCATGAACACAAATGTGCCCGGACAAATGTGCCCGGACACACAGCGGTGTGGTTGTTGGTATTTTTCAAATATTCATGTGATGAGCTGATTGTGCCAATAATAATGACACATAAGCCCGAACCATGACTAGAATAACTCGCTTGTGTATAAACGCTTGCCAAAAATATCTGACTCGTGCTGACAGGTTAATGAGAAAGCTAAGTGGTGGACAAATACAAGCAGCAAAACTTCAGCAGGTTTATTGATAATGATATGTCTTACAATGTGACATGTTTCATGGTTTGTTGAGCTTCTTTGAAAGACGGATGGACGTCACCTGATGAACAGTATTAAATGTGTGATTGACGACTGATTTTGTATTTTAGTCTGACTGCAAGACAAATTTTCACTTGTGAACAGTTGAAGCCAGAGTTTAATTTGTGCTTCTGCCTCTTGTTGATTCTCCTGGGAACATTTCCTTCCATCTTTCTTTCCATGAGTTAGAGATGCTCACCTGTGGCTGCCGCCCCGCTACCTATGTTGTCATTTTCGTCATCAAACTCGATTCGCACCCCTTTGCCGTTGCCAGCAGACACTCCACAGCCGCCGCTCCTGCACAGTGAGATCGGGACAACTCCATAGACGTAAGCAAGCATGATGGGGACGCCGATGCCTACAAGACAAAATTTGAGCACACATTTACACAGTGGAAGTTTTACTGAGCTTCAAATATATGGCATATTCCTGTCCAAACACTCCAATGTGGGTAGATGAGTGGCATGTGACAAATGATGCTTTTATGCAGCGTTTTACATGAGTTGTTGGGAAACAGACTGTGAAAGAAAGAAAGTGAAAAGAGAAAAGAGAAAAGTTCTTACCAACAGTTACCGCTGCAACCACAGGCGACACAATCACAGACAGCGTCACACCACCAGCTATTACCAAATTCCTCTTGTGTTTAGAGATGTCCTTGCCCTCATAGCGATTATGGATCTGAGGAGGAAGATCATCATTAATTACAGCACCTCCAGCGTCCCTTTGTGTTTCCTCTTTTTAAATAAACGTTTGGTTTTGATCACTGTGGTTCCATATCACTCCTCACCTTTCTGCCCACGTAGACTGGGATGCCAATGATCATTGCGGGGATGGCGATGCCAGCTATGAGTGCGATGCCGACGGGCGCGCCCACCAACGTGCCGAGCTGCCAGAGGATCTTCTTCTTTCTGCTCCAGGGCTTCTTCCCCCAGAAGGTGCAGCCTGATGGACTGAGAGGATTGGAAGGACGGGGGGGAAATTGGGGACACAGTGTGAGTATCATAGTTATCTTAACTGCTAAAACAAGTAAAGAGACAGGAAATGATACAAAACAAAATAACTTTACAGTTGGAAGGATCTGGTAATTGGACCATAAGATTATTTTGTCATGCTTCTTCTTCCCGAGTCAATAACGAACTCTCAAACAAAACTGGAATTCAATACATGAGTTATGGTTTCGTTCCTGATAACCCCCCCCCCTCTCCACACACAGCAACAAAACAAAAAAACAGCAGTTTTTCTCCTCCGTGTGTTTGTCTCACCTTAAATAGTGCAGGTCAGAGATCTCCTTCATGCAGAGCCAGCAGAACTCGCAGCCGCAAACAGCGCAGGTCATGTGATTACAGCTTCCATCATTCATCTTGATGATGTAGGCGGCACAACGAGGACACGGCTTGATGTCGTCGCCTAGTGAAGGTTGAACAAACGAGAAGCGTTTTGTATTTTTGGTGAATATTTACAGTGCGTATTATATACTGTGAATACATCCGAGTACGAGGTTATAAAAGAGGGTGATGGGTTTGCTGAAGGTACACATGTTTCTATTTGTACGTTACCTGCGGCTCCGCTCTCTTGGCTGTAGCTGAGCGAGGAGGACCTGAAACTCCTGAGGCGGAAAGTTTGGGCTCTTTGCTGCCGCGCCGTGTCACATGTCTGGTTGGGATGCCACAGCTGTTTGCAGTGGTAGCAGAACTCTGTCCCGCAGCCCTCACGCCCACAGGTGATCTTTGGGCAGCTGGCACAGCCAAACGCGATGACTGCGTAACTGAGAGAGAAACAAAACAGCCAAAATGGTGGTTAGGAGAGGAGGGATGTAGTAGTTTAGCCTGACACTAGGGGTCAGCAGGGCTAAGAGTAGGGGTGGAACAGGAGTAGAAACTAAGGTGGAAAAAAACAAAGAGCCAATAGAAAAATCCACTTCATCCACTTTCACAGTATACACTTGTGCTATTTACATCTCTTTGAGAAGTGTTTGTTACATAAACACAGGAAATTAGCTGACTTTCCATGATGATTTCACAAATGAGCTCCGCTGCAATAAATCAGTTCTGGCACATTCAGTTCTGCATGACTGCATGTCACCATGGTATCATCAATCATTACAATGGTAAATTTGAGAGCCATTATAGAAAAGTACACAGCTTGACCGTGGCAAAGTCCAACAACTGTTTGTCATAAATCTAATACACGTCAACAAACTGCCATTATGAAATTCATTGTTACGGCAGTTGTTCATGTCCTGACAAAATCACTGCTTCAGATGAATGGCTTTATTATCAGTGAACATTATAAAATGAATTGGAGCAACTGTTTCCGCTTGGTTGCTGACTCACAGACCTACTGGTGTCCCTCTTGTATGGGTCAGATGAGACATTAATAATCAGAAGACCTTAGAGGAGAGCACAGCACCTGGCCTGTTAATACATTCAGTACATGTATGAACCTCACTTCAACTCTCAGACTGTTCCACCCACTCAGCAGCACATAGTAGAGTTATCACAGGAACATTAGAAACAGACGATAAGGAAGAACAAACACTCGGGATGACGTATAAACTCTAACAGCTCTACACTGAATATCACTGTGTGCTCAAGTATAAAGATTCAGTGCAGATGATCCAAATAGGAATATAACTCAAACTCTGACAACGTGCACTCTAATATATTTATTTCTAAATGTAATTCCTGCAACAGGACAGAGCCACTTATTCAGCTCAGCATAAATTCCCTGAACAGTATTAAATCAGCTGATACACAGCTGTTAACTTAGTCAAGACGCTGGTTGAGACACACATTTAATCCAACAGACGTGCAAACATCAGCTGATACCAGAGACGTAACAGTGACAGCAGACCTGAAGAAAGTGGTAGTTATGTAAGAGAAGTTTGAAAAGGTACTAGTATTTCTTTACTTTAAATATTTGACCTTTATCATTCCTTTATTTTAAATATTTGACCTTTATCATTCCTTTATTTTAAATATTTTACCTTTATCATTCCTTTATTTCCGACAAAAAACAAGAGGTCGTTGGTCCCCGGTCCTTGTATTATTGTACATAGACATCTAATCATAACTAAATTACTTAGAAATACTTCTAAGCTGCAACGATTAATTTGATTTATCAGTCACCATTTTGATAATTGTTTCATCAATTAAGTAATTTTTCGAGCAAAGACACCAAACTTTGAATCGTTAGACTTTAGACTGATGGTCTGACAAAACATTTGTAGACGTCACCTGACGAGTATGATTTTACAGTTTTTTGAAGTTATATAGACCGAATTATTTATAGAGAAAAAAATGTAAAGATTAAAGATTGAACTACCATGACATTAAGTAATTCACATGCAACCCTGTCAGTAACCACAGTGTTAGTAGATTTCCTTGTGCAGTTGGTGGCGAGTGTGCATATTAATGAGCTGTAAAGAGATAAAAACTGACAGTTTGAAGGATCCGGTAATTGGACCATAAGATTATTTTGTCATGCTTCTTCTTCCAGAGTTGATAACGACCTTTAACTCTCAAACAAAACTGGAATTCAATACATTGTTTAGATTTATGGTTTCATTCCTGATAACCCCCTCTCTGTCTCTCTATTATCTAGTAGTCTTGTCGTTGAACTTCTTGTCTAGCTGGCTCTGGCATCACATTGGTAGCTTATATCACCACATCGCCTAACTGTTGCAAAGAGTCACGACAGTTGAGTTTCCAAAGTTTCTCTAGAAAGCTGATTGTGATGTTGACGATAAACCGAGGGGAGAGGGGAGGGGGGAGTGATGCAACGGAGGATGAAGAACAAGCAAGTTACACAGATAACGTTTATCAGCCAGCTGCAGCTGATGTTACGAGGCAGCCCAGAAATGACACTTACACACAACTATTTGGCAACAGTAAATACGTTTTTCCGTTAGTCAACACGACGTAATTATGGAAACAATTTAATAATATGTAAACTTAATTTCTGGGAAACAGGGAGTGTTGGGGGAAGGAGGTGGCAGCAAGCAGTTAAAAATCATTTATCTGCTTCATATGGTGTTGATATGAAAAGTGATGCAGCGTCAGTGCCTCTGTTCATCTTTTCTCTCCATTCCTTAATAAATACATAATCTGTAATTCTGAATGTCAGTGTGATCTGAGTTGTGTTTGAAATGAAATGGACTCCATCTCTCATTATTATTAAAAATTACAAGGAAGGGCAAAAATGGATTAGGACAGAATTTTTTCCTCCTGTCTGTCAAAATGACGGACAAAGTCTGACGCAACCTCTGACCTGATCATCATTTTATAATGCTTTTTTTAAATGTTGCCCTAGAAACTGACACACTTTGCATGTGTGTGTGGGCACCATATATCTACAGAGTCTAGACTGCTTCCAGACTGTCTCCACTAACACCTCAGTGAGGCGAGCTGATGGCAAATGGTGGAAGAGTCGTAAATTTGATGGGAGACCTGAGAGAATGAACCTTCTGGTATTGTTTCTATACATTTCAATTTATAATCACATTATATCAATTCTTGTTCGGCTTTGACTCATGTCATGTTAGAAACACTAAGCCAACAACACGAGTATTGAATTAAACTGAATGTATGGCACCTCTGTAAAGTCAAAACTCTGCATGAAGATAAATGATTTATCTCTTTACGACAAATATTCGTGCAGAGGATCCCTAACTTTGATAAACCCAATGGCTGAGCTGTCCCAATAACTTGGTGAACACAATTATACAACAACAAAAGCCTGACAGCATTAACCAGTGGAGAGTGTGACAGTGAGCCAAAGCTTCACTGATGAGTTGATGAGAGCAAGAAGAGCTGAAGCTCATGAAAGAGCCATTATTCTATAAGACAGGGTCAGCAGTGTTGATGTAACAAAGACAAGAGGGAGAGAGTGAAGCCATTACTGAACGAAGCTAACAATGATAACCAAATGCATGAAATGTGGGTTAACAGCTATGAGTCACAATGCATGAATAATTTTCTTTAAAAATGCTCCTGTTAGCATAAAAAATGAAAAATAAACTGCAACAATTGAGCATTTTTATGCTGTGTATGTATTGTGGTGGTCATGGCCTAAAGGTGCACTAAAGAACAGGTAAAGCTGGGTGACCTAGCAAACACAAACAAATATTAGCCTTCGTTCAGGCCCCTGTGAGCAAACTGTTGAATCCTTACCAGCTCGAAAAACATACGAGACCCTGACCTGACCCTCACCTACACCGTCACCTCCTCGTGAAAGACGGCAGTGGCTATTTCCATTTTGACATTGAGCTAAATAACATCGCTAAATATCAAATTCAATTCTTTGTTCATTTAAATATTCTTTTTAAACTGGACTGTTTTATTTTTTATGCGCTCTTCATTGTTTTACTGTTTTATTTTGATATATTTCTCATCTTGCAATTTCATTATTTTAGAATAAGGTGCTTTACAGCATATAAAATATCATGATCTGATTATTATTAACAGGCAAAACACTACCAACTTTACTCAAATTCGGCAACTACAATGTTTTATCATCACTTAAGTATAAATATGTTTGATTAATTTAACCCCCTCGCAGCACAACAACAATAATTTCTATATATATATATAGTGTTGTAATATTCTTCATACTGGGTCTACCCATCTATGTACTATGTGGTGAGAAAAATGATAGTACAGCCTCATAACAGGCATCATCATCATCATCATCGTCGTTATCATCATCATCGCTCGCTGCTCACGTCTTTTTTGGCTGACTCATGAGGTGACAGAATAAATAGGTCCATTACTGTGACGAGTTATTTATAACTCGGGCATCAATGCAGAAGCTGGGGTGAACTTCAAAAGGCCAGATTACAGCCTTCAAGTTTCCTTGATGTAGCTGCTGACTGTGTTATTTTGGGACTTGAGTATTTGTTAGATCAGAGGTATGAATCATGAGGCACATCGAAGATAACAGAAATAGAGATTTTAATATTATTTAATATAATGTCAAATGCTTGAAACTTTTCTGGCTAACTATTAGAGCCTGTAAATTTGAGTATGCTGTGTTACCATAAATGTCAACGTATTGTTATACTATAAGATGTTATCCCCGTGCAGTCTATAGAATTCCCCAGCTCTTGTTCTTACCCACAGTCGGGAGCAGGGCACCAGCGGCAGTCAGGCTCAGCCACCAGCCACCTCCTCAGCATGAACTCTTCATACTTCTCCATGAGTGCCCGGTCCCCCAGGATCATCTGGATGTCGTGGGGGTTGAAGCGCTCCGAGCACTCTGGGCAGCAGATGTTGACTCGAGACTCTGAGATCTCGATACGCAAATACTGACGCAGGCAGTCTGCACATGAGCGGTGGTGACAGGTCATGATGTCTGGGAAGCGCTCGCGTGCGTAGCGCAGTAGGCACAGAGGGCACTCCAGCGTGTCTGATGAAGAACCCGACACTGATGATGTTGACGCTGCGGCCAGTGCAGACTGGGTGGAGGGTTTTTCGCTGAAAGTCTCTGGCTGGACATTTTCTGTGCTGACAACGCCGTCCACTGCAGCGGCAGCCTGCTGAGGCCTGGACTTGCGCTTGGGGTCGCGGTCAGGCCGGCGGCGGCGTCCAAAGAGTGAGTGGAGGGACAGACGGCGCTTCTTGGGAGTCTTTCTGACTGAGGGGAGGCTAACGGAGGAGGCAGCAGAGTGAAGGTCTCGCTCTGAGCCTGTGCTGCCATGATGCTGCTGGTGCAGGCTGCTCATCACGCCAGAAGGAGCGCTGCTGGTGCTACGACGGACAGAGGGAGAGGGAGGAAGACGGACAGAGGGACTGGGGTTTAAGGGACAGGATGGTCGGGGGGGGGGGGGGGGCGGGGCTGCTGTTAGCTAGGACATAGTGGATGGAAGCTGGTTTAGGAGGTCTGGAAGTAAGTGGTGTGGTCTGTCCCTGGTTTAGATCACAGTGATGAGATGTAGATTTTCAGATGTAGGACACCAACCTGACAGAGACAGGAAAAAAAACACAGAAAATCAGGTGGCGAACCAAAGCTGAATGCATTAACTTTTAATGTTCTGCAGCAAAAACAGAAGCATTGAGGTGCAATGTGGTGGTGCGTTTGTCAGGGTGAGTAACAACCAATCAAATGTCAAAATCTAAGACAGGACAGCTATCACCGAGGCTCTTCACTGGTCTCTGTGTCAAGGAAAGACTATCCCTTTGATAATTAGGAGTTTTCTGGCAGCCTTCAGGCATTTCAGGCGTGTCCTGTGTTTGTGTGTTTGTGCATGAGGAGCCGCTTGTATAAAATGTCTGCAGGCTTTCCCTGGAGTGTGCATTACTCACGTGTAGGCAAAACAAGACAGAATCCTGTGTTTTTCCCCATTCCTACATCTCAGATGTGGCCACAGCTGTGTCAATGAGCGGCCACACCTTGCCCCAAATGCTTCCCACATGCTCTTATTTTACACAATGTGGACAACTCAGCATAACTCATCATGTGTGAGAGCAGCGGTGGTGATGCCACACAAAAAACCAAAGAACAAACAGTACTATTAATTGTCATGATTCAGTCCCGCTGACACATATCGACACACAAAGACAGCACAAGTTTTGTGTTGAAATAAACCGGCACAGTTTGTGGGTGTGGTGCTGTGCAGGCTTCCATATTTTTGACAGATCCTAACCAAGTGAATTCATTTACACGCTTTGAATAAACATCTCTGCCTTTAAGTGATTCCTAAAGAGACCAACAGAATAAAATGAGTGCTAATGTTGACTTATTTGCATTTCAGCAGGGGGTATAACCTGATTCTGTGCAGTTTTCCAGCTTCAATGTTCAAAAAAACATCGAAAATGCTGCAGAAACATCAGCTTCAACTGGCCTGTTGGGAAATTAAGCATTTAAATGCAGTTTACAAGATAGAAATCTATAAATTTTGTCATGCTGACCTGTGTTGATTGTTGCAGAGCAGTCCAAAAAACAGATCCTTAAAATCAATAACCATAATTAGATTATAATACAGCTTTATAATCCAACTGTGTTTTACAGCATGTTTTATTTATGTCCTCGAGTTTCAAACTCTTTCTCTCTCATTTGGAAAACAACTAAACGCAGCACTGCAGATAAACGGCAGACATCAGCAAGAGGTGCTGCAGCTGAGGGTTACACAACATTATTAAAAAAAATACTTGCATCTCCTCTGAGTATTCTGTTATTTTAACCATGAGACACAATTTATTGGTTCATTTCATAACATTAACACTATTCCAACACATTCTTCACCCTGGTTGAGAGGTTCTGTACGCGAAGTTTAACTTGTTGGACTTTGAACGAAGGCTGACCCACATTTAGGATTTTCCAGGTCGACTCAGTGTCGACACTTCAAACCGACAAACCTACAAACATGACAGATCCTGTATGGTAGTACATGTCAGTCACGACACAGGTCGAGCTGCCCTACATCGAGCCTGAAGTACAGTCACTTTAAGACAAGATTCAGTCTGTAAAGTTTCCAGCCTTCACTGGTCTGTCCATAACACCACAGTGGCAGATTCATCTTTCAAAGTCCTGAAGCATAACAGCAAACAGGCACCATGGAGGACAAAGAATGATTTCCCTCTGCTTCTGTATGCCCTTTGTTTGTTTGTGTGTGTGTTTGTCATTAGGGAATAATTTGAGGAAAATTCCAGCGGGAGCCAAGGTGACTAATTAACGAGCATGCTGCAAATCTCATCTGGGACAGCAATCCTGCACTCTCATAACCTAGAAACCTTGGTCTCACTAGCTGTGGTTTTTCTCCCCTCTTGATGACATGCAGGGAAGTTTTACTACAGCTACTTTGGTGTAAGAGGAGACTCTTAAAAGACATGAGTCTTTTATTTGGACAGGCAGAAGACAGATTCAGTCTGGTGCCTAGACTGCACGTGTTCGGATGCTGACTCTCCTCTTCCCTCCATGTATGAGAAGTATGAGAATTAATTCTGCATGAACAACTAGCACTGAAATGCATCTTGGGTGATCTGATCACAAGTCAAGAAAAATAGGAAACAGAACCACATTGTGAAGGTGGTCTGGGATGTGTGCCCAACCTCTGACCTGTGCCACGCAGTGCAAATGTTAATCAAACTCAAAGCTCTTAAATATGGTCGATTTTTCTACTAAACAAGCTGACGTACCAAAATGTAGAACTACAACTAATAAAGGGCCATATCTGGATCAGTGTTTGGTTTGTCTGTTCTGGGCTACTGTAGAAAATGGAAGTTTAACATGGCAGACTCCGTGGAAGAGGACCTGCTCTCGCTGAAGATATAAAAGGGCTTATTTTAAGACAACAAACACAAAACGATTCTTATTTTCAGGTGATTATACACTAATGGAAACATACTAAAGAATAGTATACTCCATTCCTGCCAATAAATACTCCTAAATCTTACACAACACACTGGACCTTTGAGTGCAAAGCACAATGTCATCCAGTGGCCACTATCCTGCCTTTCTGATCACCCCTGTCACATGGAACTTCTATACTACGCTAGGAGTGGCATTTACTGTGACACAGATGTAAATATGAGGCTTAAGGTCTAAAGCAGAGTTATCTCAGTGACAACATTTTAAGTCAGCATGCACACTGGACAAAAGGAAGGTCTTAAAGGTGAGCTGTATGGAAATGAAGGCCTGACCCTTCACAAACATTTAAGAAGTGGTTACAAAAACACATGTAGGAGGCTGAATTAGACAAAATTCAGCAGAGAACAACCAATCAATCAATATTAAAACCGCCTATTAACACTAACTATGTTTACACCGTGCTGCAGAGGTCTGGTGTGAACGCTGGTGGGTGTTTGTTATGTTACATTGCTATGTTTTTTCAAGACCTGCCCCATGACATGTTAAATACTTTCTCTGGGCTTTCACCTACTGCACGCATATCCGTCAAATGCTAATTGGCAATCAACCCAATGTGCACCACATTAGTTCAGAGTTCAAGTTTATTCTCTTAATTAGATCTACTCCACATACTTTGATCGTAACATGAGCGCTATAAAATGTGGGCAGTATCAACATCTTGTCCTTTTTCCTCCTTTAAAAAAGGTCACATTTGTAGTACAAACACTGTGATTGCTGTGATATCAAGGTGATAACAGGCTGTTAGGACTTGGAAAGGCAACACTTCAAGTACTTCAAGCTGCTCATGATTCTTAGACAGAAGCACGACAAGAGAAAAACATTAATAATTTGTAGAATTTCTAATTTCCCTTTGGGGAGGAATAAAGTGATCTATCTATCTATCTATCTATCTATCTATCTATCTATCTATCTATCTATCTATCTATCTATCTATCTAAATGCAGCTTGAATGACATGCTGACAAGGTGACTTCAACCTCTTACAGCGCGATTCCACGATCCATTTTGGCTACGACGCAGCCTGCCAGGGTGACTGTGGCCGTTCTACACAATGTCTGTACCTGAAGGCAAAACGCTCTGCTTCTGAAATGCTCCCCATGAAGCTGTGTGAAGGGCAGACCAAAACACCATCGTGGGCGTGATGTCACCGAGCTGTGCCCGGTGGAATCAAGGTGTTAAGTGGGAGGAAGTTAGACACAGACAAACATGTTAATAGATGGAGCACTCACAGCGATGTCATAGCCAGAGAGACTATAGTGCATTGTACTCATTAATTATAAGTTATTTGTTATGTGAAGTAGTACGTCTGCACATATACTAAAGCAGCTCACCTCTGTTATAAACAGAAGCTTCGACGAGTATTTCCGAGGTGCTACATCAATTATCTAGCAGGCAGCACACTTGTAATTTGAGTGTCATTCAAAATAGACTTTGCTAAGAAAAACAAACAAACATGGGTGTGGAGATGTTACTACGCAACCATATTTAGTTGACAACATAAATTCAACGTCAAGGTAACCTATGTGCTGAACTGTGAACCAAAGATAAATGAGTTTTTTTTAAAAGTCTAAACCATAATTGCATCTCATCAAGCCATTAGCACTGCAGCCAAGTTGTAAAGAATAATGTGTGTTAATTAGCGGCTCTGAAAGTTTAAGAGTCACAATTAAAAAAGCCAAAGCCTGCACACAACATGGGAAGTTTGAGCAACACCAAACTGCAAAGGTTAACGCGACAGACGTGTGAGGTGACGTGAGACGAGGTGTGTTGGGGAGAGGAATGACGCCACGCCACTCATGCAAAGACGGACTGTGCTGAACTTGGAGACATGGCACAGGGCAGCAGCCTGGAAACCAGTACTGACAAACTGTAATAACATGTGTATACAAGTTTAAATGAATGAGCTTTTAATAGCAACAACATGAAAGGAAGAGTTTTACAGGAAAGTTCCAGAGCCATCTATGAGCACCGGCAAGCACTGAACTGTGACGGGGAGCTACGAAAGCAGAAAATGCCTTTCTAATGATGAACCTGGTGAGCACGGAGATAACTTGCACCGTGCCATGTGTCTGGTGCTAGTTAAAGACATGTCTGAACACTATAATTCCACATCATAACAAAGCCTGATGATGTATTGGGTCAACCGGCCAAGTCACGTGAGCGAGAGGAAATTTTAACAAGACAATTTCATGCAACCCACAAGTCGATGTGAAACTGCACTCCCAAGGCGTAATTAAACTGGAAAAGCCTGCCTCGGCACTGTACTGACAGTGAGTGGGACTTTCCATGTGACTGCGGTCAGTGTGTGTCCACGCACATGCATGTATTCAAGTTTTGTGGCCTGGGGGGGCAATCACACACTGGGATGGTGTCCCAGTTCCCGAGACAACCCCGGGACAGGAAGCCTACTGTGGCACAATAAACGGTTTCAACCTTCAGTCAACTCAGAAATCACTGTTTGCATCAGCTGATGCTACACCATGATTACCATTGTAATATGATTTAAATCTGTTCCTACTGAAGGGACAGGTCAACGCGAGGTTACTCAATTTTTGGGGGGGAGACGTACTATAATTTATGTGTCAGGAAGATGGAAGGGGAAAAAATAGCAACACAATGTGTCACCCGGGGGTTCTGTGGTAATGGTTTTAACAAGTATGGCCCTTCAGACCACGAAAGCAATAACATGTTGGCTCCTGTGCTGCAATAAACAAAATAAATCCAGGTTTCCACTGCCTGTAATTTTGCAAAGAGACAATTAGGTGCATAACCAAATTGCAATGGAGCATTTTATATTACAGGTCTGTGAAAGCACACTGGCACGTCAAACTCTTGTAATTTTTTGTAATATTTTGGGCTGTTAATAAGATAGAAACAGAGCATGGCTCTCCCTCCTAATGAAACATCCTTTCCTTAATATTCACATTAACACTGCTCTGTGGTGCTTTGTCTATTTCCACAGTAAAGAGAAGAGCAGCAGCATCGGAGCATCAGATTGAAACTTATGGTTACCTGAGTAACTCTGGTTCACTCAGAACATAAAAAGGGGAAGCAAGCAAGGTAAAATGAGCTCTGTGCTCTTTGCATTACAGTCATACCGTCACTGCATTTTTGAGAATATAGTGGCCAAAATGAAGTATTTTATATAAAAATACATTCATTCAATTTTGTTATTAAAGAGGTGTGATAAAGATAGAAGATATACTTAGCAGTTTCTTGTGTGAATTGGACTCTTTAATAACTATTTGTGATAAAACGTCTGAAGGTGCACACTATCCACATGGAGAGGGGGGATGACATGCAGCAGGCCACAGGTTGGAATCAAACCCTGGGCCACTGCAGCAAGGACTGAGTCTTTGTACATAGTGCGCACACTTACTTTTGGGTAATCAGGAGTGTATTACGAAGAGATCCATGCTGCGTTTCTCAATGCTGAAGTGCAAAATTTAGCTATAGAGGATGTAGGCTTCCTGGGATTTTGTAATTTTGGTAGCTACCTTCAAAGAAATCCCACAAACAATGATCAGCTCCCAACACTGGAAGTGTAGGGGGCTCAAAGCGTTCATCACGTACACTAATTTCCGGTGACATTCCAGCCGGATGACAGACTTCCTGATCATGACAATGCATTCAGTTATTACGGCTCGAGAGAGAGAGAGAGAGAGAGAGAGAGAGAGAGAGAGAGAGAGAGAGAGAGAGAGAGAGAGAGAGAGAGAGAGAGAGAGAGAGAGAGAGAGAGAGGAACAGCCCACAGACTGGATGACAAAAAAAAGCTACTTGTTTATGTGCCACACTGAGAGGAAATATTTCAGCTTTTTGGAAACCGTCACTGCCGTCTACAGCACATGACATCCCTCTGAAGCCAATTCACACTGCAAAAAAAAAGAAAAGTTATTGTTAGACTGCCCAGCATTCATCAGGTGCAGGCCAACTTTCTGTCAGCCGGACATCGAAATAATCCTGTAGCTTAATGAATCTCCATTTAGCCTATTATCTGCCAGCCAAAGTATAATAAGAATGTGTGACGTTCAGCACAGAGCGGGGACAGGAGGCGCTGGAGTGAAAGCCTGTGAAGCTGCTTTCAGCACTATTTACTAAACAGTCTGATTTACAGCCAACAGGACAAGGTACTTTTCCACTGCATGTGGTACATCGAGGCTTCATTTAAATGAGACTCATTAAAACTCGGGATGCGATGATTAGCTCACAAACTTCTCTACAGTATAATGTAGTTTATCATGTCCAAAAGCAGTTGACATGGTTGCAACCCAGTGGGGTTCTGACCATGAAGGAGAAGAGCCACATTACCAATGATGTATTCTCTGAGTCTAAACTGCCTATTCATTTCAATGACAGCTTGATTTCTCAGCAAAGAGCTGCTAACTAGCACTTCTGGGTCATGTAAACAACAATCTCGACTATGGCCGCGATGCAAAAATTGTCACACAGCCTGCACGGTGGGCTTGAGCTACAATAGGAGCCACATGTGCAGCTTTGGGCCCTCACCACCAGGAAGAGAACGTCTTCTTCCTAAACAAACAAAAAGGTTCTGTGTGTGTTTACATTCATTGTCTACATCCATGTTTACCTGCTAACCCACCTGTAGGCCAGCAGAACAGTGTGTGACAGAAGCATCGATCACATGGGCTGCATCAAAATGTGGACAAACATATCAGGTCAAGATGGACATGTCCTGGCCAAACCCAGAAGCACCCTCCTCACTGTCTCCATGACTTCTTCTCGTCCTCCATCATCTGTGGCTGAAACCAAATGTTGGATTAAATCCAATTTCACAGACAGAGTCGGTCGTACTAAGGAACACACTCCATGAGCCCCTCTCGTCATCATCATGCTTCTTCCCATCACTGCGTGCCATGCCATGTCTCCGCGCTGTCTGCCTTTCTGCTTAAGTCTTTTCACCGCAAACAGCAGGGGGGTCAGGAAGCAGATGGATGGTGTGATTGGGGGGGGGGGGGGGGGGCAGCTCTGTTCTGTGCTACACTGAAAGAGACACCAACGACTATTCACAGTTTAGCAGCAGCGCCGGGGCTCACTATTGAAGCTACTCGATCCCTTTAAATTTATCTAGCTAGAAACTTTAAGCTTTTGACCTCATTTGTACGCCCGCACACTGAAGCAAGTACAGCTGCTTTGAAACCCGCCTCTTCATATTTATATAAAAGATAAAATTACACTTATTGTTGCATTGCAGAATGAGCTGAAAGACATCCTGTAATAAGAAGACGAACAAAACTGTGTTCAAATTTACATCTGTATGTTGACTATGTTGATTACAATCTCTGCTGGGAGAGCTTGTCTTCATCTTATCTGCTCCCATGTGGCCGTAAATTCTTTGGATTTGACCCGAGATTAACAAGAATTCGAAGATAACCACAGGCTGTGATAATACTTCCTCTTGGTGGTGACCATGTCACAAAACACACAGAAGCCTGAAAGTAGAAAATCCATCCCTCGCAGTCAAAAATGATGTTAACATGTTCACAATCTGTGCCTGGTGCACAGATATTTGCTTCATCAAGCCAAAGGTAACGTCGAGGTAAGTGACCAGTCGCTTGTAGATAGAGGACGTTATTGCAAAAAAAAAAAATCCATGGCTTATGGGTCTCGTGTGTCTCCGTCACATCCACACCAACAATAGAGATTCTACAAACACACTGAACAGAAAATATGATCACAATGTTGTCCCCTGCACAAACAGCACGCAAGCTTACATCATTCAACCCTAACCTGGTTCAGACGGAGACTTTTAGTTCTGTTTTGACATTTTACAAATATGGGGGTGTGATGGTGCAAGTCATCTGTGTCAATAAGTGACAAGAAAAACAAGAATAGCTTCCTCACAGCAAACAGCTGCATTATGTAAAATGAAACGTATGAGCTTGGAGACATAATCCATGGCTCAAATGATAGAAAACAATGGAATATGTTAAAAATAACCTAACATGTCAATATTTGTGTACAGGAACAATAGATTGTTGTAGAAATGTCCTGTCTGCCACTAAAATTCAAAACACACCACTTGGATCAGTGGTGGGAAATGTCGCTGATGGGTCACCGAGTCATGGCGAGACATGAGTTTGAGGTAGTGTCATTTCAACAAACACACACGGATCCCAAATTGTGACCAAACTCAGGAGGCGTAAACACTCACTCAGTTTACATTCAGCAAAAGAAACTCAAGTTAAACAGTAACAGGCCGTCAGGACGAAACCGAGCAGTGTGACTGAGTGAGGAGACGGCTCCAGTTCATTTATCATGCACGCTATAAAAGTGGCACAGTAAATAAGGAAGGACTGCGCCCGGCAACTGACTGGTTATCTCTTCAGTAAAACATTGTCGACTGCGCTACAAAGACGGAAAAACAGTGTAGGAGAGCATTCACAGTCACTGAGCCATGATTAGTAACAAGCCACCAGAGGTGGGAGAAGCATTTCACGTCGGTAAAAGTAGCAAAACCACAATTTAAAAATACTGTTAGAGGGAAAATGTACTGCAAACAAGTCAGGTTTACAATGCAGGTCACAGGTACAGTTGTAAAAGTACCTTAGAATTGACTTTATATGAAAACTTTACTGTAAGAACATGAACCAAAAATAATTAAATACTCAAATTAGGACACCAAATGATCTAAACCATTGCCTGCACTAATTATTATTGTATATAACATATTAAAAATTATAATATAATTTGTGTAACTAACAGAGGTTTGTTTGTTTGTTTCCTGTAACTATGCAGATTTTATTTCCAATTGTTTTAAGTTGTAAATGCAAAATAAATGTTGAGTAAACAATAATTTATTTGTCTGTACTTTCAAGTGATTATTATGAGTACGTTCAACTCAAATAAATGTGTCCCACTGAGGGGAACGTTATTCCTCACCAGCCCACGTAGGTTTAACAGAAATTGGGTGTTTTACAAGTGCTGACAACGTTACATGGACTCACAGTCGAATAAACTGAGCACTACATGTGTGACTGTCGCTCGGCACAGTGAGGACCGAGCACTGTTTACACTTTCCTCCAGGCTAACTAGCGTTAGCCTGTTAGCTAACAGAATCAGATTGGGCTAGCAGGAAGCTAGTGCCTAACTTTAATCGCCCCGAGAGTTGCTGAGCAGCTGAGCTGTGCTGTCTGCTCACTCGTAAGACGTTTAAATCGACACTATTGTCCATCTAAGTCAGTAATCTTAAAGGTCATAAAACTTTATCTGGTTCGAGCAGAGGCTTTCTGTCAACCTGGAGTTTAACGAGGACAGTTTACAAGCTAACGAAGCTAAAAACTGTTAGCTCGTCGTCAGCCTCGGAGAAGAGGAGGAAGTTGTGATGTGTGTGATATGAACCAAATATTAGCCGCTTCATCCTGTGAACATCACTCTGACACACACTCACCGTTAAATGTCCGCTGTTCTGCCTTTACTTCACGACAGAAGTGTATCCCGCCGTCTTCATGTCTCAGTCAGCCGGAGTTTAGAAATTGGTTGCAGAAAACTTCGCAGGACAGCCGAGCTGCATTCCCCGACCGAGTCTGACTGCTGCTGTGAAGCCTGACAACAAAAGAGCTGTAAAAACATTCAAACTTCCGGTCGGGAATTTTCGCTTTTCACAATAAAAGACATCCACCTGGCCGAAATGAAACTAATGAGATTATTTACTTACCTAAAAATGTAAAGAAATACTGTAAGAATACTCCATTACTTTTAAAAGTGAATTTAATTTAACAATAAATAACAACAATAAAATACACTTAAAGTAATACTAAACACATAACAGTCTGTTTTGGAGTGTTATATTATTGTATACATTATAACATTTGATTATTATTATTATTGAATTATTAATATGTATGTATCATCAATAAATCATGCATCAGTTTAATGTAACAACTGTTGGGTTGTTTAATAATAATGATAAATCATATTTTAAACGTGTCCTGTTATTCAAAGCAAATAGTAACTATAGTGGGCGGCTGTGGCTCAGAGGTAGAGCGGGTCGTCCACTAATCCGATCCCCGGCTCCTCCAATCTGCATGTCGAAGTGTCCTTGGGCAACATACTGAACCCCAAATTGCGCCCGAAGGCTGTGCCATCGGTGTGTGAATGTGTATGAATGGGTGAATGAGCTATGTAATGTAAAAGCGCTTTGAGTGGTCGGAAGACTAGAAAGGCGCTATATAAGTACAGTCCATTTACCATTTATAGTATTTATTATAGCAAAATAAATACAGTGGAGTAAACATCATAATATTTTCATCTGTAAGGTAGTACATTGCCAGTATAAAGTAGCATAAAGTAAGTAAAGTACAAGGACTTCACCCATACAGCACAGGAGTAAATGTTTGATAGTTGATCCACACAACTAGAAATGGAGACACAAAAAAATCTAGAACACCAAATAACTTTGGACAGTTTGTTTGACAATTCTGTCATGAAATGAACCAAAACCGCCTGTCATCTATTTCCTAAAAACTAAAAACTAGAACACACTATTCATATAAAATTGCCGCTCAATAGGTTTGTCTGCTGTGTGCTCTTATTTGTAAACCACATTGCTCAGCCGGAACATTTCTTCCTGATAGCAGTCGTTGACTTGACACGTTGTCAGTACCAGCCTGTGTTCATCCAGCAGAGGAAACACTGCCGCCCTGTGGCCACAGGAGGGAAGTCTCGTCTTACACTCATCATATATCATGTCCCTCCATCAGATAGAGACATTATTCATTCATTCCCTACAGACTCAGACTGCCCCAAACACATCTGTAAATATTATATTAATCCTGACTGTGGTCAATAAAATAAAAGTATATTAACTCATTGGGAGTTTGTTTTTTTTTTGTCCTCAAATAGAGACATGTTCCCAACACAAGCACACACTGTATCCTGCTCTCTAATCTCACATTTCTTGCCTGCAGACTCCTCACATGTCTTTTATTTACACATCCTCTGAGAAAACACACAACAAAGTCATCCTTCAGATTAAGATGTTTGAGTGTTTTTGAGCATTTTCCTCGAGGAGAACATTGTTTATCTTATCAGTTCTATATCGGATGATGAAGCCGATCATGATGTTCACAGTTCCCCTTAAATTCCTCTTGACATTTGGATGAAACAGTGGTTGTATGCAGATGATCAGTCTCAGGGGATCATCTCATTGCTTCAGGTGTCTTTATGCGAACGAAGCAAACAACCTCAAGAGACATTTTCTCATCTGTCTTTCTAGAGACAAACGACCAGTCAGTCAGATCTGTCTTAAGCAGAAAGGGAAAAGTGTTCAGGAGCTCTGAAACATTAGAAATGCTGCTTTTGACCTCTGTGCTGACCTGTAATCAGTCCCATGAGAATCAGATTACTGAAGTGTTCTTTGTGCAGCACAATGAGCATCACGTTTCTCTGTCTTATGGTGTTGTTTAACAAAGTGTGTGTCACTGATGTTATTGATGAATGTTTTTCTGAAAAAAAAAGTTAATTTTAAACCTCAGATGAATTAAATCATGAAATGTTGCCTTTATAGATACAGTACATCATAAATATATAGGACATGTTAGTAATGCTGTAAATATTTCTTCAAAGTTACAGTTATTTTTCAATTAAATTAAATATGAAATAACAACAGCATCCTTTGTCAAGGAGCCTCTTTGAGAACTGTATTAAAAGGTTCACTTTACTGTTTATAAATAATTGTTCAAAATGTCGCTCTCGCCTAAAATTCTGATATGTTATAAAATAGATTACAAAACTGAAACAATTACTGGATTATTGCAATGTTAGATCATTAATTAGCAACTATTTTGGTTGGTGATTAATACCTATTTTCTACAATTATTAATGACCAAAACTGACTGGGCCCAGCTTCTGAGATGTGAATATTTCTGTTTTTTTGTCGTCCTCTATGATACTAAACAGAATATCCTGAGTTTTGGACTGCTGGTCAGACAAAACCAATCAAATCAGTTTTATTTATATAGTTCAATATTAGGTACAGCACATAACACCCATTATACACCCATTCAGATAAAGTTATAATATGATTTGAAACATCCATGAACTGTGAAATAAATTTACACACAAGAGATTTCTCCAAATAAAAACATAAACAAATGTGTGTAGAACAGAAATATGTTTATAACATAACAAAAAGTAACTACAAATGTGTCTGGTAATTGAATAGATTTATTCTTTAGATTAAGAGATGAATTTCAGTAGTTTAAGGATGGGGGTTTGACATCTCGCGTGTTCGCTGAATATCTTTGCAGCGCTTGCTTTGACAGCTACCGGAGGACCCCTCTCTCTCTCTCCCTCTCTCTCTCTCCCTCTCTCTTTCTCTCGCTCATGCGCACACGGCACTTGTTCAGATGTCAGCTGCAGCACAGACAGCGGACAAACAGTTAGCTTCGGCTCGTTAGCGCAGGGAAGTGACATACTCTGACCAAAAGCCTCTCGAGCCTCAATAAAGTAATGAGGTAGACTAGTCGGACAGCTAACTACACGTACTTTAATTAGAAGAGGCTGACACTGTCACGGTGAAAATGGAGTTTGAAGACATAGACTCAGAGGGCCGGTGGCAAAAACTCTATCTAGTAAGTCTGTTAGCATAGCTAGCACGGAGCTAACGTAAATAGTCTGTACTTGAAGCGCGCGTTTTAATTAGCAAGCTAAGAGTTGGGGTAGCTCAAGTATTCCACATGTAGGCTGTTATTCATCGTGTTTTTGCTCACTTTAAGGGTTTGTTTCAAATTATCCGAACACTGCAGCACTTTAATGTAACCTAAATGTTACCGTAAGCTTTAGTCGTAAGTGTCATAAGCCTGTGCATGTGCGTGAAGCTCACTGTGATGGAGCTGCTCTCGGCTCTACGTGTTTACTGTTCACACTTATGACGAGTTTTATGATGTTTATTGCTGATAGTAACTGTGCTTAATGGACAAACACGTTTGTGTCGTTGGTTATCTTCTTGCTGTGTTCATATCAAGTGTTCACACAGTTCTGTGTGTGTGCCAGCTAATGTAATGTCACACTTGTTGTGTGTGTGTCTGCTGATTTCTGCTCTCTAAACAATCTCTTCTTTTGTCTTCAGGAAATCAGGAATCAGTCCCACGAGTGCGCCTACAAAGTGGCAAAGTATCCAGAGAATCGCAACAGAAACAGATACAGAGACGTCAGTCCATGTAGGTGGAGAGAGTTCACTTCAAGTGTTTTCAGTCTTTAGTTTCTTTAAACCTTTAACTGTGGCCGTCCGTTTACACCCGATCCCTAAATACTTTTCTCTCCCCTGCTGCCCGCAGTTGATCACAGCCGGGTGAAGCTGGAGAACACGGAGAACGACTACATCAATGCGAGTCTGGTAGTCATGGAGGAAGCCCAGAGGAGTTACATATTGACTCAGGCAAGTGTCCAAACCTTTTTCTACCAGCGGTAACAATCATGCCTGTGTGACTATCATCGTTTGGATTAATTGATTAATCGCTTGGTCTATAAACTGCCATAAAATGACTGATTATACACGTGGTTACACTGCTCAGTTTGTCCAGCCCTCACCATGTTGAACAACGTATGTTTGTCATTTTTCCTGAAAATTGCTTAAAGTAGTAATCTGTTATGAAAATGGTTGCAGAAGAATTTTCTGGCAACTTACGAATCAGTTTATTGACTAATCACTTAGGCTTTAAAACAGTTCACTACTAAACTAACATATAAAAAAGTTTATGACTAATTAAGTACTAGTAGTAAGTCATGTATAAGCAGCACACCATAAATTCTTACTCTTATCTAAAACAGCAGTCCAGTTTATTAGTTTTATCAGAAAACTTCCGCCGTCAAAGCTGCTTGGCCGAGCGGACCAGTTTCATTTTCCAGACGGCATGCAGAATTATGTGTGTATATGTTTATGTCACTGTGCATGAGGGCATAAGAGCAAAGAGTGCTACTTTGGTTCGACCTAAATCATTTTAGTGGTGAGTAAAGTCTCTGCATCACTGTTTAATGTTTAACTGTATGAGTGTGTGTGGTGTACAGGGCCATGTCGCTGCAAATGAAGCAGAGCTTTAATGATTTATCTTTGAAACATTTAGTAATAAGAGTCTACTTCAATTTCAAATCAGTTATTTATCAAGCAGGATTTAAAAGCACAGAAAATGTTAAATGAATATTATGAAAGAAGTATTTCGTTTAAATAAGTAATATTCATAAGTCACACAGTATTTTGTACCTAATTATTTACTACCTTAATTATATTTACACATGTAAAATTTGTTGAATGAATGAAAAATGATAATATCCCAAAGTGTATTTCTTTCTAACTGCAGACAGTTTGACTGATTTTAAATATATTTTGTTTTTGGATTTATTGGACAAGACAAAAAACTAAAAGCTTTGACCTTAATCAGTGTGATAGATAATTAAATAATAGATTTTTATCTGAGAACAAAGATAAATCAACATGAATGTGTCAGATGTCTTGTCCTCACAGCACCCTTGCCTACAGACAATGTTCTCAGTGTGTAGCTGTACACAGAACAAACGGCGCCTTTATTCATTCAACAGGCCGTAGAGATGAGGTTTAACATATGAAGCAGAGAGTAACACGATTATAATACGCTAGAGGTCACTGAGCTGACAATGGCAAAGAAATAAACCTCCAGAGGAGCGTCTGATTCAGTGCAACACAAGCCAACAGCAACACAGCAGGAAAAGGAGCATTGCAACATTTCTGAGTTTAACGCTCACCAAAAACAAACAGCAGGTAATCCCCTGAAGGCCAGGACACCTGCGTTAGAGATGTTCTCAGTTTCATTCGTTCATAGGAAAACAAACAAAAATGCTCATGTGATTTGATCCTTTACTGTGTTATAATCGTGAACTGGGACTATAATTCTACTCACAATTCTCTTAAAGATATCTGCTGTTTAAAAGTGCAGAACACCCCCAGTCACACCAGGCTATCTGGGCTTAAAATCGTTTCCTTGTTTGAATTCTGTACAATGTTTGCATTTTTCAGTTTTAACCACTGAGATCAGACATAACCGCCTCCACTTATGTTATCACACTGACATCACAGATACCAGTCGAAATGAAAAGAACCTTATAGAGGGTTTCATTTATTTTTTATTTTTTTAACATAAAGATTAGATTAGATTAGATTATACTTTATTTATCCCACAACGGGGAAATTCTTTTGTTTCAGCAGCAAGGGTGTAATATGTGTATATTACACCCTTGCTGCTGAAACAAAAGAATTTCCCCCTCTATTGTACGTATAATAACATTACAAACGTGAAGTGGCAAGATATAAGTAATATTGCACATGGTAGGTAGGTAATCGGATGAGCTATAAATACAGATAAAAATAAGATAAATATAATATAAAGCTAATATAAAGGCGAGGTTACTTCTTAAATGTTAGTTTAGAAGCAGTGAAATTCTGCTCCAGCACTAATTTCCTGTCTTTTCATGGGTGTTGCTGTCAAATGCCCACAACTGGAACAACGTCAGGTGACTGGCAAAGCCAAAGCCATCAACATTGGTCCATAAACTGAAGGCTAGCACAGAGGCTTCTCCACCCCACACACCTTTTTAATATTCACATCTTCAGGAAACGAAAGGTCAAATAACCACTTAATCTTTCCATGTCATGTGTTTTTTTTTTCCTGGCTAGCATGACCACATGAAACTGATACTGGGCAGATAAAACCAATTCTTGTTCACCAAATTATATTTCTCACCGTTCCCCTAATCCTGTGATAAGTTTAGCCTTACCAGTTGAAATTTAGCCAACAGGCACACGTTTTTAGGAGCAAAGGTACCTTTACCTTTAGCAAAGGTATGTCGACATTTTCTGAAACGTTGGAAGCGTAGTAACATGACTGTTATGACTGATAATCACTGAATTCATGTAGTAAGGACTAAATCTGGTGGCATTTCCACTGGATTTTAAAGTTTGTGCGCCGGTTCTTCTGAAATGAGGCAAAGTCAGATTGTACAAGTTGTGTGTGGTTTGTAAATGTGTCATAATGTAGCAGTAAATAATGACTGTTTGAATTTAATATACAAAAAGTCAAATATTGGAGGTAATGCTCGTGTCTGTCCAGTGAATTTAAGGTAACCTGAAACAATGAACAATATACATGACATCAAGCAGTGTGTTATCGTACACTGTTTTTCTGTTACTGACACATTAGACTATATTTGCACATGAAAATTCATGCAAAGCAAAGACGTATTGACAGTATGCTTTGTGTATGCTATCTATTCTGTAGTATTGAGGATATATCTGACATTTAAAAATATTGCACCACATAGTGTCATTTTCTAAACTCAACCACATCATAACCTTTAGAAGCCTTGACCTTTTAAACACATTTCATCATTCTGCACATCTCTTTTGCATTTTGTAGTTATCACATTAATAAATCCTCCCACAAGCAGTTTCATAGCGAATATGTTCAGCTGATGTAATATTTTTAACCCCTGAAAGATATATTTCAATTGTAAAGGACATCCCACTGTCTCATTGGACTCCTGCCATGAACTGATCAAAGTGTGTGTGTGTGTGTGTGTGTGTGTGTGTGTGTGTGTGTGTGTGTGTGTTTGCTGTCCACAGGGCCCCCTCAGGAACACCTGTGGCCACTTTTGGCTCATGATCTGGGAGCAGAAGACCAAGGCAGTCATCATGCTGAACAGGGTCATCGAGAAAGGCTCGGTAAGTAAATACAATAATGCAATCATGAAAAAGACATTGCTCATTGTCTGCTGTGACATCTGTTTGTCTGCTGTGTACACACCCACACACTGTCTGCAGAAATACTGAACAGACCACAGACAGACAGACAGACGGCAACAAATGCTCTTTGACAACATTTGCAGCCTGCTGTGAAATTAATAATGCAGCTTGTTGAATTAATCGTGATTTCTGCTGAAACGGTCCACCGTGAAGCTTCCCTCTGTTGTCAGCAGGATAACTGGAATTCATTGTTTTAACAGCGTGTTCACAGATGCATGTGAGGAACTGGGACGCAAGCCCAACCTCCCTACTCTTTTAAATCCAGCGATCCTACGAAGTGCTGTTGAAACACACAAAGACCAACACTCTCCCCCTCGCTCACAGAGCAGCTGTGACCTCTCTCTGTTTCTCAGTAAAGCAGCTGGAGTGGATCGCGCTCAGTCATGAGATTCATTCACTGTTTGGAAATAGAAGATAAAGAGCACCTAGTCCAGATAGTATTAACCTTACAAGGATCTTTTATGTAGGCCAGCTCTCTAATCCTGCAGAGGCAAGGTTGCATAATACATATGTATTAAACAAAGGGACGTTGGTTGTAGAAATAACTTGAGTGTTTTTCATTGGATTTGACCGCAGTACTGAGAGATGACTTGTTGTTCCCTGAAAAAATATTATTCAAAATATTTGTACTTTAAGTGCACCACAAGATTAGGACTTTGTTTGTAATAACCATGCTTGGTATTTCCAAGTATTTTATTTATTTTTTATTAGTGTAGTGACATAAGAGAAAGGTAACCTTTGGGGTACATTCAGACTGAATCAGTGGTGCTGCGGCCTGCTGGGGCTCTGTCTATTTGTATAACATAACTGCTGTGAAACTATCAGGAAATAACCGTTTATTGCGCTGATTAACTGGCTTTCTGGATGCGAGCGCTCCCTCGCTCTTATTCACTGTCCATGTCTCTCAACCACTGCTTCCTCTCAAACCATCGGACACGAATCACTTTGCGTCACTATTTTGCAGCGTGAACTGTGAGCCAGGCAGATTCAGGGGCTGGCTACATGAAATAAACAAAGCTAGAACACAACAGGTAGAGAGTCAGAGTTTAGGTCTCACTTTCAGTGACATTTCAGGCTGACTGTGGAGGTTTGACCGTTCTGAGCGTCTGATTGGCGGCTGCAGTGTGACATCAGGCTGCGTTTTTCCAAAAGTTGGACCCAACTTAACTTCCCCGCTGCAGGTTGCTGCGTTTTCTGGCAGACACCCCTGTGGCCTGCGCTGCCGCATCCAAAACAGACTACCCGTTATTCAAATGAAAGGAAAAACCTGTATTTTAGTAACAGCACTGGATCCTGTCTGGATGTGGCTTTATTTGACAAACAAAATATATACGGTCTATATGTCTGGCATCATAAAACAGAGGTTGATATTTGTAGATATTTGTATATGACTCTGCTTATCCATGTAACATGTACTGTATGTATGAGTGTGACCAGGTGAATGAGCAGGTATGTGTGGGGTGAGAGAAGATGCTGATGATCAAACTGTCCTCTCTCCTGCCTCCAGCCTTGCCTCTCTCTCGTCCCCTTTTCATCTTTGTCACATGTTTAACTTATTTGGTGTCTCTTACCAGGTTTGTCTTCTTTTTGTTTGTGTGACAGGAAAAGTGTGCCCAGTACTGGCCCACGGCTGAGGAGAGGGAGATGGCCTTCAGAGACACGCGCTTCTTGGTTACGCTGTTGTCAGAAGACATCAAGTCTTACTACACCACCAGAGTGCTGGAGCTGCAGAATATTAGCGTAGGGCAAAGTATTATTTAGAACAAGGGGATTTTCCAGTAAGGGTGGCAAAGGAGAACTGAAATGGTTCAGGCGTGTTATACCTAGAATCACATGGACCTGTGCTGTCTGAGGATTAATAGGGCTGAAAACATTTTTGCCTGTCACTAAAGCTCGATGTTTTCTGTTTTTACTTTCAGGCACATTAAACATTTGTTCTTACCAGAGAGTAAATTAGGAATAGAGTTTTCTGTTCCAAGAAAGTCTTTTCAACGACATGCAAAGTGTTTGTAATGTGTAGGCGTTGAAAATGCAAATTTAAGTATCAACATAGACTTGAACTGCCATGGTGATCATAAGACAAAAAAGCGTGAGAAATAAGCACAAAGACATGTTGATTTTGCAGAAGTTTCCAGAAGCTGTTATATTGTATGAACTGAAACTGAAACTGTTGAAATGTTTGCTTAGTTCAGCTGTCAAACACGATTAAAAATACCTCACCATTTTAAACAGGAGATAAAAATCATTTTGTACCTGTTAATGAGGCCTCTGTTTGTCTGCTTTCACAGACGGGAGAGAAGAGGGAGATCTACCACTTTCATTACACCACGTGGCCTGATTTTGGTGTCCCAGAGTCTCCGGCATCCTTCCTAAACTTCCTTTTCAAAGTGCGGGAGTCAGGAGCGCTGGGGGTGGATCACGGGCCGGCTGTGGTGCACTGCAGCGCTGGAATCGGACGCTCGGGAACGTTTTCATTAGTTGACACATGTGTGGTTCTGGTAAGTCCTGCCTCTTTGTTCTATATGAGCTCCACTTTCACAGAGACCACAATCCAGAGGAATTTGGTTTTTACATTTTCTAGATTAGTCACATTTTGTATGATCATAAAAACGGTAGTAAAACACCACCACCAAATTGTCAGGATATTTAGACTATAGCAAACAATGTGTCCCATTTAGAACATCATTTTTATATGAATAAAAGTGACCTGTAACTAATCAGAATATGAGTTAATTAATTTAATCCTTTGGCTGAAATACATGGTGCATGGACACGGTGTGACACGGTATATTTTTAACTAAATGCATAGAAATAAATACATTTGACTTGTGACCTTGGGCTGAAATGAAAAGAACATATTTTCTGACTGATTCCTGGTTGAGTTTGGATTTAAAAGAGAAAAAAACACTGAAGAAAACGCCTCCAACAACTGAAACATAACCGAACTTTTATGTGGTCACGTACAACCCACAGCTGAAATACAACGTTGTTCTCTTCGTATGCTGGTAAACGCATGAAAACATGATGATGTGGAGGAAGATAAGCCAAGTCAGAGGAAAATATGATACTAAAAATGTCAATTACAGCATTTCATCACAAAACTGCTGCACTATACTTTCTGCTGATGTGTAACAATGTGAGAAGCTTAGATTTTCCAACAAATGAGTCACCAGATATTAAGAGAGCATGAGCTTTGTCCTGGTTAGCTGGACTGATTTTACATTGCTGTCGTGTCCAGATGGACAAGAGGAAAGACCCCTCATCAGTGGACATCAAAAGCATCCTGTTGGACATGAGGAAGTACCGCATGGGTCTGATCCAAACCCCTGACCAGCTGCGCTTCTCCTACATGGCAGTCCTCGAAGGAGCCAAGTGTATAACGGGAGACTCTTCTGTACAGGTATCTGCACCACCCACACCACAATCCATTCTGTTACTCAGTACTTTTATCTGTTTGTCTTGTAAACCCAGAGACTCCATTTCATCCCAGTGGAAGTTGTTTCTTCTGAAAAGATTTAGTGAACTGATAAATGGTGTTGTCTTCCAGTAAATTTCAGTTTGTGTATAACTGCCTGATTGTATCATGTAAGTAGAGAGATGATGGATGTACGATGCAAAGCCCCATGTGGGCCGTCTGTGCCAAGAGCAACTTTTAAATGTCCAACTACAATAAATATACTATTTATTTATCTGGTTCAGACACAGACAGTACTGTGTCAGTCTGAGAGTTTCTCTGCACCTCTGTTGAACTGAGAATTGTGTGTAAGTGTACACACTGATGAAACTTTAATGAAGTTCATTTTCATTTTCTGTGAAGAGTGCTGAATCTCAGACAGAGAAGCGTCCGTGTACATTGCATCCTTCTTGATATTACTAACACAAATGGATTCTTTCTCCACACTACCAATATTTTGATGCTTTTCTTTTTTTTAACTTTACCATATTTATATGTTTTCCAGCCCACTTGTAGTTTTCCTTCATATATTAGGAGGTCTGTCTTTTAAATGATTGAACAGTCGCCCAGTGAGAACAAAACTTTGAAACTGAAACTGATTCTTTCATATTCTCTTTTTCTCAGCCTCTCACTTCCGTTTAGGTGGCACTCATGGGAGGATGATTTTTCTTTGTTTCTGAACTGTTTTCAACTTCAGTGACTGAATATCATATATATATATATATATATATATATATATATATACACATACACATATACACACACACTCTCTCTCACACACACACACACACACATATATATCAGTTTCTAGTGTGGATCTGTCTCGATCTTGCATAATTTCTTGTCTCCATTCTTTGTTGCACGCATCACTCCATCATATCATTTTACAAAGAACATGGCCAATTGTAGGCTGTTTTTAGTGAAAATTGTATGTTTAAACTAAATTTAAAGTCTAAATATATTCCTCTTAAATTCTTTTGTTCGCTCTTCTTCCTCCATCATAGAACCGGTGGCGGGAGTTGTCCAGGGAAGATCAGGAGCCGACATCGGAGTCTCCCCCCTCAACTCAGCCTCAGGCCAGGTGTCCGACAGAGCGGTGCAACGGCAGCCAGCGGGGAGGTCAGCTGGAGGAGGGAGGAGACTACAGACAGGACGGCAAAGTACCTGCACAGTCTCCCTGCAAGGAACAGGAGCTGGACGGCAGCACGACACAGTCAGTACACTCAGTCCGATTAAAAAGACATGCATCAATAGTTTGGTCATAATCAGTTAATTGATTATTGGTGATTGGCTGATGAAATAAAACATTCTGAATGAGAAAGGTGAAATGAATGACATGTCATTTGACAGACAGCTGTTTACCCATGTTCCTCCTGTTCACACAGCAAACGGCGCAGAGAAGACAGTATCTCCAAATCAGGCACAGCCAAGACGCCCCAAAGCAAGCCCAGGACGAACGACTCAGAGAAGAAGAGAAAAAGGTGATTACGTATAGGAAACATGAAGCCGTTCTTAGCTTCCAGGATGATTTGTCATGCACCATCACAGTGCCACTTTTGTACATTGTGTAATATATATCTATATATACTAGACCAGATCTAGGAGCTGGTGTTGGTGCAATACTTTTAAGATGTTGTTCCATAATGGGAGATGTAGAATATCTGCAGACTGACATCATTTTGTTTTGTAGTTTCATTTTAGACAGAGCAGGCTGGCAGGGCTTTTACTCCACAATGAGTCACGTGTCATTATAGTTTCCTTTAACCTCACAGGGAGTCGAGGCAGGCTTTCCCCCTGCATGACTCAACCTCCTCACAGTTAGACTTCACACAGAGCTGAGGCTTCATTTTCTCTATCCCTAATTTCCAGTTTTCTCACAACATTCTCAGTGATTTCACATGAAGCCACCGCTCTGATACTTGATGTTCTCATAAAGGCGGGAGAGTTAGACCTGATGATGCACTTATTTCTGATGACTGTGCACCTCCAAAAAACGGCTGACTAAGTCATTTCTGAGAAGCCTTTCCTTTATTGTGTGACATGTCAGTGTTGTTCCAGTAATTCAGCCCAAACTGCACCATTTTCTGCCGCGGTCTCACTCTGCTGTTGTGGTTCTTCTTGGACAGTTTGGGCTGCATTTGCTGCACATGACAAGAGCTGGCCTGTCCAGTGGGGGGCAGTGTATCTTTACCCCCCTCTGCGACAGCGACAACGACCACGAAGAGCACATTTAAAGGACGAAGTTTACCCACAGCTTTTATAAAGAACGCCCACTCTTGTACATGGAGGTGTGTGTGGTGTGTGTGTGTGTGTGTGATGTCTGCTGTGTTTTTGTTTCTCTTGAGGTTTTGTTCTTGTTTTCTTGATTTGCTTGGCTCCTGTGGTTTGGAGTTGTGTTAATTTTGGCTGCACTTTAGCATGGTGTGTGGTTGGGTGTGTATATGTGTGTACATTTGTGGTTGACGGTCGTTGAAGCTCTGAAATGTTAGGTTGAGTTGGAATAATGCAAGGTGCTAATTTCTTTTTAAAGAGCATCATCACATCTGAAGGGGAATTTTTATCTGTTCAATCTGTTCGAGCAAGCCAGAGATCAAATCAACAACTACCAAAGTTTTTCTGTTGGGGGTGCTAGGACAGAATCATTGATGGTACCTTGACAATCATCCAAAGGAAGTAATTCACCAATAAACAGTCAATTCTTGTCCTGGTTGAGGCTGTAAATCCATCACACCAAACATGTTGAAGCTCATTCGATGCATGTTCGTATGGTTTTGCTGCTGCTCCTAACTTTCAGACTCGCTTCATGAGGTCTTAAAGTTTCTTCAGGACTACAGCATGGCTGCGTTCTTGGTTTGTGGATTTGATACTGCATCAGTTGTGTTTTGGCCTTGTGAACGTTTGAATAGAAGTTAGAAATTCAGCAGCGGTTTGGTAACTGCACCTTTGTTCATTTAACAGGCTGGAGGACTGTTGAATGTAACGTCTTGTGCTGTAGTTCATCAAATTAGATTTGGGCTGCAATTTAGTACATTTAGTCTAGGGGATGTCAGGAAACAGAATTTTAAAGCCAAATGTGTTCTAGAAATAATCAGTTTACTATCACATGAGACAAAGAAGCAGCAAATCCTCAAAATAAGGAAGCTATAACGAGGGAATGTTGGGTATTTTTGCTTTGAAAACTACTTGATTATCAAAATAGGTGCTGATAATTTTCTGCCATCTAACCAATCATTTCACCTCTAAAGATATTCTTTCTGTTTCATGTATTATTTATGTTGAGGTGAGAAGGTTTCAGCGATAAATGGCACAGACACAGGCACAAACAGCTGGGCAGAACCCACGAGGCTGGATTTGGCAGATTTATGTCTACATAACCTTCTCTCTGGCTGATTTTTGAACATGGCAGCACAGTAGGTGCTCATTTCATGTTCCCAGAACTCCACATTACATCTTTGAAAGTTTGACCAACAAACCAAAACCCACAAAATCAAAGAGAAAAAAAAGAATATGACATTTTTGCTTGATAATCATTAATCAAAGATCAAAGTTTGACTAATTGTTCTACATCACATGGGGATGAGTCAGATCTAATGCTGTGTTGTAATGCTTAGAAATGACCAAATTTGTGTTCAAAGCTAAGAACATCTGGGCAGATGTTGCTTTTTAAACACAACTGCTTTGCATTGATGATCAGTCTAATGTTGACACTGACATGCCACAGCTTCCCTTTTCTGCTCTGCCGTTTGGTTTTAGACACTCACTAACTTGATTTTGTGGCACGAGTCGCTTTGATCACTCCTGAGCTTCACTGACACTCTGTTAGGAGATTTGTCAAGTTCAACCTCTTTAAATACTCTGTGTCTTTCGACAGGGCGAAAACCAGTGACTGCTAACCACCTCCACCTGTGGCCACACACCGACAGCTCTGGCATCAAAGCCAACATCGGCAGGGAACTCCAGCTCTCTCTCTCAACCTCTGTGTCCTCCTTCCTCGGGCTCCAAAAACACGCTTCCTCACCTGCATCACAACAGCCAGCTCTCCTCTCTTCTTCGCTTCTTTTTTTTTTTTTTTTTGGTCCAAGCTCAGTGGCATTATTCAGCCAATGCACACCTCCTTTGTCTCCTTCCCTTAAGCAGCATGTCACTCCCACAATCCACAGTCCACCCTTAGATTTCCCACGTCTCCTCATCCTCTCTAAACTGTTTACAGCAGACACTTCGACATTCTTTGAAGAGAGCACACGAGAAAACACACCAGCGCTTTACACCCGGGTCAAACCTCAACCACAGCCTGCTTCAGGATCAAGAGAATCCGTTGGATTTATTTTGGCTTTAATATTATTTGCAGCTTTGTCAATCTATTATGCTTCTTTGCATCTATGAAATTAAGACTAATAGGGGCTATGCATTGCCAATTTGTAATGCTGTTCATATATGTATTTTTAGAAAACCTTTTTTCAGGAGGGGAAAATAAAAATGTTCTATTTTTTATAAGAGATTACTTGAAGTTTTTCACAGTGATGGGGGGGTTGGTTAAATGAAAAGCACTGCCTCCTCCCACATGAGCAATTCAGTGGCATGTAATGTTTCCATGATGTACATAGTGTTCTTTTTAAAAAGATGTGTGTGTGTGTGTGTGTGTGTGTAAAAAGACATATTTTTGCTTGTAAAAAAAATAGATGAACGACAATGTTACAGATTTGAATACAGTAGAAAAGCTGATTTGATGACTTGTTCTCCTTTTGAAATGAATTTGTCTTAAGTTTCTCTTTCTCTTAGAGTGTTATCTACAAATAAAACTGGTATTATCTAGTTTACATAACAACCTGTCTTTGCTCTCCTCTGGTTACATCACCACAAACAATGGTAAATGGTAAATGGACTGTACTTATATAGTGCCTTTCTAGTCTTCCGACCACTCAAAGCGCTTTTATAGGACATATCTCCTTCACCCATTCACACACTGATGGCATTGGCTGCCATGCAAGGTGCCAATTGCTCATCAGTTTTAGGAGCTAACCATTCATACACATTCACACACTGATGGCGCAGTCTTCAGGAGCAATTTGGGGTTCAGTACCTTGCCCAAGGACACTTCAACATGCAGACTGGAGGGGATCGAACCAGTCACTTAATTAGCTACAAGTAGCAAAACTCTAGCAGCACATCTCAAAGGTTACAAATTAACATATCTCATTTACAAACAGGGGGAAACAAGTTGTGGTTTTATTTATTTTTTGTAGCATTTTTGTACATTTGGGTTTTAGTGTTGCCAGGCAACCAACGAAGTTACAGTACTGTAGCTACAGCTACTGCTGTTGGCTAAGAAACATCCACAAAACAGGAATTTGTAGTTTTGAAACATTTTTGGTTTGTTTTTAACAAACAAGATATAGGCCTAACATGTTAGTTTTTAAGTTATGCAGGTACGTAGATTTTATCACTTAAGTTGGAGCCAAGCCAGCAGTTTTTAGTTTACAGTTATTTTACAATATTATACGTGACTCTTTCTATTTCAGTTATTTATTTTTATGCTAGGCTAGGCGGCCTTATGACTGTTGCCTGGCAATGCAAACAGTATCTTAGGCTCATGAACTTTTGTATTTTTAACAGAAAAGAGGTTAAATAAGGCAATAAACTAATTATATTTTTGATTTTAATACACAATTTGTTGGCAGGTCCACTGTGTAAGATTTAAAGGGGATTTAGAAAGCTGTATTTATGAATGTGGCAAAAACTGAATCTGATATTCATAACCGTGTTTTCATCAGTGTATAATCACCCGGAAAATAAGAATCATTATGTTTTTGTAACATTAGAATGAGTCTTTTACTAATCTACTAATCTACAGATGCCGTGGGTCCTCTTCCATGGAGTCCGCCATGTTGAACCTCCATGTTTCTACAGTGAATGGGTGAGGTGATAGGGTTGCAATCAGCAGCTACACTGCTAGATGGCACTGAATCCTACACATTGCCCCTTTAAGGTTCAAAGATGAAAATGGAGGGAGAGCGACAGAGGGTCAAGAGGTCCAGCTCTGTCCTGGACTGCCCCCTAGACTCCATAGAGGAAGTAGGGGAGCGGAGGTTGTTAGCAAAGATGACATCCATCATGAACAACTCTTCTCACCCTCTGCATGAGACTATGGGGGCCTTAAACAGCTCCTTCACATCACTCCCACCATCTAAGAAGGAGCACAACCACAGGTCCTTCATTCTAACAGCTGTCAGATTCTTTTCTGACTTATGAGTAACTTCTTATCAGCCTTGTGTACTGTTGTGACAAGTGAATTTTACCAGTGTGGGATCTTTGAAGTCTATATATTTTTAAGCAAAGCCTTAATTAATGTTAATGTATTCATTTTACTTTTCAAGTGATGGCTGTGTCTTGATTTTCTGGTTCTCTTAACATTTCCTCTTACAAAACACTGTCAGGACATTCCTTTCCCACAACCATGCTGCACGGAACCACCCAAAACAATTGTGCAGACAGAATGGGGAAACCACAAACTTGGCAAAAACGGCTCAACAAGGTCAAAGTATGATTCAGAGTGCCGTCTTGTTGTTACAACTATGTAAGTTGTTGTAACATGTTGTAGAAAGGAGTCAGATTTCACAGAGGCGGGACTGCCAGGAACACAGCATGGCACCTGGCCAAGCACTTTCAGTTAGGGAGGCGAGTAGGCAGGGTTCAGTGAAAATAACACAATCAAAGTCTTAATCATCTTAGGTAAATTTACACTGGATTCTTTATTGGAAAACGACATTTAAATGCTTCAGTACTAGGAAACAATACTCCACAAGTGCATGTTTGGGTCACTCCATGACGTAATGTTTGTACTTTTAAAGATTCTTATCAAAATAATGGAAACTGTGATGAACGTCCAAGAGTGGGAGGGTCGGGTCGGGTCGGATTACAACCGTGTTTCATGTCCAGACCAGGTAAATACTAACCAGATTTGACCCCGGTGAAGTATTCGCTGAAAAATGCAATGATGTCATGGCTGGACGGCACGGATGCAAAGAAAACATTTGTGAGTTTTCAGAGTTTTGACTTGCTGCAGTCCCCAGACACTAATTACGCAGCTAAAAATAGCAAAAACTAAATATGTGTGTATCAGAAGAGTGCCGGAGGGATGCCGCTGCCAAACAGAAGACTCCAAGAAGTCGGGATCTTCCATTGGTTGGGCTTTTGGCTCTGAAATGTGAATCCAAAAAAGCCATAATTAGAAATGTACAATCTTAAAATACACGCTGTACTGGTCATTTTCTCTCCATACTGAAAAGTACTAAAAGCTCTGTCATCTAAGTGCAGCACGGCCATCTGCTCTTCACTTTCTTCACTTACGGGACTGTCCAGCAGATGGAGCCAGTCGTTGAGGTGGTTGATGAGCGTGAAGGCGTCTGGGATGTTGTCGCCCTCTGAGCAGAAGAGCAGCAGCACAGCCAGCGGGAGATCCTCCGCACAACTGAACACAACATGCAGCACACACGGTCAGACACGTAACAAAAAAAACTGATGGTCAAATCCTGTTATTAATCAATTAATTAAAAAATACTGCTGCAGGGAAAGTGTTATTCTGCAGGCTTTACAGACACTTTTAAGTTGACATCTTGTAGATACACACAGATACTAATGCACTTGTAGCACTTGTACTTGTATTTCATGATATTTCAGAGGGACATACTGCACTTTTTACTGTGATAAGCTCATACAATACAGCACTACAGTAAAGTAGCGCTCCTTGTCACAGGTTTCACATGTCTGTGAGCTGTTAGCAGCTCCACCAGAGGGAAATCATCCCTCTGAAGCTCTCAGATGGTTCATTTAAATAACTGTTCAGTTTTTGTATTAGGAAAAAGTGAGTGTAAAACAGTCAACACATGTTTACGTGGTATATGCTGCTTGTCACAGACTCACTATTATGAGTGAATTATGTCAGAATGCCACATAACCAGCTCAACGTGCACAATTTGTTGCTGCAATTGGATAATTATGCAGAACCCATGTAACTATCCCAGTACCACAAGCTCTATTTTTAATTTCTTAATTTTAAGTATATAAAAATAACTGCTTTGAACTTCTCACAATAGCCTCAGTAGTTATCCAGCAGGCTGACGCAGCTCTCTCTCTCTCTGTACCTGTCTGTGTAGAGGCCTTTGGTTATTCCTCCTCCGGGGATGTAGAGGCGCGGCTCTGTGTTGGCGTCTGTCAGTCCGGGGAAGGCCGCCACTCTCTCCAACTCCCTCCAGCCGAGCTCTTTCAACGCGTCCGCGCTCCCCTTCAGCAGGGACGGAGTGACCAGGTACCTCAGAGGCGTGCTATCACGGACACATATTTGTCAGTAGAGATGAGTGGCAGCAGCAAAAGGAAAGAAACGCAGCGTTGAAGTGAAATGAAGTACATAGTTAGGTACCCTTGTAGCTGTTGGTCGTCCCTCTGGTAGGCGTGGCTGCTGGACAGAACCACAGTCCTGGAGAAGCCGCTAGCTTTGATCCAAGACACGAGCAGCTGTCTGAACTTTTTGGATTTTGTCTGGAATTAAAACAAAAGTTAGAGCTATAAATACTATAACTTATTCCAATTTGAGTCCATGGAAACAAAAACTACATCGTCATTCAAGATAAAGACATAGTTCATGCTCTCAAATCATAATTCAGATAAAAGCTTAGATTATACAATTAAAAGGAGAGGCCTCAAACACACACACAAAAACTGACAGTGTTTACCTGAATAATTGGTGCTCTGATTTGAAGAACTGCTAACTTCAGTTCTGCTGCTGTGTAAACTGTTGACGAGAAAAGGTTGACAGATAAAATGAAGATTCGATTTTTTGAATGTATAAAATAACCTCGATCAGGCGCTCATTGTCAGTTTAATAAAGAAAACACTTCACAGGTAAATCTCTCACATGTTCTCCTCTACAGCAGCCAAATAATCAAGACCCAAAGATCTATATCGGATCCGCAGGGATCACGTCGTACCTTCTGCAGGAGTGTGCAGCTCCTCGACGTCCTCTTTGCAGGTGGCGTACGGGTTGTTCCCAGCCATGGGGATTAGACAGTCTGTGTGCATGTAGCCCGCTCTGCTCATATTGAGGGTGGACACCATGAGGTCCACAGCCAGCTGGCCCACATTACCAACAGCTACTGCTGGCTGAGGGGAGAAAAACAACAATAAAGGGCGATTAGCAACAATTTGAATGACTTATGTCTTTTTTTTTTTTTTTACAATAAACTGGATTATTTTTATATTATAACTATTGGTTGGACACAATAAGCAATCTGAACATGTCGCCTATGATTGATGGGCATTTGTTGCTACTTAATGATGTTACACAATCCAAATTATTAATAATAATAACAGAAAATAATTGGCTTTAATGAAAATAAACATTATACACAGCTCTGTATAGAACAGATTAGCTCCACCTAAAGCAACTATAACAGTAAAATGCTGCTCACATATGAATGGATGAGTAATAATAATGTAATAATAAAAGTGCTTTTACTTTTGCTTTCACTCAATATTCCCGTTCATTTACAACTTTCATTTTTGCGTCTTCTTAAACGCAACGTAAATATTTTCCACATCCATTTTTTTTTTTTTTTTATCCGGTAAGAGCTGAAAATGAAAGTGAAGCTCTGACTTACTGCTAATTACACAAGCAGCCACGACAGTGACTAACTGTGACAGATATTTATTTATTTATTCATTCATTCATTCAGTCAGTTAGTCAGTTAGTTAGATAGTTAGTCAGTTAGCTGCCTCTCAGTGAACAGGCTGCAGGTTGTCACTCACCATGACGAGGGTGAAATCTTTGAAACATGGCGCTGAGTTCTGTGCAGAGATAAACATGACGCAGCAAACACACAGAGCTAACAGGTACCGAGGAAGAGATTTAAATATAACTGTGTTATTAATATGATCTGTACTTATTATCTATATTTGTGTCCTCGCGGCAGTTTTCTTGTTTTGTAGTTTCATGCCTGGCGTTGTGGACCTTCCTGGTTCTCACTCAGCGTCGATTGTTGATGATTGAACGGTTTTAGTAGCTGACGTAAATGCCTGAATTAAAAGTAACAGGGACGTTTTATTTTGGAAAAAAAAATAACAATAATAATAAATAATGAAACAACAACAATATGTGTTTATTGAACTATATGTCTGTATGTAGGCCATATATTTTAACTTGTAATTCAAAGTTTCTATTTTAATCAGGGATATTAACTGTCAGGCTGCAGCTCCGCAAAGATTTCGTGAGTATTAGAGATCTGCAACTCCCTTTGTAAGCCCACTACTACCTACAATGACTTACACTACTACTACTACTACTACTACTACTACTACTACTAATAATAATAATAATAATAATAATAACAATAACAATAATAATAATAGAAGAAGAAGAAGAATAGGAAACATGACAGCAATTTATTATAAAATAATACAATGAACAATGAAGTTGATAATATAAGCAACAAAAGATTATTTTAAAAAAAATGGTGCAACATATATATATTGCATAATATGTACATTCAGTGTGATTTGAATTTAGTAAATCACCTTGCAGTGGAAATTCCCAGAAACTGAAATGTATTATTTATTAAAAATTACATATTTTAATATGGTAGATTAAAAAGATGTGTATCAAAATGTTTATATGCACTTAAATACCTCCTAACCCTTCTAATGACAGCAGAATGTCTTTTCACTCTGCACTGGTCTTATGAAACAGATTCACCTTTCCAACTTGTGAGTCATCAGACTGATCGGTAGAGGGCTTGTTTATTCATTCATCGTTTTTAATTGGGCTAATTTGAAGATTAAACTCTGTAAACTAAAACAGCAAGTAAATAATTTATAAGAGGAACACTGTAGGTGGATCTTTAGCTGCCTTCAGAGGTATTGTCAGGACGATTGTATAATCAAGTCAAAGGTTCATGGAAAGAATGAAGGTCATGTGTGCAAGGTGCAAAACTGGGAGTAGCCTTTATTATCTTGCGGCGTCAAAACAAAGTTGTAAAATCATCATGTAATTTCACACCTAACATTTGTTTACAGACTAGTAATATTAAACATGTGCTAATTTATACATATATGTTCTCTTAATGTAACATAAATCATTATAACATTAGTGGTAGAAATGGCAGGTAATTAGACAGAACACTGTACAACCAAAACCAGTTTCTAAAAGATAAAAGTACTTCATCTACCATCAGTGACATCATTTTGGTTTGACTTCATTGGGAACGGATTGGCCTTTCACTGCAGCCACAGCATTTTCTACCATCTTCTGGACCATCTTTCTTGTTGTAGTGTAAGTGTTGGTGCCAATGTGGGGGGTAATCAGCACATTAGGGAGGCTAAGAAGAGGATGATCCCTGCACAAGAAAGAAGAGAGAGTGAGTAGTTTGTTGAGTGGTTATTGTTATTTAATCAATATTCTTTAAGCATTTCTTCTTTGCATGCTTTGCCTGTATGTGCAAACTTATTAACAGACACATTTCTCCTTTTCAGGTTGTTTTCAGGTTCATAACTATGACTGACACCTTTTACTGTACACATTTAATCCACTGTGAATATGAAATACAGGCATACTGTCATGTCCAGGAAACTCTGTTAAGTTAATTTATTCAGTGTTGTCTCGTGTCTATGTTGTCTTGTGATTTCCTGTTTTATTTTGGTTCCACTTCCTGTCTGTGTCCATTGTTGTTAGTTTTACTTTCCCCTTTGTCTGTTTTCCTGCCTTTAGAATTACCTGTCTCCGCCCTGATTGTTTCCACCTGTGCCCTTACCTTGTGTCTATATATAGTCTGTGTCTCCCTTTGTCCTGTGCCAGTTCGTCTTGTCTCATGTCAGAAGAACCAGCGTTGTGTCCATGGTCAGGTCTTGTTATTTTGATACTTTGTTCAAGTGTGATTTCTGTTTGTTTCCTTTTTCATAGTATAGCCTCGCAAGAGTGTTTTTCTGTTTGTTTATTTTTGTTTCTCTTATTCTAGCCTTCATTTTGTGCCGTCTTGATTTCTTAGATTAGTGTTGAGTTTTTCCTCTGTAAAGAGTGATTTTTATTTTTGTTTTGTTTAATAAATCTTTATTTTGAAACTTTTGTCTGGGAGTTGTGCATTTGGGTTCGGGTCCTTAGTTCGGTTGTGACACATACTGCAGATTTAAAGAAAAATAGACATAATAACTTGTATGTAAATTAGAAATGCATAAAACAGAGTCTCATGACTCCACAAGGAAAACAATAGTATGTTATTTGAGTTGCATGAGCAACTTTGATCCATTACACAACTTTCACACTGAATGTTAAGAGCTCTGATCCCTTGTCTTGTGTGTCAGTACATATAATGTTGATCTGTAATCTATTAATGTGAGAAGGTTAACATGTACAGTTTAGTACAAGACTATGTAACTTTAGCTGGGCAGTGGCCAAAGCTGAAAAGTAGTGTAGCAGTAGCAGAGAAGGGTTATAACGTCAGTAAACTGGCTCAATAATTTCAAGTACAGAGTAAGAGTACATCTGTTCACATCAAAGAGGAACAATATGGTTGTTCTTCACTGAATTAACTTTAATAATAAATGATTGCGAGTCTGGTTGTAGAGTGTGGTGAGACCTTGGTAAAGGTTCAGGGTGAGTTACGTCTAACGCTGCCGCACGAATGGTTCCAGACTGCAAAGCTTTGACTAAAGCATCCTGGTCCACAACCAGACCTGAGACATGAACACAGATTAGATTAAAGATCAGTGATGCAGAACAATTTAAAAGTAACTTTTGCAGTTCTTTAACCAAGATTAACACATTATCCTTACCTCTGCTGACGTTGACCAATGTTGCTGTGCGTTTCATGAGGGACAGCTGGCTGATCAGGCCTGTGGTTTCAGGGGTAAGGTTGACCGCCAGCACGACAAAGT
>OX336900.1:12500-182500 GCA_946959425.1 Argyrosomus regius
CCTAACGACACCCAACCCTGTTGCTTTTCCTAAACCCAACCAACTCCTCAATTGCAGCCAATGACCCCAAACATCAGGTGTCGGATCGAAAAACATGTCACCACAAACCACTACCAATGCACTCCAAATCACCTGAAACGTGCTCCTATCACTATTCTGGAGGAAGGATTTGGGACAAAACACTTAGTGATTTCTTCACTGCCCACCGTCCCATTGTGCCTTAACGGGCGGTGGTTTTTCCTGAATAACTCCTCAACCGTACGTCCTAGAGACTTGGAACCATCATCCGTCGAACATAATTCGACCCTTCTGAACACGCTGGACTTGTCCCCGAGTCTCTACGACCTACGGTTCCCGAGATACATATGTCGTCACCCAAAAATTGGCCGTATCTCGGGAACCGAAGGTCGTAGGAGGACGGGGGGTGCCACCGTTGGAAAGCCCACCTCGTCGGATGGGGGGGTAGAGCAAGGTCTCATGGCTCTACGACCTCCCGTTCAAAAGTTATGGACCTTCGAAGTTCGTGGACCCGTCCCATTGTAACTTAATGGCGGCGGTTTTTCCTGAATAACTCCTCAACCGTACGTCCTAGAGACTTGGAACCATCATCCGTCGAACATAATTCGACCCTTCTGAACACGCTGGACTTGTCCCCGAGTCTCTACGACCTACGGTTCCCGAGATGCATATTTTGTCACCCAAAAAGTGGCCGTATCTCGGGAACCGAAGGTCGTAGGAGGAACGGGGGTGCCACCGTTGGAAAGCCCACCCCGTCGGACGGGGGGTAGAGCCCGGTTTCATCGCTCTACGACCTTCCGTTCAAAAGTTATGGCCCTTCAAAGTTCGTCGGTCGGGGGTCCGCCGCCCCCCCCCCCCCCCACACCCCCCCCCCCAACCCAACCCCCCCCCAACCCAAACCCACCCAACCCCACCCCCCAAACCCAACCCCCAAAAAAAAAAAAAAACAAAAAAAAAAAAAAAACCTAACCCGACCCTAACCCTAACCCTAACCCCTAACCCTACCTAACCCTAACCCTAACGACACCCAACCCTGTTGCTTTTCCTAAACCCAACCAACTCCTCAATTGCAGCCAATGACCCCAAACATCAGGTGTCGGATCGAAAAACATGTCACCACAAACCACTACCAATGCACTCCAAATCACCTGAAACGTGCTCCTATCACTATTCTGGAGGAAGGATTTGGGACAAAACACTTAGTGATTTCTTCACTGCCCACCGTCCCATTGTGCCTTAACGGGCGGTGGTTTTTCCTGAATAACTCCTCAACCGTACGTCCTAGAGACTTGGAACCATCATCCGTCGAACATAATTCGACCCTTCTGAACACGCTGGACTTGTCCCCGAGTCTCTACGACCTACGGTTCCCGAGATACATATGTCGTCACCCAAAAATTGGCCGTATCTCGGGAACCGAAGGTCGTAGGAGGACGGGGGTGCCACCGTTGGAAAGCCCACCTCGTCGGATGGGGGGGTAGAGCAAGGTCTCATGGCTCTACGACCTCCCGTTCAAAAGTTATGGACCTTCGAAGTTCGTGGACCCGTCCCATTGTAACTTAATGGCGGCGGTTTTTCCTGAATAACTCCTCAACCGTACGTCCTAGAGACTTGGAACCATCATCCGTCGAACATAATTCGACCCTTCTGAACACGCTGGACTTGTCCCCGAGTCTCTACGACCTACGGTTCCCGAGATGCATATTTTGTCACCCAAAAAGTGGCCGTATCTCGGGAACCGAAGGTCGTAGGAGGACGGGGGTGCCACCGTTGGAAAGCCCACCCCGTCGGACGGGGGGGTAGAGCCCGGTTTCATCGCTCTACGACCTTCCGTTCAAAAGTTATGGCCCTTCAAAGTTCGTCGGTCGGGGGTCCGACGACACCCGAAGCCCCATATACCTAACCCTAACCCTAACCCTAACCCCTAACCCTAACCCTAACCCCTAACCCTAACCCTAACCCCTAACCCTAACCCTAACCCTAACCCCTAACTCCTCAACCGTACGTCCTAGAGACTTGGAACCATCATCCGTCGAACATAATTCGACCCTTCTGAACACGCTGGACTTGTCCCCGAGTCTCTACGACCTACGGTTCCCGAGATGCATATTTTGTCACCCAAAAAGTGGCCGTATCTCGGGAACCGAAGGTCGTAGGAGGACGGGGGTGCCACCGTTGGAAAGCCCACCCCGTCGGACGGGGGGGTAGAGCCCGGTTTCATCGCTCTACGACCTTCCGTTCAAAAGTTATGGCCCTTCAAAGTTCGTCGGTCGGGGGTCCGACGACACCCGAAACCCCATATACCTAACCCTAACCCTAACCCCTAACCCTAACCCCTAACCCTAACCCTAACCCTAACCCTAACCCTTCCTAAACCCAACCAACTCCTCAATTGCAGCCAATGACCCCAAACATCAGGTGTCGGATCGAAAAACATGTCACCACAAACCACTACCAATGCACTCCAAATCACCTGAAACGTGCTCCTAACACTATTCTGGAGGAAGGATTTGGGACAAAACACTTAGTGATTTCTTCACTGCCCACCGTCCCATTGTGCCTTAACGGGCGGTGGTTTTTCCTGAATAACTCCTCAACCGTACGTCCTAGAGACTTGGAACCATCATCCGTCGAACATAATTCGACCCTTCTGAACACGCTGGACTTGTCCCCGAGTCTCTACGACCTACGGTTCCCGAGATACATATGTCGTCACCCAAAAATTGGCCGTATCTCGGGAACCGAACGTCGTAGGAGGACGGGGGTGCCACCGTTGGAAAGCCCACCTCGTCGGATGGGGGGGTAGAGCAAGGTCTCATGGCTCTACGACCTTCCGTTCAAAAGTTATGGACCTTCGAAGTTCGTGGACCCGTCCCATTGTAACTTAATGGCGGCGGTTTTTCCTGAATAACTCCTCAACCGTACGTCCTAGAGACTTGGAACCATCATCCGTCGAACATAATTCGACCCTTCTGAACACGCTGGACTTGTCCCCGAGTCTCTACGACCTACGGTTCCCGAGATGCATATTTTGTCACCCAAAAAGTGGCCGTATCTCGGGAACCGAAGGTCGTAGGAGGACGGGGGTGCCACCGTTGGAAAGCCCACCCCGTCGGACGGGGGGTAGAGCCCGGTTTCATCGCTCTACGACCTTCCGTTCAAAAGTTATGGCCCTTCAAAGTTCGTCGGTCGGGGGTCCGACGACACCCGAAACCCCATATACCTAACCCTAACCCTAACCCTAACCCTAACCCCTAACCCTAACCCCTAACCCTAACCCTAACCCTAACCCTAACCCTAACCCCTAACCCTAACCCTAACCCTAACCCTAACCCCTAACCCTAACCCTAACCCTAACCCTAACCCCTAACCCCCTAACCCTAACCCTAACCCTAACCCTAACCCTAACCCTAACCCTAACCCCTAACCCTAACCCCTAACCCTAACCCTAACCCTAACCCTAACCCTAACCCCTAACCCTAACCCTAACCCTAACCCTAACCCTAACCCTACCCTAACCCTAACCCTAACCCCCTAACCCTAACCCTAACCCTAACCCTAACCCTAAGCCCACCCCGTCGGACGGGGGGGTAGAGCCCGGTTTCATCGCTCTACGACCTTCCGTTCAAAAGTTATGGCCCTTCAAAGTTCGTCGGTCGGGGGACCGACGACACCCGAAGCCCCATATACCCTACCCTAACGACACCCAACCCTGTTGCTTTTCCTAAACCCAACCAACTCCTCAATTGCAGCCAATGACCCCAAACATCAGGTGTCGGATCGAAAAACATGTCACCACAAACCACTACCAATGCACTCCAAATCACCTGAAACGTGCTCCTATCACTATTCTGGAGGAAGGATTTGGGACAAAACACTTAGTGATTTCTTCACTGCCCACCGTCCCATTGTGCCTTAACGGGCGGTGGTTTTTCCTGAATAACTCCTCAACCGTACGTCCTAGAGACTTGGAACCATCATCCGTCGAACATAATTCGACCCTTCTGAACACGCTGGACTTGTCCCCGAGTCTCTACGACCTACGGTTCCCGAGATACATATGTCGTCACCCAAAAATTGGCCGTATCTCGGGAACCGAAGGTCGTAGGAGGACGGGGGTGCCACCGTTGGAAAGCCCACCTCGTCGGATGGGGGGGTAGAGCAAGGTCTCATGGCTCTACGACCTCCCGTTCAAAAGTTATGGACCTTCGAAGTTCGTGGACCCGTCCCATTGTAACTTAATGGCGGCGGTTTTTCATGAATAACTCCTCAACCGTACGTCCTAGAGACTTGGAACCATCATCCGTCGAACATAATTCGACCCTTCTGAACACGCTGGACTTGTCCCCGAGTCTCTACGACCTACGGTTCCCGAGATGCATATTTTGTCACCCAAAAAGTGGGCGTATCTCGGGAACCGAAGGTCGTAGGAGGACGGGGGTGCCACCGTTGGAAAGCCCACCCCGTCGGACGGGGGGTAGAGCCCGGTTTCATCGCTCTACGACCTTCCGTTCAAAAGTTATGGCCCTTCAAAGTTCGTCGGTCGGGGGTCCGACGACACCCGAAGCCCCATATACCCTACCCTAACGACACCCAACCCTGTTGCTTTTCCTAAACCCAACCAACTCCTCAATTGCAGCCAATGACCCCAAACATCAGGTGTCGGATCGAAAAACATGTCACCACAAACCACTACCAATGCACTCCAAATCACCTGAAACGTGCTCCTATCACTATTCTGGAGGAAGGATTTGGGACAAAACACTTAGTGATTTCTTCACTGCCCACCGTCCCATTGTGCCTTAACGGGCGGTGGTTTTTCCTGAATAACTCCTCAACCGTACGTCCTAGAGACTTGGAACCATCATCCGTCGAACATAATTCGACCCTTCTGAACACGCTGGACTTGTCCCCGAGTCTCTACGACCTACGGTTCCCGAGATACATATGTCGTCACCCAAAAATTGGCCGTATCTCGGGAACCGAAGGTCGTAGGAGGACGGGGGGTGCCACCGTTGGAAAGCCCACCTCGTCGGATGGGGGGGTAGAGCAAGGTCTCATGGCTCTACGACCTTCCGTTCAAAAGTTATGGACCTTCGAAGTTCGTGGACCCGTCCCATTGTAACTTAATGGCGGCGGTTTTTCCTGAATAACTCCTCAACCGTACGTCCTAGAGACTTGGAACCATCATCCGTCGAACATAATTCGACCCTTCTGAACACGCTGGACTTGTCCCCGAGTCTCTACGACCTACGGTTCCCGAGATGCATATTTTGTCACCCAAAAAGTGGCCGTATCTCGGGAACCGAAGGTCGTAGGAGGACGGGGGTGCCACCGTTGGAAAGCCCACCCCGTCGGACGGGGGTAGTAAGCCCGTTTTCATCGCTCTACGACCTTCCGTTCAAAAGTTATGGCCCTTCAAACTTCGTCGGTCGGGGGGTCCGAGCCCACCTAACCCTAACCTAACCCTAACCTAACCCTAACCCTAACCCTAACCTTAACCTTCAACAACCTATGACCCTATCAACCCTAACCCTAACCCTAACCTAACCCTAACCCTAACCCTAACCTAACCCTAACCCCTAACCCTAACCTAACCCTAACCCTAACCCTCCCTAACCCTAACCCTAAGCCCCATATACCTAACGACACCCAACCCTGTTGCTTTTCCTAAACCCAACCAACTCCTCAATTGCAGCCAATGACCCCAAACATCAGGTGTCGGATCGAAAAACATGTCACCACAAACCACTACCAATGCACTCCAAATCACCTGAAACGTGCTCCTATCACTATTCTGGAGGAAGGATTTGGGACAAAACACTTAGTGATTTCTTCACTGCCCACCGTCCCATTGTGCCTTAACGGGCGGTGGTTTTTCCTGAATAACTCCTCAACCGTACGTCCTAGAGACTTGGAACCATCATCCGTCGAACATAATTCGACCCTTCTGAACACGCTGGACTTGTCCCCGAGTCTCTACGACCTACGGTTCCCGAGATACATATGTCGTCACCCAAAAATTGGCCGTATCTCGGGAACCGAAGGTCGTAGGAGGACGGGGGTGCCACCGTTGGAAAGCCCACCTCGTCGGATGGGGGGGTAGAGCAAGGTCTCATGGCTCTACGACCTCCCGTTCAAAAGTTATGGACCTTCGAAGTTCGTGGACCCGTCCCATTGTAACTTAATGGCGGCGGTTTTTCATGAATAACTCCTCAACCGTACGTCCTAGAGACTTGGAACCATCATCCGTCGAACATAATTCGACCCTTCTGAACACGCTGGACTTGTCCCCGAGTCTCTACGACCTACGGTTCCCGAGATGCATATTTTGTCACCCAAAAAGTGGGCGTATCTCGGGAACCGAAGGTCGTAGGAGGACGGGGGTGCCACCGTTGGAAAGCCCACCCCGTCGGACGGGGGGGTAGAGCCCGGTTTCATCGCTCTACGACCTTCCGTTCAAAAGTTATGGCCCTTCAAAGTTCGTCGGTCGGGGGTCCGACGACACCCGAAGCCCCATATACCCTACCCTAACGACACCCAACCCTGTTGCTTTTCCTAAACCCAACCAACTCCTCAATTGCAGCCAATGACCCCAAACATCAGGTGTCGGATCGAAAAACATGTCACCACAAACCACTACCAATGCACTCCAAATCACCTGAAACGTGCTCCTATCACTATTCTGGAGGAAGGATTTGGGACAAAACACTTAGTGATTTCTTCACTGCCCACCGTCCCATTGTGCCTTAACGGGCGGTGGTTTTTCCTGAATAACTCCTCAACCGTACGTCCTAGAGACTTGGAACCATCATCCGTCGAACATAATTCGACCCTTCTGAACACGCTGGACTTGTCCCCGAGTCTCTACGACCTACGGTTCCCGAGATACATATGTCGTCACCCAAAAATTGGCCGTATCTCGGGAACCGAAGGTCGTAGGAGGACGGGGGTGCCACCGTTGGAAAGCCCACCTCGTCGGATGGGGGGGTAGAGCAAGGTCTCATGGCTCTACGACCTTCCGTTCAAAAGTTATGGACCTTCGAAGTTCGTGGACCCGTCCCATTGTAACTTAATGGCGGCGGTTTTTCCTGAATAACTCCTCAACCGTACGTCCTAGAGACTTGGAACCATCATCCGTCGAACATAATTCGACCCTTCTGAACACGCTGGACTTGTCCCCGAGTCTCTACGACCTACGGTTCCCGAGATGCATATTTTGTCACCCAAAAAGTGGCCGTATCTCGGGAACCGAAGGTCGTAGGAGGACGGGGGTGCCACCGTTGGAAAGCCCACCCCGTCGGACGGGGGGGTAGAGCCCGGTTTCATCGCTCTACGACCTTCCGTTCAAAAGTTATGGCCCTTCAAAGTTCGTCGGTCGGGGGTCCGACGACACCCGAAACCCCATATACCTAACCCTAACCCTAACCCTAACCCTAACCCCTAACCCTAACCCTAACCCCCTAACCCTAACCCTAACCCCTAACCCTAACCCTAACCCTAACCCCTAACTCCTCAACCCTAACCGTACCCTAGAGACTTGGAACCATCATCCGTCGAACCCTAACCCTAACCCTATCTGAACCCTAACCCTGGACTTGTAACCCTAACCCTAACCTACCTCTAACCCTAACCCTAACGGTTCCCTAGATCCCTATTTTGTCACCTCAAAAAGTGGCCGTAACCCTAACCCCTAAACCTAACCCTAAGGCCCTAGGACCCTAACCCTAACCCTAACCCTGAACCCTAAGCCCACCCCGTCGGACGGGGGGTAGAGCCCGGTTTCATCGCTCTACGACCTTCCGTTCAAAAGTTATGGCCCTTCAAAGTTCGTCGGTCGGGGGTCCGACGACACCCGAAACCCCATATACCTAACCCTAACCCTAACCCCCTAACCCTAACCCATATACCTAACCCCTAACCCTAACCCTAAACCCAACCAACTCCTCAATTGCAGCCAATGACCCCAAACATCAGGTGTCAGATCGAAAAACATGTCACCACAAACCACTACCAATGCACTCCAAATCACCTGAAACGTGCTCCTAACACTATTCTGGAGGAAGGATTTGGGACAAAACACTTAGTGATTTCTTCACTGCCCACCGTCCCATTGTGCCTTAACGGGCGGTGGTTTTTCCTGAATAACTCCTCAACCGTACGTCCTAGAGACTTGGAACCATCATCCGTCGAACATAATTCGACCCTTCTGAACACGCTGGACTTGTCCCCGAGTCTCTACGACCTACGGTTCCCGAGATACATATGTCGTCACCCAAAAATTGGCCGTATCTCGGGAACCGAACGTCGTAGGAGGACGGGGGTGCCACCGTTGGAAAGCCCACCTCGTCGGATGGGGGGGGTAGAGCAAGGTCTCATGGCTCTACGACCTCCCGTTCAAAAGTTATGGACCTTCGAAGTTCGTGGACCCGTCCCATTGTAACTTAATGGCGGCGGTTTTTCCTGAATAACTCCTCAACCGTACGTCCTAGAGACTTGGAACCATCATCCGTCGAACATAATTCGACCCTTCTGAACACGCTGGACTTGTCCCCGAGTCTCTACGACCTACGGTTCCCGAGATGCATATTTTGTCACCCAAAAAGTGGCCGTATCTCGGGAACCGAAGGTCGTAGGAGGACGGGGGTGCCACCGTTGGAAAGCCCACCCCGTCGGACGGGGGGGTAGAGCCCGGTTTCATCGCTCTACGACCTTCCGTTCAAAAGTTATGGCCCTTCAAAGTTCGTCGGTCGGGGGTCCGACGACACCCGAAACCCCATATACCTAACCCTAACCCTAACCCCTAACCCTAACCCTAACCCTAACCCTAACCCTAACCCCTAACCCTAACCCTAACCCTAACCCTAACCCTAACCCCCTAACCCTAACCCTAACCCTAACCCTAACCCTACCCTAACCCTAACCCTAACCCTAACCCTAACCCTAACCCTAACCCTACCCTAGCCCACCCCGTCGGACGGGGGTAGAGCCCGGTTTCATCGCTCTACGACCTTCCGTTCAAAAGTTATGGCCCTTCAAAGTTCGTCGGTCGGGGCCGACGACACCCGAAGCCCCATATACCCTACCCTAACGACACCCAACCCTGTTGCTTTTCCTAAACCCAACCAACTCCTCAATTGCAGCCAATGACCCCAAACATCAGGTGTCGGATCGAAAAACATGTCACCACAAACCACTACCAATGCACTCCAAATCACCTGAAACGTGCTCCTATCACTATTCTGGAGGAAGGATTTGGGACAAAACACTTAGTGATTTCTTCACTGCCCACCGTCCCATTGTGCCTTAACGGGCGGTGGTTTTTCCTGAATAACTCCTCAACCGTACGTCCTAGAGACTTGGAACCATCATCCGTCGAACATAATTCGACCCTTCTGAACACGCTGGACTTGTCCCCGAGTCTCTACGACCTACGGTTCCCGAGATACATATGTCGTCACCCAAAAATTGGCCGTATCTCGGGAACCGAAGGTCGTAGGAGGACGGGGGGTGCCACCGTTGGAAAGCCCACCTCGTCGGATGGGGGGGTAGAGCAAGGTCTCATGGCTCTACGACCTCCCGTTCAAAAGTTATGGACCTTCGAAGTTCGTGGACCCGTCCCATTGTAACTTAATGGCGGCGGTTTTTCCTGAATAACTCCTCAACCGTACGTCCTAGAGACTTGGAACCATCATCCGTCGAACATAATTCGACCCTTCTGAACACGCTGGACTTGTCCCCGAGTCTCTACGACCTACGGTTCCCGAGATGCATATTTTGTCACCCAAAAAGTGGCCGTATCTCGGGAACCGAAGGTCGTAGGAGGACGGGGTGCCACCGTTGGAAAGCCCACCCCGTCGGACGGGGGGTAGAGCCCGGTTTCATCGCTCTACGACCTTCCGTTCAAAAGTTATGGCCCTTCAAAGTTCGTCGGTCGGGGGCCCCCCCCCACCCAACCCCCAAAAAAAAAACCCCCCCCCCCCCCCCCAAACCCACCCCCCCCCACCCCCCCCCAAACCACCCCCCCCCCCCCCCCCCCCACCCCCCCCCCCCCCCCCCCCCACCCCCCCCCCCCCCCCCCCCCCCCCCCCACCCCCAACCCCACCCCCCCCCCCCCCCCCCCCCCCCCCCCCCCCCCCCCCCCACCCAACCTAACCCTAAGCCCACCCCGTCGGACGGGGGGTAGAGCCCGGTTTCATCGCTTACGACCTTCCGTTCAAAAGTTATCCCTTCAAAGTTCGTCGGCGGGGGCCCCATAGCCCCATATACCCTACCCTAACGACACCCAACCCTGTTGCTTTTCCTAAACCCAACCAACTCCTCAATTGCAGCCAATGACCCCAAACATCAGGTGTCGGATCGAAAAACATGTCACCACAAACCACTACCAATGCACTCCAAATCACCTGAAACGTGCTCCTATCACTATTCTGGAGGAAGGATTTGGGACAAAACACTTAGTGATTTCTTCACTGCCCACCGTCCCATTGTGCCTTAACGGGCGGTGGTTTTTCCTGAATAACTCCTCAACCGTACGTCCTAGAGACTTGGAACCATCATCCGTCGAACATAATTCGACCCTTCTGAACACGCTGGACTTGTCCCCGAGTCTCTACGACCTACGGTTCCCGAGATACATATGTCGTCACCCAAAAATTGGCCGTATCTCGGGAACCGAAGGTCGTAGGAGGACGGGGGTGCCACCGTTGGAAAGCCCACCTCGTCGGATGGGGGGGTAGAGCAAGGTCTCATGGCTCTACGACCTCCCGTTCAAAAGTTATGGACCTTCGAAGTTCGTGGACCCGTCCCATTGTAACTTAATGGCGGCGGTTTTTCCTGAATAACTCCTCAACCGTACGTCCTAGAGACTTGGAACCATCATCCGTCGAACATAATTCGACCCTTCTGAACACGCTGGACTTGTCCCCGAGTCTCTACGACCTACGGTTCCCGAGATGCATATTTTGTCACCCAAAAAGTGGCCGTATCTCGGGAACCGAAGGTCGTAGGAGGACGGGGGTGCCACCGTTGGAAAGCCCACCCCGTCGGACGGGGGGGTAGAGCCCGGTTTCATCGCTCTACGACCTTCCGTTCAAAAGTTATGGCCCTTCAAAGTTCGTCGGTCGGGGGTCCGACGACACCCGAAGCCCCATATACCTAACCCTAACCCTAACCCTAACCCCTAACCCTAACCCTACCCCTAACCCTAACCCTAACCCTAACCCTAACCCTAACCCTAACCCAACCGTACGTCGTAGAGACTTGGAACCATCATCCGTCGAACATAATTCGACCCTTCTGAACACGCTGGACTTGTCCCCGAGTCTCTACGACCTACGGTTCCCGAGATGCATATTTTGTCACCCAAAAAGTGGCCGTATCTCGGGAACCGAAGGTCGTAGGAGGACGGGGGTGCCACCGTTGGAAAGCCCACCCCGTCGGACGGGGGTAGAGCCCGGTTTCATCGCTCTACGACCTTCCGTTCAAAAGTTATGGCCCTTCAAAGTTCGTCGGTCGGGGTCCGACGACACCCGAAACCCCATATACCTAACCCTAACCCTAACCCCTAACCCTAACCCCTAACCCTAACCCTAACCCTAACCCCTAACCCTAAACCCAACCAACTCCTCAATTGCAGCCAATGACCCCAAACATCAGGTGTCGGATCGAAAAACATGTCACCACAAACCACTACCAATGCACTCCAAATCACCTGAAACGTGCTCCTAACACTATTCTGGAGGAAGGATTTGGGACAAAACACTTAGTGATTTCTTCACTGCCCACCGTCCCATTGTGCCTTAACGGGCGGTGGTTTTTCCTGAATAACTCCTCAACCGTACGTCCTAGAGACTTGGAACCATCATCCGTCGAACATAATTCGACCCTTCTGAACACGCTGGACTTGTCCCCGAGTCTCTACGACCTACGGTTCCCGAGATACATATGTCGTCACCCAAAAATTGGCCGTATCTCGGGAACCGAACGTCGTAGGAGGACGGGGGTGCCACCGTTGGAAAGCCCACCTCGTCGGATGGGGGGGTAGAGCAAGGTCTCATGGCTCTACGACCTTCCGTTCAAAAGTTATGGACCTTCGAAGTTCGTGGACCCGTCCCATTGTAACTTAATGGCGGCGGTTTTTCCTGAATAACTCCTCAACCGTACGTCCTAGAGACTTGGAACCATCATCCGTCGAACATAATTCGACCCTTCTGAACACGCTGGACTTGTCCCCGAGTCTCTACGACCTACGGTTCCCGAGATGCATATTTTGTCACCCAAAAAGTGGCCGTATCTCGGGAACCGAAGGTCGTAGGAGGACGGGGGTGCCACCGTTGGAAAGCCCACCCCGTCGGACGGGGGGTAGAGCCCGGTTTCATCGCTCTACGACCTTCCGTTCAAAAGTTATGGCCCTTCAAAGTTCGTCGGTCGGGGGTCCGACGACACCCGAAACCCCATATACCTAACCCTAACCCTAACCCCTAACCCTAACCCTAACCCTAACCCTAACCCTAACCCCTAACCCTAACCCTAACCCTAACCCTAACCCTAACCCCTAACCCTAACCCTAACCCTAACCCTAACCCTAACCCTAACCCTAACCCTAACCCTAACCCTAACCCTAACCCTAACCCTAACCCTAAGCCCACCCCGTCGGACGGGGGGGTAGAGCCCGGTTTCATCGCTCTACGACCTTCCGTTCAAAAGTTATGGCCCTTCAAAGTTCGTCGGTCGGGGGACCGACGACACCCGAAGCCCCATATACCCTACCCTAACGACACCCAACCCTGTTGCTTTTCCTAAACCCAACCAACTCCTCAATTGCAGCCAATGACCCCAAACATCAGGTGTCGGATCGAAAAACATGTCACCACAAACCACTACCAATGCACTCCAAATCACCTGAAACGTGCTCCTATCACTATTCTGGAGGAAGGATTTGGGACAAAACACTTAGTGATTTCTTCACTGCCCACCGTCCCATTGTGCCTTAACGGGCGGTGGTTTTTCCTGAATAACTCCTCAACCGTACGTCCTAGAGACTTGGAACCATCATCCGTCGAACATAATTCGACCCTTCTGAACACGCTGGACTTGTCCCCGAGTCTCTACGACCTACGGTTCCCGAGATACATATGTCGTCACCCAAAAATTGGCCGTATCTCGGGAACCGAAGGTCGTAGGAGGACGGGGGTGCCACCGTTGGAAAGCCCACCTCGTCGGATGGGGGGGTAGAGCAAGGTCTCATGGCTCTACGACCTCCCGTTCAAAAGTTATGGACCTTCGAAGTTCGTGGACCCGTCCCATTGTAACTTAATGGCGGCGGTTTTTCATGAATAACTCCTCAACCGTACGTCCTAGAGACTTGGAACCATCATCCGTCGAACATAATTCGACCCTTCTGAACACGCTGGACTTGTCCCCGAGTCTCTACGACCTACGGTTCCCGAGATGCATATTTTGTCACCCAAAAAGTGGGCGTATCTCGGGAACCGAAGGTCGTAGGAGGACGGGGGTGCCACCGTTGGAAAGCCCACCCCGTCGGACGGGGGGTAGAGCCCGGTTTCATCGCTCTACGACCTTCCGTTCAAAAGTTATGGCCCTTCAAAGTTCGTCGGTCGGGGGTCCGACGACACCCGAAGCCCCATATACCCTACCCTAACGACACCCAACCCTGTTGCTTTTCCTAAACCCAACCAACTCCTCAATTGCAGCCAATGACCCCAAACATCAGGTGTCGGATCGAAAAACATGTCACCACAAACCACTACCAATGCACTCCAAATCACCTGAAACGTGCTCCTATCACTATTCTGGAGGAAGGATTTGGGACAAAACACTTAGTGATTTCTTCACTGCCCACCGTCCCATTGTGCCTTAACGGGCGGTGGTTTTTCCTGAATAACTCCTCAACCGTACGTCCTAGAGACTTGGAACCATCATCCGTCGAACATAATTCGACCCTTCTGAACACGCTGGACTTGTCCCCGAGTCTCTACGACCTACGGTTCCCGAGATACATATGTCGTCACCCAAAAATTGGCCGTATCTCGGGAACCGAAGGTCGTAGGAGGACGGGGGTGCCACCGTTGGAAAGCCCACCTCGTCGGATGGGGGGGTAGAGCAAGGTCTCATGGCTCTACGACCTTCCGTTCAAAAGTTATGGACCTTCGAAGTTCGTGGACCCGTCCCATTGTAACTTAATGGCGGCGGTTTTTCCTGAATAACTCCTCAACCGTACGTCCTAGAGACTTGGAACCATCATCCGTCGAACATAATTCGACCCTTCTGAACACGCTGGACTTGTCCCCGAGTCTCTACGACCTACGGTTCCCGAGATGCATATTTTGTCACCCAAAAAGTGGCCGTATCTCGGGAACCGAAGGTCGTAGGAGGACGGGGGTGCCACCGTTGGAAAGCCCACCCCGTCGGACGGGGGGGTAGAGCCCGGTTTCATCGCTCTACGACCTTCCGTTCAAAAGTTATGGCCCTTCAAAGTTCGTCGGTCGGGGGTCCGACGACACCCGAAGCCCCATATACCTAACCCCTAACCCTCTCTAAGGCTGTGCACTTCATTCCCCTGTCCAAGCTTCCCTCAGCCCTGGAGACCGCCACCCTGCTCATCCAACATGTGTTCCGACTGCATGGCATCCCTCAGGACATTGTTTCAGAGCGGGGTCCTCAGTTTTCTTCGCAGGTTTGGCAAGCCTTTTGCCGGGCTCTAGGGGCATCAGCCAGCCTCTCCTCGGGATACCACCCACAAACTAACGGCCAGACGGAGCGGGCCAACCAGGACTTGGAGACGGCTCTTCGTTGCGTCACTGCTCGCCACCCAGCCTCCTGCTCCACCCACCTCCCCTGGGTCGAATACGCCCACAACTCCCTGGTCAGCTCCGCCACAGGTATGTCTCCCTTCATGGCCTCTAATGGTTTCCAGCCTCCGCTTTTCCCCTCGCAGGAGTCGGACTCTGCTGTGCCCTCGGTGCAGGGTCATCTCCAGCGCGCCCGCCGGGTTTGGCGTGAGGCACGGGCAGCCCTCTCACGCACGGCGGCTCGGAACAAGAGGTTGGCGGATCTGCACCGCATTCCTGGTCCTGACTACCAGCCCGGGCAGAGGGTTTGGTTGTCCTCTCGGGATCTCCCCCTGCAGACTGAATCCCGAAAACTGGCTCCCAGGTACATCGGCCCTTTTGAGATTGACCGGGTCATCAATCCCACAGTGGTGAGACTGAGGCTTCCTCCTGCCCTGAAGGTGCACCCATCCTTCCATGTTTCCCTTCTGAAGCCGGTGTCCACCAGCCCTCTGTCCCCCCCCGGCCGAAGCCCCTCCGCCCCCCGGATCATCGATGACCACCCTGCCTTCACTGTCCGGCGGCTGCTGGATGTGCGGAGGCGGGGCCGGGGTTATCAGTACCTGGTGGATTGGGAGGGGTATGGTCCAGAGGAGCGCTCCTGGATCAAGCGCTCGCTCATCCTGGACCCTAGCTTGTTAAGAGACTTTTACACTCGGTTCCCTGAGAAACCTGGTAGACCGCCAGGTGGCGTCCCTTGAGGGGGGGTACTGTGAGGGTTGTGGGTGTGTGTCTGTTTTCTCCGCCTCTTTTCTCCCCTGCAGGGCTGGGCAGGCTGGCTGACGAGGCACACCTGCAGACACTCATCTCATCACTACTCTCCATAAAGCATCTGGTCTTCACACCACTCCTCTGCCAGATAATTCCGTCTCGTCGGTAGAGCTGACCTAACTTTTGACTATCTCCAGTGAACTGCCTTGTGTCCTGTCGAGTGTGTTTTTGACGTGTGTTTTCTCCCTCGTACTTTTTCAGTTTCTCTTACCTTGCTGCCTCGTCGCCTGCGTACCTAAGTTGACTGCCTCCGTGCCTGAGTGTTTTTGTTTCGCCCTGGAGTTTCCCCGCTGCCGTGCCGGCCACCAGTCCTTTTGTTTTTGTGAAGCTCTTGGTTAAAATAAACTTTGTTTTGCTCCGAAGGCGCCTACTGATCTCTGCTTCTGGGTCCAGACCCACTGTGAACCGTAACAGTGTCACCTTATTGCAAATGTAAGAAAACATTAAATTACAGTACAGTCCACAGTTACTAAAGCTGTTTTTTTTTTTGTTTTTTTTCATTTGACAGGTGCCTCTTCAAGATAAATCCAGACAAGGGATCAAAAGTGGAGCGGAATGCCACCAAAAAAACCCTTGCAGTCAGTCCAAAGGTTCTCACACTGATCACCAAAATTGCCGACTATGAGTGGAGGGAATAAGAAGTGCTCACAAGTTATGGATACTTTGTCCAAGTTACAGACTGTTATGGATTAATATCCAGTGAGGTTTCATGTAAGCTATTTGTTATGTAGCTTTGTTATCAATGTTGTGGATGTATAATTACTTTACCAACTTATGGATGCCTTGGATAGAGTATAGATTCATTTCCAGTGAAGTTTGACAAAGTTTGTAATCGATGTTGTGGATGTATGGTTACTTGACCAGGTTATGGGTGCCTTGGATAGTGTATGGATTCATTTCCAGTGAGGTTTAATGTAGGTTTGTAAGCCATATTGTGGATGTATGGTGACTTGACCAAGTTATGGATGCCTTGGATAGAAATAATACTGTAAATTGGTAACTCAACTTTACTTTTTAACTTTTTTCTTTCATTTCCAATTCAGTTGAATTTTGGTTTTTTTTTGTTTCAGAACCAGTCATTTTAATTTAAGTGATTTTTGAATATTGCTGTAATAATGGTTACCTGTTAGTTGAATAAAAATACAGAGAATGGGAAATTGTAGCTGTTCTTGTTCAGCTTAGTCTCGTTCAAACACAATTCATTTAAGCCCCTTTTCCCACTGGCCAAAAACCGGTTTAAACCATTTAAAATTAAAATAATTCTGGTGTTATTAGGTGAATATAGTTTTTTAAGTTGAAAGTCCTTTAAATATTCAGGAAATCAATGTAAAAGAAATCAAAAAAAATTTACAATAAACAGTAAATTGTTGCAGTTGCACACAACTGCAACAATTTACTGCTAATTGTAAAAAAAAATTTGACATGTTTTTAAAGAATAATCAAATTATGTTGTATACTGTTATATTACATCTAATATAAAATAATATACCACCTTTTTACATAAAATAATGCCATTAAAACCAACTAATAACAGCACATTTCTTTAAATTTAAGCATTATTATTCATATTACAATGTTAATTTACCAATTTACCGTCTTCATGGGTAATTTCATTGTTTTAAAACATAAAATGTTTGTAATTAAACGTTAAAAACAACGTAAAATAATTAAATATACATTTGATGTTATCTAAAATTAACAGTAAATTCTTCCAATTGTAAACCAAATATCTAGTTTTTCAACAGTTTTTTGACATGTTTTGAAAGATGAATCACATTATTTTGTGTCATATACTGTTATATTACATCAAATATAAATTATTATACAACCTCTTTCCATAAAATAATGTCATTAAACCAACTAAAAACAGCACATTTCTGTAAATTTAAGCATTATTATTCGTAATACAACGTTTATTTACCATTTTTCTAGGTAATTTAATTGTTTTAAAATGTGAAAATGTTTCTAATTAAATGTTAAAAACAACCTGAAAATAAGGCAAAATCTTGTTAAAATTACAACTACAAACTGTATTTTAATTATGGAAAATAACTATTTTTATGAGAAAGTCATTTTCTGTTATTTCACGGTATTTTTTTGGCGCCCCAGCTGCCGGAAAATTACCGTTTTTTTAGGATTTTTTTTTTTTTACAGTGTAGGTACGCAGGCGACGAGGCAGCAAGGTAAGAGAAACTGAAAAAGTACGAGGGAGAAAACACACGTCAAAAACACACTCGACAGGACACAAGGCAGTTCACTGGAGATAGTCAAAAGTTAGGTCAGCTCTACCGACGAGACGGAATTATCTGGCAGAGGAGTGGTGTGAAGACCAGCTTTATGGAGAGTAGTGATGAGATGAGTGTCTGCAGGTGTGCCTCGTCAGCCAGCCTGCCCAGCCCTGCAGGGGAGAAAAGAGGCGGAGAAAACAGACACACACAACCCTCACAACAGGTTTAAATTACGAACCAACTAGCAACAGCGTAGTACTGGTTCAAAGGCTGAGCTTCGCTAGAACTCCTCTTGTGACAAAACCATGTGTACAGAGTGCAAGGGGGAGAGGAAGGTAACATAGACATACAAACAGATAGAGAGACAGTGACAGAACAGAAACAAACAGTACAGACAAACACAACACAAAAACTGTCATGGCGCTGGCCTCGTGACATGTTCATCCATCACATGTCTGACTAACTTCTGGTGGTCTCCATGATTCATGAACATAAAACTCACGGTCAAACTCCAGCCTCTCCTACTTCCTCAGCACTGCTGGTACCACATCTACCTGGACTTGATCCCTGGTTTCCTCTATGAAAGAGTAATAGTAGTGTTGGTGCGATTGGATTCTGATCCCACTTCACCTCCAATCCCCTAATTCAAGAAGAGAGCAAACAGTATACTACACTAAAGTCTTTAGAAAAACTATATCACCTCATTTGCTGCCTTGTTTCCTGAACTCAAGATGGAGGTGAGCATCCCATCGCTCCAGGTCTTCAGGACACATGCCAACCTGCTCCATCTCCACAGACAGGACTGTCAACACCACAAACCAGCTCCTCATTACTGCCCAGGATGGAAGGTGTGGATCTCCACCAGTGAAAACAGACTGATGGAGGAAGTCAACATGCTCGAGCATCGTTCACCCTCAGCCCCTCAGCCTGCAGGACCATGAGGATTCACCCAACCATCCACATCGAGTCAAAGTCAGGGGAAGTTTGCTGTCTTCACATATCTGGATCAGAGGTCTGGATCACAGGTGAGTTATTTTACCTCAAGCTGCAGTCAGTGCTCTTATTTTGAAAGGTTGCAGTCGTTGACCTTAAATATTTGTTCTCTGAACTGCACTTTGTTTCTATTCATTTCATGTTGACATCAATTTTCTCAGCTGTGGTGGATTTCTTTATGAATGTAAAATCTCAAAAGGATTAATATTTCTTATATAAAATATGTGGTAAATATTCTCTGATGTCTGCTGCTCATTTGAATTAATAAAGTCAGTGTTACAGCTTCACTGATCTGAAACCCTATCACATGTAAACAAACACAAACACATGCAAGAGACAAAGGAGGTAACATGTCTCATAGTGTGTGTGTTTATTGATGACTCAGACTACACATAGAATAGATATTTAGCATTGACTCAATCATGGATGTTTGGCTGTAATCACAACACACAGTGGGAATATCTGATGTAGTGACCGTGTGCTCAATTTTATTTCTGAATTTTAACATTTCTTCTGTTTACGTCTGTACTTGTCTGTTTACATCTGTTTACATCTGTATATGTCTGCATCCCTTTTTAACACAGTAGCATGCTGGACCTGAGAGGACTCAGACCAGAGAGTGACAGGAGACGGCATAAGAGAGGACCGGAGGTCTCATACGCCAAGAAAGCCAGTGAACGTTGTTCTACTCTGTGTCTGTAACGGTGAGAATAATAGCAGTTAAACCAAAGTCATCTGTCTGTACGTCATCTGTGCCAAAAGAACCCGTGGTGGCAACAGCGAATGCCACAGTCTGTATATGTTTTTGTATGTGTGTTTTCTCCTTTTGTTCTTTGTCTTTTTTCTTTATTCTCTGTCGACCTCGTCCATTCTGTCCTTCGCTTTTTTAGTCACTCATCTACACTGAGCCACCCAGTAAATCAAAACAACATCAACAATAATCTGACTGTGGAGGGGGGGGCGTGGTGCATCGGCTGCAGGTGAGAGGTGTGGAGACGGCTCAGGAGAGCAGTGCCAGGGGAGGTGATTGGCACACCTGCATCTAGTTGTCTAGTCACTCTCCCCTTTTAACACAGTAGTGTGCCGGACCTGGGAGGAGAGGCTGGAGGAATTAGGACACCATGCAGAGACGGCAGCAAAGTGGGCAGAAGGAGAGACCGACAACACGCCTGTGTCCTGCGAGCGTCTCACGAATATTGTGTGTCATGTAAATCAGAAAAATAAATATGTGATTTGCAAACAGCTGCCTGGTGATTTGTACTGAGGGAACCCACGGTGGCAACAGTCCTGCCACAACGACATTTTGCATCAGTTTGTTTGGCGCAGTAATTCTGATGTGACGTCATCACAAGTGACTATTTTACAATGGGCTGTTTGTGCTGCTCAGCTGAATTTATAAACGGGAATTACATAATACGTTTTGATTCTACAAGACTCCAACCCTCATCTGAACTGTGCCCTGAACCCTCCGAACCCACCCTGAACTTATTTATCTACACTGTTGCCCACAAAGTTGGAATAAATTTGTTTTCAGACACGTTCGTCTTTTTATTCCTATTTATACACATCAGGTGAATGTTGGTTTAATTTTCACTGTGATATGTTTGGAAGAGATTGATCAATAAAGTTTAAATAATAAATCACAATCATTTTATGAGAAGAATTAAAAATATTTTATTCCAACTTTATGGGCAACAGTGTACATATCAGGTATCTGACATTAACAAATCAAAGGAATAGTACTTTAAGTTGGTCTGACGTGTTATTTATTACCTAATTTTTTCATTTTATTATTAATTTACATTGAAGCTACAAACAACCCATTCATTTTTTATTGATTTTTTGATTACTGATTATTTCAGCAGACACATCTAACATAAACGCGCGCGCGCACTAAACGGGGAGGCAGCTTCTTTGGAGGCAGAATCTGAAAGCGGCACCATTTACCGGAGCTTTAATCGGTTTGTACCGGAGACAGACAGACAGACAGGTAGACAGGCACACAGACAAGTAGACAGGCACACAGACAGACAGGCAAGCAGACAGATTCCGTGACCGGAACGCGGCTTTGCTGCACGCGGACCGCCGCCTCGGTGACACGCGCGTCTGTCTGTTGGTATTTTCACGTCACTGTTGCTCGTCGTGCTCCCGCTGTGTTTATAGTTTCACTTGGGGTGGGAGGTTGATCTGCGGACCTCAGTGAAGACCTCCGAGTTGCAGCTGGAAGAGCAAGCCGACGTTCAGGACGTGACCGGACCAGAGGGGGTGGACAGCCACAACGGTCTGAGGAGCCGTTTACCGGACAGAAGCTGGAGAAGCTCCGCAGGTCGGTAGGTGACACATACCGACATTTAACCCGTTAATTAACCCGTTATGACCCGCGATATTCCGCTGAGCTGCAGACACTGAATCCGCAGCAGGACTGGGACTCACAGCTGAACTACAAAAGTAATCTGAGTATTTTAACATGTTCTGAATTCATTTCTATCATTCGCCATGTTTTTATGTTCTGTTTATTGATTAATTATTCATCAATGGATCAAACATCAGTATTTGTATTTTCACCACGAACCCGGAGAGTGGAGTCTGCAGCTGGAATCAAACCAGACACCGAACCGCTGGACCACAGGAACCCTGACAGTTTAAATGTTTGACGTCATAATGATAATGTGGTGGTTTGGTTCTGACAGGTTACTCACATCTGTTATTATTATTATTATTATTATTATTATTACAATAATTAATTATGCTATCGTTATTTAAAGTTCTTAAGAACAGGTTCAGTTTCAAACAAATCCAACCAGATCAGCTGAGTCCATTTTAAAAATAACATTTTTATAAACATTTCGCTTTGTTTCTGGTTCTGCTCAGTTTTGTTTCATGTGAACATTAAAAGGTTTAAACCAGACACATTAATAAGAATCAACAGTCAGATGATGTACTGACATTAATTAGGTATTATAATGCACTGATTTTAGATCATGTTTTATATTTTAGGTTTTATACTTTTAATTCAGTATTGATGATGAAGAACAAATAACAAATATTGGTGAAGCACTGATGTAGTATTGATACTGTGCTGATATAGTATTGTTAGTCGCTGTCACCAAGTGCTTGCTCATGGTGGAATTGTTGTAGATAATATTATAAAGAGTACGGTCTAGACCTGCTCTGCATGGAAAGTGTCATGAGATAACTGAAGTTATGATATGGTGCTATATAAATAAAATTGAATTGAAAAATTACTGATAATAATACAAATGTAGTTAAATAATCTAATCTAATCTGAGTTATTACAGTATATACTGTCTGATGATTTCACTTCAGCTCCCTTTGTAAAAATTTTAATTGAATTTTAATTTTATCTGATTTGTTTTCATCTTTTCATCTTTAACATTGATGTTCTGCGCCAACCTGTGCAATGCATGATGGGTATTTGATCTGAAGATAACGGGAAAAAAGTAAGAATCTGATCAATCATATTGGTGGCCTGATTATTGTCTGTCTGTCCGTCTGTCTGTCTGTCTGTCTGTCAGGTGGTGATGTCATCATGATGCTGCCAGTCTCGAGGTTTAAAGGTCAGCCTGTTGGCATGGTGACCACCACAGCACCCTGGTTGTCCATCAGCACTGACCCCATCCCCCACTGGTTGTGGTTTACCAGCTGGTCGGCAGCAACGTACCAGGCCACACCCCCTCCAGTCTTCTACCCACCAGCTGTGTGGATACCTGAACACACACACCTGACACAGGTAAGACATACACACCTGATAGACGTAACACACACACCTGATAGAGGTAACAAACACACCTGATAGAGGTAACACACACACACCTGATAGAGGTAAGACATACACACCTGTCACAGATAACACACACACCTGATAGAGGTAACACATACACACCTGATACAGTGCTGTTACTTTAATTCTTGGCTGTTCCACCTTGTTGTCTCTCCCTGTTGGGGCGAGCTGGAGGGAGGTCTGGTCGTGGTCACTCGTCCTAAATGGGATAGCATGCTTTAGCATTAGCACTGATGGTTTGAAGCAGTTTGGTTCTGAAAGTGTTAAAAGTGATGGGTAGGTGGGGATGTGTCGGTCCGGCTGGTGTGCCCATAGTAGTCCAGAGTCTAGATCAGACATGTAAAACTCGAGGCCCCGAAATAATTTCATGAAAAACATGAAACTAGAAAACATGAATACACCTGTCTGTCTGTCTGTCTGTCTGTCTGTCTGTCTGTCTGGTTCTACTGGATCATTCCTGGTTCTGATGGTTCTGTGGTCATGAACACAAAATGTTCTTTTTGTTCTTGTTTCAGTGGGAACGTCCAGCTGTTGAAGTCGTTCCTCTTTTCTCTCCGTTCTACTGTTCTTCACATCTTTATTCTCCTCATCCTCTTCCAAAGGTACAAACACATACATACACACACACACATACACACACACATTAGGTTCATGCTAACAACATATGATGATGTTGTGCTCAAATGTTTGCAGCTAGCTGACACCTGGATCACACCAGATGAAGTGGGTGGGTTCCAGGGGATAGACAAACCCCTCCTCTTGACCAATCAGATCATTCAGAGGCCCAGACGACACGCCCCCCAGATTCGCCTGCTGCTGTCTCCTCAATTCTCAGGTGAGAGATCACCTGACCCAGATAGGTGGAGGCAGATGCGTCCCTTTGATTGAAACAAACAGGTTTGTTTTTTGTCCAATCAGAACGAGGTTCCTCTGTTAGCTCCTCCTCTTTAATTATGAATCGTTTGTCTTTGCGTGATTTGTTGTTCACATGTTTGGTCACAGGTCACAGGTGTGACATTCTGGGTTCTGGATGTTCTGGTTGTGGTCCATTCAGGACCATGTTCTGTTCCCAGAATGTTTTGGAGTGTACCTAATGAGACAGATGAGTGTCAGCAGTTCATCCCATCAGCTGTAGATGGAGGTGGAGCTACTGAGCTGGTTATGTTCTGTTTGGTCCAGCGCAGAAAATTCTTGTTTACATTAATAAAAAATTTATTCTGAAAATAAAGTACTTCCTAGAGGCGACCAGTCAGCTGCCTTTATTCTACTGCAGCTCAGCTGGAATCGAACCAGCGACCTTTGGAGGCCAAATGTGTTCTGCAGTTGCTGCATTCTTGTCTGCCAGGTTGCCGTGACAACAGTGCTCATTGGTGGGAGCTGATTGGTTCGTTGCTCAGCGGTGGTGAATGTGTTGTTTCTGCTGAGACACACAAACATGAAACTGCTGTCAAATTTAATCTCAATATGATTGGTCCATTTAAAATCATCCAGTGGAGCATGCTGGGAGATTGTGCTGCTTCAGATTTCAGACTGTAAACATGTTTCTGTGTTTAATGAATCAACCTGTCAAAACACGATGACCTAACACGGATGACAGGGACGGAGCCTTACTGAAGAGAAACAAATGCTTTTAATCTGAAAATTTTACATAAGAAGAATTAACGATCGGACAGTAATTAAAAATTATTTTGTGTTCACATGCATACGTTTTAAATAAACCATCATGTTGTTCATAAGCATTGTGTCTGTAATGACTTCTGCAGCCTGTAGGTGGTGCTAACACCACCATATATTATAAGAGTCAATGTAAATGTTTGAATATGAACATATTTTTCACCTTGTGTCGATCAAACTCAGACGTCTGCCTGTGTTGGTTCCATTCTAACAACCAGTTCTGATCCAATTGTGAGACTTCACATCTTTCTCTTTCTATTAAAACAGAAATTGAAAAAAGTTTGAGTTGTGTGTTTAGTCTCTAATATATCTGAGTCGTGTTTACTCTGATATATTTGACTCATTTGTTTACTCTGATATATTTCCATATTTATCGACAATGTTCCTAATACTGTTAATAACTGCCATATTAATTGATATCCTGAATCTTGTCCTGATACAGGGATTAAATCACTTTAGCACAATTGCCTTCAATTACAGCAGCCAAAAAGAGTATTTTGGGTTTGTCTGAAGGGTAGTGTGATGTTAAGCCTCACTGGTAGAGATGAGATCATCCTGGACCAGGTTCTGGTTGATAAAAAGTCTAGATAGATCTGCATCGTTCTTCTCTCACCATGTTACCGAGTTAGAGTTGAACAGTTTCTGAACAGAAATCGCTTCTCTATCCACTGCCAAACACAAGACTGTTGGAAAGTTAGACTCTCTCTGCCCTCTGAATCCACTCTATTATCCTTGATATCCTCTGTAATCATAGTTAAATATCTGTTAAAGTGATTAAAATCTGTTTCTCCAGGTCTTTCTAGACGAGATGCAACAAAGATGCAATACACCGAACCAGAAGACCTCTCCTCCTCTTCATCCCCTTCCTCCATAGCCTCCTCCTCCTTGCTGCACCTCCTCTCTTTGTCTCCATTCCAGCTGATTCATCGTGCTCCTCCACCAACAGGTGAGTCTGGTTTAGTCAGTGACAGATCAGTGACAGTTAGGGTTCTATTGCTATAACAGGTACTACTTTTAGTTCTGCATAAATAAAGGGTTCTATATGGTTTTCTGGTTTACATATGGTTCTAGTTTAGATTCCTTCCTTTAATGTGATAATTAATCCGCCTCCTTTACTTCAGTCCAATAAGACTGAAGTCTGATCTGTGCTCATCCAATCTGAGAGAGGAGGTGGGACTGTTGTTTGTTCAATAAGTACAGATGAAATCATGCAAGAATAGTCATGAAGTCAGGTTCTGGGTTACTGAAATCTGGTCAGACTGCAGTTTCACTGAGTTTATCAGAGTGACTTTTATTTTAGTCGGAAAGCAATAAAAGGGTTAAAATGTTTCAGTCATAACTGCAGAGGCTGCAGATAAACAAAGGCTCAGCTGGTGGTGTGCTGAATTTTAATGTGACACTGATTAAATCTGTCAGGAGAAGAAGAAGAAGACAACGATAAAATAAAATATGTAAAAGTTCAAATAAGAAATTAATGTTTCAGCTGGATGAATGAAAATATATAAATATAGACTTTAAATTTTAAATCAAACAGGAAGTACAAATCACTAAAATTATTGTCATCCAGTAGGTGGAGCTTACAGCGAACAGGCGGGTCTTACATGCCAGGGGGTGAGGCCACTCGTTTTGAACAGTCAACAATGCAGAAGGGCATGTTTACGACCAATCATCAGCCTGGACATAATACAGTCTGCACCCACACAGGTACTTCAAATTTTATTCAAAAATTAGAGCGATGATCATGTCAGAGTATCTTCACTGTGACAGAACAGGTACGTGTGGTGACTCTGCAGTAGAAGATGTACAGTGACTCTGTAGTAGAACACGTACAGTGACATTGCTGTAGAAGACGTACAGTGACTCTGCTGTAGATGACGAACAGTGACTCTGCTGTAGATGATGTACAATGACATTGCTGTAGAAGACATACAGTGACTCTTCTGAAGAAGACATACATTGACTCTGCTGTAGAGGATGTACAGTGACTCTGAAATAGAAGACGTACAGTGAGACTGCTGTAGAAGACATACATTGACTCTTCTTTTTTTTAAAGATATTTTTTGGGACTTTTCAAGCTTTATTTTTTTGATAGAGACAGCTGAATAGTGACAGGAATATGGGGAGAGAGATGGGGAATGACATGCAGCAAAGGGCCGCAGGTCGAATTCGAACCCTGGGCCGCTGCGGCAAGGACTGAGCCTTTGTACATGGGGCGGATGCTCTACCAACTGAGCTAACCGACAATCCATACATTGACTCTTCTGAAGACGTACAGTGACTCTTCTGTAGAAGGCGTACATTGACTCTGCAGTAGAAGATATACAGTGACTCTGCAGTATAGAATATATACCGTGGCCTCCAGCTCCACCGTAAAGAATCTTGGAGTTGTTTTTGATCAGGATTTGTCCTTTAATGTCCACATAAAACAAATTTCGAGGACTGCATTCTTCCACTTACGTAACATCGCCAAAATCAGAAGCATCGTGTCTCAAGCGGATGCAGAAAAACTAGTCCACGCATTTGTTACTTCTAGGCTGGACTATTGTAACTCTTTGTCATCAGGCTGCTCCAATAAGTCTCTTAGGACTTAGGACAGCTAATTCAGAATGCTGCTGCACGTGTTCTGACAGAAACCAAGATCAGAGATCACATCTCTCATTTTGGCTTCTTTGCATTGGCTACCTGTTAAATCTAGAATAGAATTTAAAATGATCCTTCTTACATACAAAGCTCTTCATGGTCAGGCACCATCATATCTAAAAGAGCTCATAGTACCTTACTACCCTTCTAGAACATTGCGCTCTCAGAATGCTGGGTTCCTTGTGGTTCCTATAGTTTCCAAAAGTAGATTGGGAGCCAGAGCTTTCAGCTATCAAGCTCCTCTTCTATGGAACAAACTACCATTTTGGGTCAGGAGGCAGACACGGTCAACACTTTTAAGAGTAGACTTAAGATTTTCCTTTTTGATAGAGCTTATAGTTAGGGCTGGCTCAGGTCATCCCTTAGTTATGCTGCTATAGGACTAGACTGCCGGGGGACTCGCTTAGTTAGTTCAGTTAGTTAATGATTTGCTGCTGCTGTGCATCTGTGTCTCTCTCTCTCTATCTATCCCTATCTCTCTCTATTTATCTCTCACTGAATGGTTTAGGTCCAGAATACATGAATGACATGTTAGCAGTGTATAAACCCAGTCGAGCTCTGAGATCTACTGACTCAGGTCAGATAGTTGAGCACAGAGTTCAAACCAGACACGGTGAAGCAGCATTTAGCTGTTATGCTGCACACAACTGGAACAAACTACCAGCAGAACTCAAATCAGCCCCAACTGTAAGCACTTTTAAATCCAGGTTAAAAACATTTCTCTTTTCATGTGCTTATGGCTGAGCCCTTTTAAATAATTTTAAATCGTAATCTTGGATTTGCACTGTAAGTCCTCTAAATCGTTTTAATATATATAATATACTTTTCTTTTTAATTTTTCTTTTTCTTTGTTCTTGCTTTTAACTGTGTGTTTTAATTTGTTCTTTTTAAATGCTCTGTTTCTATGTAAAGCACATTGAGTTGCCTCTTGGTATGAAATGCGCTATATAAATAAAAATGCCTTGCCTTGCCTTGCCTTATCTGTCTATCCCCCCCTCTCTCTCTATCTGCCCCTCTCTATCTTTAACTCAACCGGTTGTGGTGGATAACTGTCTACCAATAAGCTTGGGTCTGCGCGAGGTTTCTGCCTGTTAAAGAAGTTTTTCCTCGCCACCATCGCCAAGTGCTTGCTCATGGTGGAACTGTTGGGTCATGAAAAGTGTCATGAGATAACTTTGTTATGATATGGCGCTATATAAATAAAATTGAATTGAATTGAATGGAATATACATTGACTCTGCCGTAGAAGACGTGCAGTGACTCTGCAGTAGAAGATATGCAGTGACTCTGTAGTAGATGTGCCGTTACTCTGCAGTAGAAGATGTACAGAGACTTACAGTGACTCTGCAGTAGAAGACATACAGTGACTCTGCAGTACATGTGCAGTGACTCTGCAGTAGAAGATGTACAGAGACTTACATTGACTCTGCAGTAGAAGATGTACAGTGACTGCAGTATAGAATGTATACATTGACTCTGCTGTAGAAGACGTGCTGTGACTCTGCAGTAGAAGACATACAGTGACTCTGCAGTAGGAGATATGCAGTGACTCTGCAGTAGATGTGCAGTGACTCTGCAGTAGAAGATGCACAGAGACCTACAGTGACTCTGCAGTAGAAGACATACAGTGACTCTGCAGTAGAAGATATGCAGTGACTGCAGTAGATGTGCAGTGACTCTGCAGTAGAAGATGTACAGTGACTCTGCAGTAGAAGACATACAGTGACTCTGCAGTAGAAGACATACAGTGACTCTGCAGTAGAAGACATACAGTGACTGCAGTAGAAGACATAAAGTGACTCTGCAGTAGAAGATATGCAGTGACTGCAGTAGATGTGCAGTGACTCTGCAGTAGAAGATGTACAGTGACTCTGCAGTAGAAGATGTACAGAGACCTACAGTGACTCTGCAGTAGAAGATGTACAGTGACTCTGCAGTAGAAGACATACAGTGACTCTGCGGTAGAAGACATACAGTGACTCTGCAGTAGAAGACATACAGTGACTGCAGTAGAAGACATAAAGTGACTGCTGTAGAAGATGTACAGAGACTTACAGTGACTGCAGTAGAAGACATACAGTGATTCTGCAGTAGAAGACATAGTGACTGTAGTAGAAGGTGTACAGAGACTTACAGTGACTCTGCAGTAGAAGACGTGCTGTGACTCTGCAGTAGAAGACATACAGTGACTCTGCAGTAGAAGATATGCAGTGACTCTGCAGTAGATGTGCAGTGACTGTGCAGTAGAAGATGTACAGTGACTCTGCAATAGAATACATACAGTGACTCTGCGGTAGAAGACATACAGTGACTCTGCAGTAGAAGACATACAGTGACTGCAGTAGAAGACATAAAGTGACTCTGCTGTAGAAGATGTACAGAGACCTACAGTGACTCTGCAGTAGAAGACATACAGTGACTGTGCAGTAGAAGATATGCAGTGACTGCAGGAGATGTGCAGTGACTCTGCAGTAGAAGATGTACAGTGACTCTGCAATAGAATACATACAGTGACTCTGCGGTAGAAGACATACAGTGACTCTGCAGTAGAAGACATACAGTGACTGCAGTAGAAGACATAAAGTGACTCTGCTGTAGAAGATGTACAGAGACTTACAGTGACTGCAGTAGAAGACATACAGTGATTCTGCAGTAGAAGACATACAGTGACTCTGCAATAGAAGACGTAAAGTGACTCTGCTGTAGATGATATGCAGTTCACCTCCTGGGCACTGCCATGGTGCCACTGCTTAAACAAAACACTGAACCCCTGAACTTTTTGGACAGCCTGATTGTGTTTCATGGTGTCTAATATGATGAAGACTTAAGCCTAGAGAACTTCTGTTATGAATTGGAAATTTCTAAATTAAGTCTGTGTCTGTGTGTGTGTTTGTGTGTACAATGGGGAATTAATGACATTCTTCTTCTTTCATATATCAGCATGGTGTATTTGGACCTATCTCTCCTCAGCTCTACATTGACAGGTGGCCTGTCTTACCTGTTCAGGTGAGTCTGTCTCTCTGTCTGCCTGCCTGTCTGTCTGTCCATAAGTCTATTACCTTCCTCTTATCCGGGGGTTGGGTCACAGTGGCAGCAAGTTTAGCAGGACGTTTTATCCTCATGTATCCCAAGCAGGTTCCAGATGGGTTATGTAGTCCCCATGGGTTCTGGGTCTGCCCAGAGGTCTCATGCCAGTTGGGGTATCCCAGGGGTATCACATTCTCAAACCAACTCAGCAGTCTTCTTTTGACATGAAGGAGCAGCAGGTCTGCTCTCAGCTTCAGGGTGGCTGCGCCCAGACAACCTATGGAGAAAGCTCATTTCCACAGCTTGTATTCATGATCTCATTCTTTGGTCACTACCCAAAGCTGATCACCAGAGGTGAGGGTTGGAACCTAGATAAACTGAAAAAAGAGAGCCAGCTTCCAGTTCAAATCCCTCTGAACCACAACAGTCAGTACAACATTTGCATTACTGATGCCGCTGCATCAGTCCGCTAGTTCGTATCCAACTCCATTTACCCTTCACTGTGAACAAGATCCAGAGATACTTGAACTTCTTCTCTTGGGGCAGCAACTCATAGCAAAGGCCCCAGTACCTCATACTCCCTCCATACAGGATTCCCTGCGGGAATCAGCCTTCTTCATGTCCAGAAAACACGTATAGACTGGATTATCAAATGCCCATGATTTCCACAGCACCCCTGCAAGGGTGAAGAGCTGGTCGACTATTTCACAGCAAGGATTGAATCCACATTCTTTCACCTGAATCTGAGGTTTACTTTCCCGGATAGTCTGTGAGAGGCAGTGTGATATCCTGATAATTAGAGCACATCCTACAGTACTTCCTTGAGGCAGTCCTTCTGCATGGCCTCCCTCAACTCCTCCCACACCCAGGTTTTTGGCACCACAACTACCGAAGCTGCAGCTGTTGCTTTGAGGAACCCCTGGGCCAACAAAGCCTGGAAGGCCTCCTTCTTCAGCTTGACGGCCATTTTTACCACTGGTGTCCACCATCAGGTTCTTAGGTTTCCACCACAATAAGCACCGATGACCTTCTGACCATAGCTCCTACAAGCTGCCTCTCTCTGTCTTTATCATGTACTAAAGTCTCTTCTCTTTCTTCAGGTGATGAAGGAAGTTCATCCATCCATCTTCTCTTCACATTTTTCTTCCAGATTCACTTTGCTGACTGACTACAGAAACAGTAAGACCTGCCTGTCCGTCTGCCTGCCTGTCTGTCTGTCTCTAAGCAGTTTAAATAAAGTTTTATTCTTTCTGTCTGTAAGACAAACAAGGGATGAGTGGACGTAAACTTTCTTTTCTTCTGACAACAGAGAGAATGACAAACAACAAACAGGTGAGTCCTGACATCATCAGCTGATCATAAGACAGCAGAACCCTGTGACCTCTGTGACCTTTGTGACACTGTGACCCCTGTGCCCTCTGAGACATCCTGGGACTTTAAACTTTATTTACGTAGCATCTTGCAAAACAGAATTTACAAAGTGCTTTGACAGACTGGCACATACAGAAAGAGCCACACAAAAACAAAAATATTTAAGATTTTAGAACATGGAAAAATCAGCATAAAAAAATCATTAATACAAAATAATAATAGTAATAAATGAATAATTCAGACCCCTCAGGACAGTTCCATAATCCATCCATGATCCCATCAGCAGATTATTAATCGGTGATCAGTCTGTTCAACTTTAATGATGTGATTTCTTTTGCTATGTGTGTTGCAGTGTGTTGGTGTGCCCACAGGAGGTGAAGACAAACAGAAAATCAAACGTCCAGTCGCCTCTACTCCTGTCCCAGGGTCGCCATGGTAACTGCTGCTCAGTTTATTTTTATGGATTATTATTGAACCTGAAGGTTCTGAAAGTCCAATCCAGGAGTGGTGACCTCAGGACTTCTAATGTGGTTCTGTTCCATCTGTTGGGACTGGAACCGTCACCCAGTATAGAGCTGAGAACCTCCCAGTCTAAGGTCCAGGTTCTTTGCTGGAAACCAGTGTATCAGGTTTTAGGTTCCAATACCTGAGGGTCTCTGAGGGTCTCTGGAAGTCTCTGAGGGTCCCTAAGGAGGTGATTGCCACCTGTGATGTCATCTGTGTGTGTTCAGGTGTGTGGTCTGGACCGGGGATGATCGGGTCTTCTTCTTCAATCCCACAATCCACTTGTCGGTCTGGGAGAGACCAGGAGACCTGATTGGTCGAGACATCAGTAGCATCATTAAGGACCCGCCACACAAGAGGAAGAGGACGACACACGCCGGTCTGTCATTTCACCTGTCTGTCACTTCACCTGTCTGCCACTTCACCCGTCTGTCATCTCACCTGTCTGTCACTTCACCTCTGTCTCACCTCACCTGTCAGTGACTTCAAATGTCTGTCACCCCACCTGTCTGTCACCTCACCTGTCTGTCACCTCACCTGCCTGTCACTTCACCTGTCTGCCACTTCACCTGTCTGTCATCTCACCTGTCTCTTCTGACAGAAACAAGCTCCAGCTGTAAATCACCTGGTCACCATGATGATGACGAAGATGACGATCATGAACATGACTCCAAAAGGAACAGGTGAGTCTGAGAGAGCCAATCAGAGAGCAGAACCAAGATGATGTCAGAGTTTGTTGTTTTGTTACATTGTGAAATCTGACCTGCGGATGTCGAGTTGAACATTTTCTCAGGTGTTCCATAAAATAACACACCTGTCTTGTCTGTCTGTCTGACTGTCTCTCTCTAGAATGGAAGAACCAATGTCACTTGTCCCTTGTCCAGGAGAAGTTAAGCTCCTCCCACTCAACATTCGTGTGGCTCATTTTAGGGAAATGATGCTCGAGAGAGGGGTAATACATAAAATATACTGTATAATAGCTAGATATGTGAACTTCACATTTATTTTTAAGTTAGTAGCTCTTTGTGACTCTTGTGACAGCTGATTGAGGATGTGATCCAAACATTTGAAAAAAAGTCAAAATGTGTTGAACAAAGATCGATGTAATCATTTACAAAAGTTTTTATCTCATTAAATATTCAGCTTCAGTCCATATTAGTCAACATTTAGTCCTGCATTAACTAGGTACACACCTGTATTAACAATGTACACATCTGTATTAACGAGGTACACACGTCCATTAACAAGGTACACACCTGTATTTACGAAGTACACACCTGTATTAACAAGGTGGTCTATCAGCAACATAAAATCCTGAATATTCATTAAAGAAAGCTGAAAGTTAAAATTTAGATGTATTACTTTATTAAAGTTGACTTCCAGTGTTGTTTTATATTTTCAGGATGTGACAGTATGGAGATGGCGGAGTAATATTTTTAGTTATGAGTCAGGTGTGATGTCATGCTGATTTCAGCACATTCTAAATGTCTAATTGACCAATCAGATTGCTTGGTCAACTAAGTGTTGTATAATAAACTTTAGACAAGACACATCTGTCAGTTAAACCAATGAGAATGAAGAATCTAAGATATAAAATAGTTTTCTGACTTCAACATGTGGTCTTCAGGTAAAAACACCTGTTGAGTATTTCAAACCTCAGCACATCACATCTGTATCATGAACGGTCTGCTGCTTTGGCTGCTGGCACTTCCTGTTCACACTGTAACCATGGAAACAGACACTAATCAGCAAGCTGAGACAAAGACTGACTTCTGCAATAACTTTGATGTGTTTCCTGTTCAGAGTGCATTGGCTGTGCAAGTCTCATGAATGTGTTCATCTTAAACATAAAAATATGTAACAGACATGTATTGATAAAATAAATATATTCATAATTGTTTGTCTCGAGGTGTCTGCATTCTCCACCTGGGAGAAAGAGCTCCATAAGATGGTATTCGACCCTCGATACCTGCTGCTGACCTCAGATCAGAGGAAACAGGTTCAACTACATGTTTCAACACTTTGAGATTCATTCACACTGTTCTGTTGATGATCAGGTGATGATGTTATACTGTCATGATGTCACTGTGACATCAGTGTTATCTCTGTGTGTGCAGGAGTTTGATCAGTTTGTGAAGAGCAGGTTGAAGGATGAGTACAAAGAGAAGAAGAGTAAACTCCAGAAAGCCAGAGAAGAGTTCAAACAGCTGTTGGAGGAGGCGAAGATCACTAGCAGGTCTCTCTCATTCATGATGTCACTGTTAAACCAACATGATGTCACAGCATGGTGTAACACCACTCAGTGCTTGGACGCTTTTGTGTAAAGATATGTTTGTATTAATTTATCAGTTTAACATTTACACATCTGGTAGAAATCTTAGCAATGGTAGATGTAATGATGCTGTTCAGGAGCCCTGGGGTAAAAGTAACAGATCCAGAGGAATGTTGCAAGATGCCCAGCTCGGTGTCTGTCTTTCAGCCTTTTATTTCACCAAGCTCTCACCAACCACTAAAAGTCAGTCCCAGATTTACTCTTGTCCGGCGGCTTCTTGCTCGCTCACTCTCTCCTTTTCTCTTCTTAGCTTCCTCTGTCAATGTCCTCTTCACTCTCTTATGTCCATAGAAGCTGCTGAACCCAGTTCCTAGAAAAGCTGTTGTTGTGTTTTCTAACCCTTTTCTCAATAAAATATGATCCAGTTTCACCAAAATCAGTGAAATAGTTGGTGGTGTGTGACTTGGTGCCGTAAAGCGTTATGTACTTCTCCCGACCCAGAGCCCAAAGTTACATAGTATGAGAACAGACGTACGAATGACAGAGACACCATTCACCTGATTACAAGTCAGAGTAGCATCAACACGATTTAACAGATGTTAGGTTATCAGAGAAGAGGACCATCATGATGATTTAATTCCTTAGGTGCATTTCAGTAAAATCTGTGTCCACCTGCTCACCTGGACCAGCAGGTGTTCGTCTGTCAGATCTCTGTTGGTCCAAAGCTTTAATTCCCAGCAGACACTGCTTTATTTTGAAACGTTGGCTGTAGGTGAATATTCATCAGATGATGTCCTCATTAATAGAAACACAATCTCCTCACTGGTCTCATCGTTTTTCTCTACAGATCAACCTTTAAGGAGTTCTGTGCTTGTTACCGTGGTGACCAGCGATTCAATGCCCTCAACAGGAAGAAGGAACAGGAAGTTCTCTTTCAGCATTACATCACTTCCTTAAAAAAACGTGACAAAGAGAACAGAGCCAGACTGAGGAAAATGAGGTGAGAATGCTGTTCTACAAACGGAGAACCTTTCAGAACCATCTAGAACCTTTGTAGAACTCATCCAGGACCTTCCAAAACCTTCCAAGACCCTCTGTTCCAATGCATGGAGTAGATTCTGCACTGGTTCTCACTGACAAATCCTGTTTTAGACTCTGTTGGTTCTACCCAGAACCACAGGGACCAGATGGAACCAGAGAGACCACTATCAGACCGGACACCAGAGAATCTGTGTGGTTCTGACTTTTTTGTGGGTTTTATAGATATTAAAGGACAGGAGGACCAGCAGTCTGACACTGGTTTATGGATTCTGGACTGTAGTGGATTAAAAATCTGGACCTGCTGAACCGAATCTGTACTATGGATATACAGATATCACAGAGAACTGAGCCAAGTTAAACCGAAGTGAACCAGACTTTAAAAAAAATCTGAGCACAAAATATGACGTCTGTCTGTCTGTCTGTCTGTCTGTCAATCAAACTTTAATTGTATGACATCTTTCATACAGGTCAGTGCTAATGATTAAGAAAAATGCACAGGGAAATAAAAATACTTTAAAAAAATGCATTTTTAAATTTAAAATGAAACCATAAATATATATAAATCAGCAACAAATAAACCTACAAAGTAGTCTCCGGTTCTTGAACGTCCTCATACAGACATGTTACCTCCTACAATGAACGACGCCTGGCTCTGCCACCCGTATGCTCAGGACAATCCAAACTTTTCTCATCTGTTGTTCCCCATTGATGGAATGTCCTACCAGTTCCTACCAGATCAGGGGCGTCCCTCTCTACCTTCACAAACCTCCTGAAGACCACCAGCTCTTCAGAGAGGACCTCCTCACAGCACTTATGTCATAGTCGCACTGCACCTTGATTGTTTTCCTTTTTTGTAAGTCACTTTGGATAAAAGTGATGACTAAATGTAATGTAATATGTCATGTAAATCAGATGAAAACTAAAACCAATGTGAAGCTCTGTGATTGGCTGTTAGTGTAGTACAAACACTTCCTACTCTAATCAAATCAAACTTTATTTATTCACTTTGTTCTTCAATCAATGACAAGAAACTTAAAATCAATTTTGAAATTCTGAAATAACAGGCAGAGATTTTTAACAGCTGTATTGTGGGCTCTCATCCTGGCCTTGGTCCTGGTCCTTGGAGAGAAACAGACTCACTGCAGATTTTGACAGATTTTTTGGGTGTCACATGTTAAATCATCAAAATCACTACTTCAGTACTTCAGTTTTATCCTGTCTGAACTGAAGGAAGTTCTGATCCATCTAAGCATTAATATCTAAAAGAATTAAAAGATATAGAGCAGCGTCTTCTACCTGTGATGACAACGTAAACCATTTCAGAACATACATATGTATGTAGTCTGTCTATGAGAGGGTCAGGGTTTCTACAACACACCAACCAAGACCTGTACAAGGTACAAATACTACAACTACTGTTAATACTAAAACAACAGTCCATCACAGACAGGCTGTGAAGTTCTGTGGCTGTTTTTGAGTGAAATGCACTGTGGGAGTTGTATTCGACTCCTCTTATTCAGTTGTCCACAGGCTTTATCGAAGAATGCAGTTCATCATTTGTTTCATGAGGAACAGGAAGCACATGAAGAGTCATCAGAAGATGATCTGATTGGCCCAGCCAGGACCAGGATGACCCACCACCCCCCATCAGAATAAACCAGGGGTACAGTCAAATAGTCCAAAGAATTATCTCCAAAGTCCTTTCCTAAAGACTTCTCCTAAACACTTGTTAAACTAAAGACTTGTCCTAAACACTCATCCTAAAACACTCGTCCTTGCCCTGGATGTTAAGAGTCATGAGGAATGATGTGAAGGAGAGGTCATAAGTAAAGGTGATAAGGAGTTAGGAGAAGTGTAGGGTGGTGTTCAGAGAGTCAGACTATGTCATGATGTGACGGAGGATGTTATTAACATGATCTGTGTTAAAAATATAAAGTTGTTTGATAGACTACAAACAGCTCCATGTTAGATGTTGGTGCGCTCTGACTGTGTTGTTTTATGCAGGATATATAAAGATGAATGTTAACAAAGTGTTTGTCACAGTGAGAATGGTCGCTCACCCTCCTGTCCACTCACATACAAACATGTTAACAAGTTCTGATTAATAATCAACAGTAACTTCATGATGATCTGCAGGACGCTGGACGTCCGTCACACTTACAGAAGCTTTGACCGTCACACTGAATGTCACATTCATGTTTTATATTCATTTCAATGGTCAGGACAACTTATTAACAACGTTTGACAACATTTACACGTTTGTCAAACACCTCTGTATGTGAACGCAGCTCCACGGTCAACAACAGAACACACTTCATGATCAAAGTTTTTATATCACGTCATCACGTATGTTCATATTCACACGCTGTTGACACATGCTAAAGGAGATAATAAAGGAAGCATTGAAGCTCCTTTCCTTAACATTTAGAGAATTTGAACAGCTCTTATCATGGCAGCTACCTAAATACTTCGGGGTCATTTCACTCAGTGAGGAACCTTCCTAAGCAAAATATTCTGATGTAATCCCACCCCCTTGTGGGCTGTGATTGGACAGATTTTCCTGTCCCAGTGTTCTGATTGGATGTTTTTAGTGCCCTGACGCCTCATTGGACACAGTGTATTTGACTTGAAATGATCTGTGTTCTGACATTTCACTGGCTGTTGTTTATGATGATGATGATATGATGATGTGCTTTAAATTAAACTGCTCTTCAAACATACCCATGGAGGTCACATTAATGACAATAATTATATGAGACAAAATAAAGTTAGCATTGTTAATGCTGTGAAATGGCTTGAGGCACAAAAACTACTGAGTCAGGTTTAGAAAAGATCGTTAACATTCCTGACATGACTTAAATATGTTTCATAGTTGATGTATGTAGCCTCAATGTTTACATTTTGGTGTCTCACAGGAACATGGACATGTCGTACGGCTCCAGAGAGGAACCCGCAGAGTCATATTTTTGGATGAACCAACCTGTAGTGTTTGTATTACATCGTGGATCTCACTTTGTTAAATTATGACACAGGACAGCTGTTATAGAGTTCTTTGCTCTTTGGCTTTACTTTCCAAACATTTCAGTCAGCACAGACATAGTACATCAAACGCCACCAGGGGGCCTCACATATACTTTTCCTGACAGGTAACTTCCTGCCAGGTAACACATGCCTTGATCCCCTAGAGCTCCCTCTAGGGAAATACCAAATATCAAATATCAACAATGTCAAGATACTACAGTTTGACATGTTGGGAGTCTCAACAGGCTGCTCATGCATATATTCATATATATGTTTATACACCGATAGCAGCAGATCCTAAGTCCTGTGAGTTTGCTTGGGAAAGCCAAGTCAACACCTTGAACTGGTTGTTGTGTTCCTCAAACATTTCTAAACCATGTTAGCTTTGTGGCAGGGCGTAATGTCCTCCTGAAAGAGGCCACTGCCATCAGGGACCACTGATTCATCAAGGGGTGGACATGGTCTCAACAATGCTCAGGTAGGTGGGATGTTGTGATGATGCTGTGATGATGCTGTGATCTTGTGATGATACTGTGATGATGTTGTGATGATGCTGTGATGATGTGATGATGTGATGATACTGTGATGATGTTGTGATGATACTGTGATGATGTTGTGATGATGCTGTGATGATGTGATGATGTGATGATACTGTGATGATGTTGTGATGATGCTGTGATGATGTTGTGATCTTGTGATGATACTGTGATGATGTTGTGATGATGCTGTGATGATGTGATGATGTGATGATACTGTGATGATGTTGTGATGATGCTGTGATGATGTTGTGATCTTGTGATGATACTGTGATGATGTTGTGATGATGCTGTGATGATGTGATGATGTTGTGATGATACTGTGATGATGTTGTGATGATACTGTGATGATGTTGTGATGATGCTGTGATGATGCTGTGATGATCCTGTGATGATGTGATGTTGTGATGATACTGTGATGATGTTGTGATGATGCTGTGATGATGCTGTGATGATGCTGTGATGATGCTGTGATGATGTTGTGATCTTGTGATGATACTGTGATGATGTGATGATGCTGTGATGCTGTGATGATGTGATGATACTGTGATGATGTTGTGATGATGCTGCGATGATGCTGTGATGATACTGTGATGATGCTGTGATGATACTGTGATGATGTTGTGATGATGCTGTGATGATGTTGTGATGATGCTGTGATAATGTTGTGATGATACTGTGATGATGTTGTGATGATGTTGTGATGATACTGTGATGATGTTGTGATGATGTTGTGATGATACTGTGATGATACTGTGATGATACTGTGATAATGTTGTGATGATACTGTGATGATGTTGTGATGATGCTGTGATGATGCTGTGATGATGCTGTGATGATGTGATGTTGTGATGATACTGTGATGATGTTGTGAGGATGCTGTGATGATGCTGTGATGATGCTGTGATGATGTTGTGATCTTGTGATGATACTGTGATGATGTGATGATGCTGTGATGATGTGATGATGTGATGATACTGTGATGATGTTGTGATGATGCTGTGATGATGCTGTGATGATACTGTGATGATGTTGTGATGATGCTGTGATGATACTGTGATGATGTTGTGATGATGCTGTGATGTTGTGATGATGCTGTGATAATGTTGTGATGATACTGTGATGATGTTGTGATGATGTTGTGATGATACTGTGATGATGTTGTGATGATGTTGTGATGATACTGTGATGATGTTGTGATGATACTGTGATGATACTGTGATAATGTTGTGATGATACTGTGATGATGCTGTGATGATGCTGTGATGATACTGTGATGATGTTGTGATGATGTTGTGATGATGCTGTGACGATACTGTGATGATGATCAGCTTCCAGCAGAGGGCGGCAGAGTTCTGATGTTCTGCTGTGTGTCACACTAAAGGATGCTGGGAGGAGAAGGAGGATGACGCCAGCAGAGGCTGCAGAGATGCTAATAGCACCGACACACAAACACACACTGACAGGAGCTAAGTGCTAACAGATAGACGGACACACACACACAAACACACACACACACACACACACACACACAGACAGGCAGACAGACAGACAGACAGACAGACAGACAGACACAGACAGACAGCTAGAGAGACAAGTGGAGGGAGGCTGATGCTGGCTACACACACACACACGCACACTCACACACACACACACACAGGAGCTGCAGGGAAGCTAGCTGGTTAGCATGCTCAGTATAGAAAGCTAATCTACTGCCATACACACACACACACACACACTCCCACACACACACACACACACACACACACAGCAATGCAGTGTCTGAGGCTTCTAATTGGTCGGTGAGTGATCTTTGTCTTTGTCTTGTGTGTCTTCAGTTAGGCCTGAACTGTGTGTGTGTGTGTGTGTGTGTGTGTGTGTGTGTGTGTGTGTGTGTGTGCTGCCTGTTGATAGTGTTGCCATGGAAACAGTCATGTATTGCTGCTGCAGTGTGTCGGTGCAGCATCGATTCACCTGTCCTGCATCAAACGCGTGATCATGTGATCAGTTTCAGGTAATGTGTTCATCCACTGCTGCAGAGTGCAAGTACCACGATTATGTTTGCTGCTGTTGTTCTGGTGTCTGATATTATGTTGTGTGGACTGTGTTTTAACAGTCAACCCGCCGTCTAACATCAAACTGTGATCATGTGAAATCACCAAAACTCCAGAAGCTGAAGAAACCGATCAAATGTAAAACAGAGAAATTTGATTAAACATTTTTAATTTGATGAAAAAAGTTGTTTAGTGTGAACAAAGACTGTAAAAGTTGTGAGCAGCTGAAAGCAAACAGCTGGTGGAACATCTCACAGTGAATGAGGTTAACTGTCAACAGGTGAGTCACATGATTGGGCGTAAAAAGAGGCTGAGTGTTTGTGAAGTAAAGATGTGGAGGGATTCACCACTCTGTAAAAGACTGCTCTGGAAAATAGAGCAACAATTTAAGAATAATGTTTGTCAACGTAAAATGACAAAGAATCTGTGGATTTCAACTCTTTTAAATTCAAAATGTTCAATAAAATTTATGTTTCACATTTGATCAGTTTCTTTGTGGTATTTTTAATTAAATCTGGAGTTTCAGTGTTTTCACATCATCATAGTTTGTTTCTGTTTCACACAGCTTCTTAAAAACACAGTATAGTAATATAGACACTGCAGTGGGGAGTCCCTGGTATTTATTTCTGTGTCATGTGACTCATGGACACACCCCTCCATCCTGTGGGTTGTTATGGCCACCTGGGGGTCATTCTAAGAGCCACTTAATCTAAACTAAGCACAAAAAGTAAGAACATTTGTGTTTGGTAGATTCTTTCTTTGCTGTAACAATGCTTCTTGGCAATAAGTCTGACTGACTGTTTACATGTTACACACGTGTGACACTTTACATGTTAGTAGTGTTTATATGTGTGTGTGTTGACAGGTCCAGATGTAGTCAAACTGTAGGTTGACAGACAGCTCATTTGGGGTCGGAGCCTGCAGGTGGTGGTGATGTCAAAGCGAGGAGCAGGGGGGCGGGGGAAGGGGGAGCGACCTGACGCCATGGCAACTCTTCAAGCAGCCAATGAAGAGCTGAGAGCAAAACTGACGGACATCCAGATAGAACTACAACAGGAAAAGAACAAGGTAAAAACTACAAAACCCAGAGTACTACACTTCTACCACTAGTTTTTAGTACTCTCAGTACTGATGTAAAAACTACTGTCATGCAGTGTCTCAGTTCACATCCTTCTGTCAGTACTCTTCTATGTAGTACTCTGTGTACTTCCTGGTGTAGTGCTCTAATTTCAGCAGATAGTGTTGTCTCAATTCGAATGCAGCCAATGTGAACGCTTCTTCTTCTTCTTCTCTGAATTATAACCTTGTATTGCATTAGTTCCAACATCCAACCTCGAAAAAAACATAAATCATATGTCCATCTTACATTTGTATATTAAGGTATTCACCTCAACCTCAGCAGCTCATACGACTTTCTGTCCTCAGGTCAGCCGTCTGGAGAGAGAGAAGAGTCAGGAACTAAAAGTGGAGCATCACCGTTCAACAGTCGCTGTGACGGAGCTGAAGACCAAACTCCACGAGGAGAAGCAGAAGGAACTGGCTGTTACCAGGGAGACGTTACTACGACAACACGAGATGGAGCTAATGAGAGTCATCAAGATCAAAGATGGAGAAATTCAGCGTCTGAACGGACTGGTGCTGACGCTGAGGGACGGATCCACAGACAAGGTGATCCACATCTGTTTGTCTGCCTGCCTCATAAACACCTCATCCGGCCTTAAGTCCATCACTCTAGGTCAAACCTGATCCAGGTCCAGATTGTGGGGGTGAAGTGAAAATCTCCTCTTCCTCCTGGTGGTCCAAAACTTGGTACCAACACCGTCCGGGCAGCCCGGCTAACAAACTGAGCTAACATTAGATAACAGCAGCCACAGTTGTCAGCAGTTTACTTCACTGTCCATCAGGAAACTCTGTAAATCACAGAGAGTTGAGGCGGAGCAGCCGGAGGACATCAGAGGGAAAACCAGAAAACATTTTCTCCATAAAATATGATCCAGTTTCATCAAAATCAGTGAAATAGTTGGTGGTGTGTGACTTAGTGCCGTAAAGCGTTACATACTTCTTAGTACTGCGTTTATCTCTTTGTTAGATTCAATTGGCTTCTGTCAGAGTGTAAATAAACTGACTTATTGTCTGAACCACACTCTTGATCTTGTTCTCTCATATGGCATTGAACATCTAATAGTCTTTAAAGTCTCTAATAGTGCACAGAATCCTCTTCTATCTGACCATTATTTAATAACCTTCGAATTCATATTACTGGACTATAAGCCTTGTGGCAGAAACTCCTATAGCAAATGTTTATCTGATCATGCTGTAGCCAAATTTAAACAGGTGATTCCATCAGCATGGAATTCAATGCCATGTCTCAATACAGGATAATTAAACAAAGGATCCGTCCATCCATCCATTATGTCCCTCTTATCCGGGTCAGGTCGTGGTGGCAGCAGTTTTAGCAGGGCACTCCAGGCGTCCTTCTTCCGAGCAACACATTCCAGCTCCTCCTGGAGGATCCCGAGGCGTTCTTAGGCTAGATGGACTATATAGTGCAGCGAGTTCTGGGTCTGCCCCAGGGTCTCCTCCAAAGGGAGGCGCCCAGGGGACATCCTAATGAGATGCCTGAACCACCTCAGCTGGCTCCTTTTGACGCGAAGGAGCAGCGTCTCTACTCCGAGCTTTCCAAGCTTCTCACCCTATCTCTAAGGCTGAGCCTGGCCACCCAGCGGAGGAAGCTAATTTTTTCCGCTTGCATCCGCAACCTCATTCTTTCAGTCACTACCCAAAGCTGATGACCATAGGTGAGGGTTGGAACATAGACGTAAACAAAGGATGTTGTAACTATATCTAGTCGCTGCTGCAACAGCTCCTTCCCCACCAGAGTGGTTATCATTGAACCAGTTGATGTAGCCTTGGATCAGCACACCAAGTTCTCCTCATGTACAAAGAGCATAAAGAATGTCAAGAACCTCACGTGAAAGCACTTAATAAAGACTAAAAGCCATGATCCAACAATATCAGGTTAAGGATCGACAGGTCTTTGTAAGTGGATTTAAAAGTATTTAAAGAATCTGTCATGGAGGTAATATGTTCTAGTGTCGTCTCTCTTCAGGTGTGTCAGATAATTTACTTCCTCAGGTGAGAAGAAAAGTTTTAGACCCCCTGTCCTTTCACTCTTCAGGTGAGGAGCGCCCTGCTGGCAGAGGTGGAGGAGGCCAGGAGGGGATGGGAGGCGGAGCGTTGTCGCCTCCAGCAGGAAGTTCAGGAGCTGCGAGGAGCAAAGCGGAACGCTGAGGAGGCTCTGACATCAGCTCAGCAGGCCTGCCAGGCCCGAGCAGCAGAACTACGATCAGCTCATCACCAACACCAGGAGGAGCTCAACAGAACCAAGAGAGACTGTGAGAGGGAGATCCGCAGACTGGTACGAGTCACACAAACGACCCGGTTCTTGTTTTGAGGTCCTGTTTGAGATCTCAAGGTTTCTTACCTACATGATTCCATCAGGTTAATTTCAACCTTCAAAGGTGAGCAGCAGAACATGGATGGATATTTTAACCTCCTACACTGGTTCTGTTCTAGACAAATCTGGGTAAAGGACTGCAGAATATGGAGCATTGGTGAGCGTCCGGCTTCCATCCTTTCATATGTCTGAGCACAAATGTGGAGAATAATTCATATTAATATAAGATTTAGTATTATAATTAATATATTCATGTTAATTATACCAAATGAGACTGTATCTACTGACACGGAACCATTCGGGTCTGTTCAGGTTTGTTCGGGTCTGTTCGGGTCTGTTCAGGTTTGTTCGGGTCTGTTCGGGTCTGTCCAGGTCTGTTCGGGTGTGTCCGGGTCTGTCCAGGTCTGTTCGGGTCTGTTCGGGTGTGTCCAGATCTGTCCAGGTCTGTTCAGGTCAATCATATTTTGGATCAGGTCTGTTCATGTTGGGTCTGGAAGTGTTCATGTTACATTCAGATCAGATTGGCTCTGAGGGTTCTGGTTCTGGTCCAATGTATGGTTCAGGTGTAAGATCTGTGATTTAGGTGTTACAGGTCCAGAGAAGGTTGTACTGATCCAATGGTGATGTCACTCAGGTATGTGTGAGGTCATCAAATGACTCACCGAACCTGCAGGTTCATGTTCACCTTTTACTTCTAACCCCGCCCCTTACCTGTCTGTCTGACTAACCCTGTGCCCACTAATCTGTCTGTCTACCTGTCTGTCCCTAACCCATCTGTCCATCTGTCTGTCTCTAACCCGTCTGTCTACCTGTCTGTCTCTAACCTGTCTGTCTACCTGTCTGTCTTTAACCTGTTTGTCTCTAACCAGTCTGTCCACCTGCCTGTCTCTAACCTGTCTGTGTGCAGATGGATGAGATAAAGCTGAAGGACAGAGCTGTCAGTGTATTGGATAAAGCCCTGGGGCTTCAGGCTGGACACGCCCACCGCCTCCAGCTCCAGACTCAGGCTGCTGAGCAGCAAATCGCAGCCATGAGAGACGCGCAGAGGGTGGGACTAAATCACCCTGGCCAAGCCCCTAACTCCGCCCCTAACACTCCTCCTCACATTGTAAGCCCCGCCTCTTCCTGCTCACACTGCATGATGTAATGTCACTGTTTATCATGTTAACTCTGTCATCATGACATCATCACACACATGACCACATGACATCATCACACACGACCACATAACATCATCACACACATGACCACTGTTGACTGGACAAGACTGAACCATCCAACCATTCAGACCTCCATCAGACAGGTGGACCATCATCATCATCGTGATCATCATCACCATCATCAGACAGACAGACAGACAGACAGACAGTCAGACAAACAGTTCTTCAGTCCTATAAATCTCACCTGCCCATCAGTCATAATCTCATTGTTCACCTGCCTGCTTACCTGTCAGGTACCTGCATGGTCTCAAATTGTCTCCCAACATTTGATACTTTTAAAAGCACTGGAGGAGTCAAAGAACCCGTCCTATTCCAGGTGGGAATGATCCAGGTGTAGGATGTTGATGATGACGGTGCCCCCTGTTGGTCTCCTGGTTGACAAACTGCAGGGCTTCAGTCCTAACGCTTCTTCTCTCTCTCTGTCTCTGTCTCCATCTGTTTCTGCTGTCATTAATATTTAGAGATTAACACATTAATTTTGTTAATTAGTTATAGTATGAGCTGACTAAACACTAATTTTTTTTGACTATTCATCATGTAATGATCATTTTAGGTTGAAAATCAGGTGGATTTAAGTTTTGGCACAAAGTAACAAATGAGGTCAGATCCAGAACCTGCAGGTGGACAACGTCAGCTTATACTTCATTGGATCATGACTGACTGGGAATTATAGTCCACATCCAGGAGTGTTGAAGTCTTTCAGTCTCTGGTGTTGTTGGTGAAGTTGTTCAGTCTCTGGTGTTGTTGGTGTTGAAGTCTTTCAGTCTCTGGTGTTGTTGGTGAAGTCTTTCAGTCTCTGGTGTTGTTGGTGTAGAAGTCTTTCAGTCTCTGGTGTTGTTGGTGTAGAAGTCTTTCAGTCTCTGGTCTTGTTGGTGAAGTCTTTCAGTCTCTGGTCTTGTTGGTGAAGTCTTTCAGTCTCTGGTGTTGTTGGTGTTGAAGTCTTTCAGTCTCTGGTGTTGTTGGTGTTGAAGTCTTTCAGTCTCGGGTGTTGTTGGTATAGAAGTCTTTCAGTCTCTGGTGTTGTTGGTGTTGAAGTCTTTCAGTCTCTGGTGTTGTTGGTGAAGTCTTTCAGTCTCTGGTGTTGTTGGTGTTGAAGTCTTTCAGTCTCTGGTGTTGTTGGTGAAGTCTTTCAGTCTCTGGTGTTGTTGGTGAAGTCTTTCAGTCTCTGTTGTTGTTGGTGTAGAAGTCTTTTAGTCTCTGGTGTTGTTGGTGAAGTCTTTCAGTCTCTGGTGTTGTTGGTGTTGAAGTCTTTCAGTCTCTGGTGTTGTTGGTGAAGTCTTTCAGTCTCTGTTGTTGTTGGTGTAGAAGTCTTTCAGTCTCTGGTGTTGTTGGTGTAGAAGTCTTTCAGTCTCTGTTGTTGTCGGTATAGAAGTCTTTTAGTCTCTGGTGTTGTTGGTGAAGTCTTTCAGTCTCTGGTGTTGTTGGTGTTGAAGTCTTTCAGTCTCTGGTGTTGTTGGTGTAGAAGTCTTTCAGTCTCTGTTGTTGTTGGTGTAGAAGTCTTTCAGTCTCTGGTGTTGTTGGTGTAGAAATCTTTCAGTCTCTGGTGTTGTTGGTGTTGAGGTGTTTCAGTCTCTGGTGTTGTTGGTGTTGAGGTGTTTCAGTCTCTGGTGTTGTTGGTGTTGAAGTCTTTCAGTCTCTGGTGTTGTTGGTGTAGAAGTCTTTTAGTCTCTGGTGTTGTTGGTGAAGTCTTTCAGTCTCTGGTGTTGTTGGTGTTGAAGTCTTTCAGTCTCTGGTGTTGTTGGTGAAGTCTTTCAGTCTCTGTTGTTGTTGGTGTAGAAGTCTTTTAGTCTCTGGTGTTGTTGGTGAAGTCTTTCAGTCTCTGGTGTTGTTGGTGTTGAAGTCTTTCAGTCTCTGGTGTTGTTGGTGAAGTCTTTCAGTCTCTGTTGTTGTTGGTGTTGAAGTCTTTCAGTCTCTGGTGTTGTTGGTGAAGTCTTTCAGTCTCTGTTGTTGTTGGTGTAGAAGTCTTTCAGTCTCTGGTGTTGTTGGTGTAGAAGTCTTTCAGTCTCTGTTGTTGTTGGTGTAGAAGTCTTTCAGTCTCTGGTGTTGTTGGTGTAGAAGTCTTTCAGTCTCTGGTGTTGTTGGTGTTGAGGTCTTTTAGTCTCTGGTGTTGTTGGTGTTGAAGTCTTTCAGTCTCTGGTGTTGTTGGTGAAGTCTTTCAGTCTATGGTGTTGTTGGTGAAGTCTTTCAGTCTCTGTTGTTGTTGGTGTAGAAGTCTTTTAGTCTCTGGTGTTGTTGGTGAAGTCTTTCAGTCTCTGGTGTTGTTGGTGTTGAAATCTTTCAGTCTCTGGTGTTGTTGGTGAAGTCTTTCAGTCTCTGTTGTTGTTGGTGTAGAAGTCTATCAGTCTCTGGTGTTGTTGGTGTAGAAGTCTTTCAGTCTCTGGTGTTGTTGGTGTTGAGGTCTTTCAGTCTCTGGTGTTGTTGGTGTTGAAGTCTTTCGGTCTCTGGTGTTGTTGGTGTTGAAGTCTTTCGGTCTCTGGTGTTGTTGGTGTTGAAGTCTTTCGGTCTCTGGTGTTGTTGGTGAAGTCTTTCAGTCTCTGGTGGTGTTGGTTTTTCTGTTTGGGGGATGACTTCATGATCTTTGTGCTCCATCAACACATTTGATGACGTCACTGCTAAAGTGTTTTTTGTGTGTTTCTCTGTGTGTGTTTCATGTATGTGTGTGTTCAGTCTCAGGAGGACCGCGACACTCGCAGGTTTCAGTTAAAGATTGCTGAGCTCAGCGCCGTCGTCAGAAAGCTGGAAGACCGAAACGCACTGCTGTCAGAAGAACGTAACGAACTGGTAACACACACACATGAGACACACACACACACACACACACACACACACACAACACACACATGAGACATGACACACACGACACACGACACACACACCCCTCATAACTCTTCTCATTGACTGTATATTCTGTATTTTTATTTTTTCTGCAGTTGAAGCGTCTCAGAGAGGCGGAGAGTCAGTTTCTTCCTCTGTTGGACAAAAACAAACGTCTGAGCAGGAAAAACGAGGAGCTGGCTCTCGCGCTGCGTCGCCTCGACAACAAGCTTCGCTTTGTCACCCAGGAGAACATGGAGATGGTAACTATGGTAACCCCTCACACTGTATTTCTGTACCCCAACAACAACAGTCTGAGTTCTGGTTCTGTCAGAGTAATACAGTCCAGTAACATGAAGTCTGTACCTAAACAGTTACTTAGTTACAACAGGTAACTAAAGTAGATTTCAGTAACACAGGAATGATGAAATGAAAAAGATTATTCCAGAAATTTTGTTAAAGCCGAATGACGTTCACTGGACTGGTGATAAACCAGTCTGGTACAAACTGGTAGTAAATTACATGAATTCGGTTTTTAAGGACAGATTTAAATCACTTTTTAACTTTTGATACATCATTCAGTATTCCAGGTATTCATCGCTTCACTTGTCTTTATTATTTCATTAATTCTTTTTGTTTAGATTTCTCCTTTATGGACAAACAGGTTTTGTATCTCTACATTTATTTTACACGTGTGGGGAGGTTTTTGGAAATGTTTGTATTTTTCATAACTTAGCTGCTTTTACACATCTGATGTGTCTCAGTCTGATTTGAATAAAATATTTAATGTCATGTGAAAGATAATTGATATTTGAATATGAGGGTTTAGGCTACTACAGCGACATACTCCAAAAGGACACGTGTTCTTAACGGCGACATACTCCAAAATGACACGTGTTCTTAATCGTGACATACTCCAAAAGGACACGTGTTCTTAATGGCAACATACTCCAAAAGGACACGTGTTCTTAACAGCGACATACTCCGAACAGACATCTGTCATCTATGAATACAGCTTTAATGGAAGAACTTTGTTTCGTTGATGTTGTTGCATTTGGTTCAGTCTGAAGAACCACTATTCAGAATTACTACTTCGAAAAAACAGTTTTAACTTAGACAGGGTGTAGACTGTCAGTTACCATGGTAACAGCTGTGTTTGTTGTCATTCACAGAGGAGGCCGAGTTCTTTAAATGACCTGGACCGCAGCCACTCTACCAGTTACCATGGTTACAGCCAGGAGGAGAGAGAGATGGAGTTTCTACGATTACAAGTTCAGGAGCAGCAACACATCATCGATGACCTGTCCAAGGTATGACTACTACTACTGCTAATACTACTGTGACTTTGGGCTATACAAATAAAATTTGATTTGATTTGATTTACTGCCAATACTAGTGCTAATACTACTGTTGCAACAACACACCATCAATGACCTGGTCATGATACTAATACTACTAATACTATTAATACTATTGGTCACAATGCTGTTAATACTGCTTCAGCCACACATGTAAAAAGTGTATTTGTGTTTTCAGGCTCTGGAGACAGCTGGTTATGTGAAGAATGTTATAGTAAGTATTGAGTACCTCTTCTGTGTGAACGTTTGTTGAGACTAGCTGGTGAACATTTAGCTGAATCACATATTTTAACAGAGAGAGTGAATTGGATTTATATTCGTGACACAAATACAACTACAACAGATGACCATGTTGTTGTTTTCTGACCCAAACCCAGGAGAGAGACATGTTACTCAGATACAGACGTCAGGATTCAGTGAGGAGGAAACGAACCTTCAGAGCCTGCAGGGTGAGACTGGATACTAGTTTTTACGCATTCTCACGTCTTGTTGTCTTTTCACATCATCACATCACATTACAGAGTAGGTCTGCATATTACTAATTTTAAATTAAAATCACCTCTTCAATCTGACACCAAATATGAGACATTTGTAGCTTTTCAAACTGTGAACTGTCCCCCAGAAAACAGCCACCGTCTGGCAATGAGAGCCGGGTCAGTCCCTCTGTTTACTGATGGTGATGATGAACTCTGCATGGTGGGTCAACATATTCTGACTGTTTCCAGAAGATTAGAAACCAGGGATGTTTTGTGGGCGTTACAGAGGAAACCGGGTGGAAACCCATCAAAATAAAGTCATAGCTATCAGCGTAACATAAACTATCTACAACACAAAGATTTGTGTTTGACTTCATTTAACATGACAGAGCTCTGAGGTCTGCAGGGTTAACCAACACTGTGTGTGTGCGTGTGTGTGTGTGCAGGTCATTGAGACGTTTTATGGTTATGATGAAGAGGCGTCGGTGGACTCTGATGGATCATCTTTGTCCTTTCACACTGACAGAACTCCAGACACTGAACCAGAGGAGGTATTTATACACTCAGTACTATATATACTCGGACACTGAGGTTCAGAAACCTTTATTTTGAAATCTTATCTTAAAATTTTGGACTCTAGCTGCTTCCTTTCTTTCCACTGATCTTCTGTTATGTCGTCATCTCTGGTGTAGAAGTCACAATTAAACTGCGTCCACACAGTCTGCATTATTTTCATTTTGCCGGTGAAACCACAACATTAAAGCACAGACCTGCACATGCAACATGTCAGTGCAGACGTCCTGGTGTGCTGCAGACAGTAAAAACGTCCTGATGTGCTGCAGACAGTAAAGTTGCCAGGGTGTAGGACTTAGAGTTGTGAACACTGCAGCAGATGTGGGCTCATCAGAATTAAAAGGCACATTCTGCAGCTTCACAGCAGAAGAGCCCAACATCAGTATCCTGTTTCCCAGTTCAGTATGTGGGACAAGCCAGTGGAAGCAGGATACTCAAGGGAGGCATCAGTGGACCCAGTCACAGCTAAATCATTAGTCATCTTGATGTGAAGTTCCTACTGTTGAGAGGTGCTCAGCCCACAGCTTACCAGAAGAAGTTACAGCCTTCAAGATGCAGAAACCTGTGTCAGACTACAGGCTGGCCAGCCTTGATCCAGAGTGGAACTCTACAACATGCATGCTCTGAGTGGGAGGAAGGCGGGGTAGACTGCAGAACCCGAGCATAGTGCTGGATTATCCCATTGAGCTGGATCCAAAGCACCCAACAACAAAGCTCCTCACAGACAACACAACCCAGAGTAGGAAGGTTGGCTGTTGGACAACAGGTGTTGATTGTCTCAGGCCTTGCCTGGTCAAGACACGCAGGAGGTGGATGTGGATGCCCTTCTCCTCACTCTGCATCGGTTCATGACAGACAGGGACTCCGATCGCCTTCAGGTTTATCCTGCTGAGCATGTTTGTTCCATCAAGGCCGGTCTTCAAGTATTTCCAAAGACGTCCTCCACACAACCTCAGAGGAGGTAGAGAGACCTTAAACTCATGTTAGCTGACCCTGAGCTCACACCTAACATCCTTCCTGTGTGTCAGTGTGATGCTGCGCTGCCTAAAGTAAACCCTGTTCTATCAGACATGGACGGCAGAGACAGTCCACTGTCAGGTGCCACTTTCAGATCCAGTTCATCAGAATCAGAACCAGATGAGTAAATAACAAAATACTAAAAATACACATGAAGAAGTCAAAGCAGACACCAGGTCATGTGACAAAGTTCATCTGTGTGTTTCAGATGTGTGTGCGTGAGGAGGCGGAGCTTCGTTACCGTCAGCTGACTCAGGAGTATCAGGCGCTGCAGCGAGCGTACGCGCTGCTGACGGAGACAAGTGGAGGAAACTACGACCCCGAGAAGGAGATCAAGGTGACCCGACCTCTGAGCAAGGCAGCAACAGGTTGATGGTTCTACTCTAATGAAGCAAGGCACTAACAGGTTGATGGTTCTACTCCTTGTGTTACAGACCAGAGAACAGCTGCTGACTGAAATCAGTCGATATGAAACCAGAGTTGCAGATCTGGAGTCAGCACTGAAACAACAAGGACTGGTAATACACACACACAGACATACACACACACATATAGAAACAAACAATATGATTGGTCCATGAACCAGGTGAGAGTATTATCTGCATTATGATTGGTTCCAAGGGTGACTCATGGAGAAAAGGGGTGTGTCTTCATGCTGATCAGAGGAACAGAGAACCATAAGCACGAAGCAGAGGTAGAACAAACAGTAGAAAGTAGAGTGACCAATCATGTTCCAGAAAGAGCCAAACAGAACACAAACCAATCAGAGCCTGTTTACCACACAGAACCACTCACCCAATCAGATCAGAGACTCCACCCACCGATCTGGTAAGGGGAGGGGCTTATCAGTGACGTTTCAATTCATTTTATAAAACTTCCTTAAAAAGGCAGAAACCTCGAGCAGAACAGGGCACCCACGTTTTATGTCCTTAAGGCACCTTGAAGTTTAGCTAACTGATTGTTTCAGCATATATCAGCTTAACAATAAAAAGCTGAATAGAAGTGTTAGTACAGAACCTTGTGGAACTCCGTGACTGACTTTGGTGTGCATGGAGGATTCATCATTGATGTGAACAAACTGAGATCGATCTGAAAAATAAGACTTAAACCAGCTTAGGGTGGTTCCTTTAATGATGAGTCCTTTGTCTGATGCCATTAGGACGTCATTTGTAACTTTGACTAGTGTGGTCTCTGTGCTATGATTCACTCTAAATCCTGACTGAAAATCCTCAAATAAACTGTTCTTATGGAGAAAGTCACACAGCTGATTGGCTACAGCTTTCTCAAGTATCTTAGCGAGAAAGGGAAGGTTTGATATCAGTCTGTAGTTGGCTATGATGAGTAATAGGCTGCTCTGGCATTACAGAGAGCCTTCCTGTATGTTTTAAGACTCAAGAGGTTCATCAGTTTGGTGGAACGACATCTGCTTTCAAATTTCTGAACCTTTGGCTGCTCAGGTGATCATTTGGCTCTCTGTGGCTCATGACTGAACACATGGAGTAGAACGTAGAATACAGAGCAGGTCTATTAGGCAATTTTGAGTTACAAACACTGACACTGCTGTCCACCTGTTTGTACACCTGTCTGTCTATCAGGATGCGAAATGGGTGGAGGAGAAGCAGGCGTTGTATCAGAGGAATCAGGAGCTGGTGGAAAAGGTGAAGCATCTGCATGTCTGGCTGCATCATACCTCCTGTTTACATCCCCAAAGCATAATACTGTGTCATAAACAATCTGAATATAAAACATAAAAACATTTTATGATATTATTTCTGTGATTTCCAGACTTTGTATATTTGTGATAAATCAATCATATCGGATTTGAACAATTGTTCAGGTGAAGCAGATGGAAGGTGAAGATCTGCGGCTGAAAAACGACATCCAGGACGTCAAAGATCAAAACGAGCTGCTGGAGTTTCGGATCTTAGAGCTCGAGGTAACAACAGTCAGACATAAGTAACAACAGGCAGGCATAAGTAACAACAGTTAGACATAAGCAACAACAGTCAGACATAAGCAGAAACAGTCAGGCATAAGTAACAACAGGCAGGCATAAGTAACAACAGTTAGACATAAGCAACAACAGTCAGACATAAGCAGAAACAGTCAGGCATAAGTAACAACAGGCAGGCATAAGTAACAACAGTTAGACATAAGCAACAACAGTCAGACATAAGCAGAAACAGTCAGGCATAAGTAACAACAGTCAGACAAGCAACAACAGTCAGACATAAGCAGAAACAGTCAGGCATAAGTAACAACAGTCAGACATAAGCAGAAACAGTCAGGCATAAGTAACAACAGGCAGGCATAAGTAACAACAGTTAGACATAAGCAACAACAGTCAGACATAAGTAGAAACAGTCAGGCATAAGTAACAACAGTCAGACATAAGCAACAACAGTCAGACATAAGCAGAAACAGTCAGGCATAAGTAACAACAGTCAGACATAAGCAACAACAGTCAGACATAAGCAGAAACAGTCAGGCATAAGTAACAACAGTCAGACATAAGCAACAACAGTCAGACATAAGCAGAAACAGTCAGGCATAAGTAACAACAGTCAGACATAAGCAACAACAGTCAGACATAAGCAGAAACAGTCAGGCATAAGTAACAATAGTCAGACATACGTAACAACAGTCAGACATACGCAACAACAGTCAGACATAAGCAGAAACAGTCAGACATAAGCAACAACAGTCAGGCATAAGTAACAACAGTCAGACATAAGCAGAAACAGTCCGGCATAAGTAACAACAGTCAGGCATAATTAACAACAGTCAGACATAAGCAGAAACAGTCAGACGTAAGTAACAACAGTCAGACATAACTAACATCAGTCAGACATAACTAACAACAGTCAGGCATAAGTAACAACAGTCAGACATAAGCAGAAACAGTCAGACATAAGCAACAACAGTCAGACATAACTAACATCAGTCAGACATAACTAACAACAGTCAGGCATAAGTAACAACAGTCACACATAAGCAACAACAGTCACACATAAGCAACAACAGTCACACGTAATGAATGAATGCTTTTATTGTCACTAGTCACAAGTACCAGCGAAATGACCATCAACCTGTCCGTACATATACATAACATACATACATACATATGACAGTGGGGTAGACAGGACAGGGAGACAGGGCAGGAGAAGAGAAATACAGCATACATGGGGGAGAGGGGAGGAAAAAAAAGCAACCCCCAGACTGTGCTCCTGTAAGGAGTACAGTGTGGAAACAGGAAAAAAATACCTCAGCAACATAAGCACGTAAATCAGTACACCTTACAACATAAAAAAACTCATGACTTGCAACAAGGTAGGTAAGGGGGGTAGAGGTAACCCAGTATAGACAAGCAGCCATCCGGTCCTGCAGCCATGTCTGCGCTGGTCACAGACCCGCTTGCCACACTGAGGGGTACAAAGCGGCGAAGGCGTTGGATGGGTAGGGGGGGTGGGGTGCATATCTGTATAAATGTTCGTGTCTGTGTAGGCCTTGAGAGTCGCCTTCGCCTGGCATCACAATCTTGGTGCCCCAGTCCGGAGACAGCCTTGATCAGGTCCCAGACAGAGTCAACAATCAGCAGGTGTCTGTGGGAGTGGGGGAGGAGTGCAAGAGCGTCTCACTGCAGCGTTCTGCCAGGGGAGTTGTTGTTCCAGCAGCGGCCTTGGCCGAGGCCAGTGCTGGTTGAGGAGGCCGAAACAGATAAGATTAGGATTGTTTAGGTTTGGGGCGAGTAGCCGCATTCCAATATGCACGGCTACTCTCTGTGTCCATTCTGGTCATCGAAACGATCAATTTTCCTGTCCAAAGCCGCAAGCTTCTAAACAACAGGCTGAAACAGTCTGACTGATGCACTGTCTCTCTGTTTCCTTGGAAACCATGTTTATTGTTCAGGAGAGGGAGCGACGCTCACCTGCCATTAACTTCCAACAACTCTATTTCCCAGAAGGCCTCAGTCCTCTGCAGATCTACTGCGAGGCAGAGGGAGTCACTGTGAGTTACAGTACACCTGAGTACAACTGGTTACACATCTTAGTACACACCTGTAAACTCATCTGTGTGTGACACCTGAGTAATTATTTGCTTCACTGGGTGATGTTGATTCTTATTTTCATCCTCAGGAGATTGTAATCAGTGAGTTGATGAAGAAACTCGACATTCTGGGAGATAACGCCGTAAGTGTATGTTGAATTTATTTTGTACATGTATGTGTTTATTCAAAGTGCACATCAGACACATATGATCCAGTTTGTGACAGCTTCTCCTCACAGCTGCTGCAGTAAATTCACCTGTACCCAGCTGTACACACCCATACTCACCTGTACACACCTGTGCTCACCTGTACACACGTGCTCACCTGTACACAACTGTATACACCACCCATACACACATGTACATACCTGTACACACATGTAAGTGGTAAATGGACTGTACTTATCTATCTCCTTTCTAGTCTTCGAACCACTCAAAGCTCTTTTACACTACATATCTCATTCATACATTCACACACTCAACTGCTTATCAGTTTTTTGGAGCTAAACATTCACACACCGATGATGAGGCCTTCAGGAGCAGTTTGGGGTTCAGTAAAGGACACTTCAACATGCAGACTGGAGGAGCCGGAGATCGAACCGCTGATAATCTGATTAGTGGACGAACTGCCTGTACACATATGTACTCACCTGCAGCTTTGTTTACATTATATCCTGATGTTTGACTCTGCTGACAAAACATTTTGATGTATGTGAACAACACACCAACAACATATCAGCAACACATCAACCACATGTGAACAACATGCCTACAACTGAACAACAAATCAACAACATGTAAACAACACATCAACATGTCAACATGTGAACAACACATCAACATGTCAACATGTGAACAACACATCAACAACATGTGAACAACACATCAACATGTGAACAACACATCAACAACACATCAATAACATATAAACAGCATGTCAACAGGTGACCATGTCAACATGTGAACAACACGCCAACATGTGAAAAACAAATCAATAACATGTCAACAACACATCAACCAGTAAATTACAATCTCATTGTTGATATTGTTTGTCAATAATGAGATTGTCATCATGGTAAATTAACATGTTGGTGTTGTTCATATGTTGTTGACATGCTGTTTATATGTTGTTGACATGCCGTTTATATGTTATTGACAGGTTGTTCACATATTGTTCACACATTGACGTGCTGTTTATATGTTATTGATGTGTTGTTCATATCTTGGGGGTGTGTTGTTCATATGTTGTTGATGTGTTGTTCACGTTGTTGACGTGTTGTTCACCTTCTGATGTGTTGTTCACATGTTGTTCACATGTTGGCATGATGTTGGGGCGGCTGTGGCTCGGAGGTAGAGCGGGTCGTCCACTAATCAGAAGATCGGCGGTTCGATCCCCGGTTCGATCCCCTCCAGTCTGCATGTCCAAGTGTCCTTGGGCAAGATACTGAACCCCAAATTGCTCCCGAAGGCTGTGCCATCGGTGTGTGAATGTGTATGAATGGTTAGCTCCTCAAACTGATGAGCAGTTGGCACCTTGCATGGCAGCCAATGCCATCAGTGTATGAATGTGTGTGAATGGGTGAATGAGATATGTCCTGTAAAGCGCTTTGAGTGGTCAGAAGACTAGAAAGGCGCTATATAAGTACAGTCCATTTACCATTTACCATGTTGACGTGTTGTTCACATGTTGTTTGCAGAATCTGTCCAATGAGGAGCAGGTGGTGGTGATCCATGCAAGGACAGTGCTCACTCTAGCAGAGAAGGTAACACGTGTACACCTTTTACCTGTTGGCAACAACCTGTTGACCTTTGACCTCTGCAGCACAATTCGTTAATTAATCAGTGAGGATTTTAATTAATACTTTATTTTTTTCTGTCTCTGTTTTTAATCAGTTTCTTTAATTAACTTCCTGACATTCTCTGTTACTATAGCAACAAAAAGTTTATCTCCAGTTTTATCCATGTTTAGTTTCAGTTGTTTGTTTTTACTAAGACTAAAGATACTTGTGTACCTGTCTGCCTGCCTTCCTGTCTGTCTGTCTGTCTGTCTGTCTGTCTGTCTGCCTGCCTGCCTGCCTTCTGTCTGTCTGTCTGTCTGTCTGCCTATCTGCCTGCCTTCCTGTCTGTCTGTCTGTCTCTCTGCCTGTCTGTCTGTCTGTGTGTCAGTGGTTGGAGTCCATTGAAGTGACGAAGTCAGCTCTGCAGCAGAAGATGTTGGACATTGAGAGCGAGAAGGTAAAAAAAATGTTCCAGATGTTGTTTTTGTTCCAGATGTTGTGTTACTAACATATTACTAATACTAATATCAATTCAACATATGCTCTGCTGCGTTTACACCTTCATAACATTTGTTAGGTTTTATTGATATCACGTTTTCTAGAAAAGCTGTCATTGTGTTTTCTAACCTTTTTCTCCATAAAATATGATCCACCAAAATCAGTGAAATAGTTGGTGGTGTGTGACTTAGTGCCGTAAAGCATTATGTACTTCTCCCGACCCAGAGCCCAAAGTTACATAGTGTGAGAACAGACGTACGAATGACAGAGACACCATTCACCTGATTACAGGTCAGTGCAGCATCAACAGGAATTAAACTCCGTTAGGTTAGCAGAGAAAAGTTCTATGTAAATCTACGGTTTGTAAAATGCTTTGAGTAGTCAGTGACTAGGAACATGCTCAATAAAGTCCATTTACTAGCCAGTTGTTGCCAGTGGAGGCTGCTGGTTTGATTTTCAGTAAGTGTGACGGGAGCAGAGCCTTCAGGTGCCACAGTAAACTCTGACCTCTGTGTTTTTTTTAAAGGATCTGTTCAGTAAACAGAAAGGATACCTCGATGAAGAGCTGGACTACAGGAAGCAGTCCATGGATCAGGCTCATAAGGTCAGTGTGAGCAAACATAAAGACATGACAAGTAGCTGCAAAAATAGAGACACAGGAAGCAGGTCATGATGAATGATGCTCCCCAGTTGGCCTAATGTCAGGATTAGACTACCTGATAGGTCAGATCAGGTGATTTAATATTAATTATGCTGTGATTTGGAACAAAGACAGGTTGAATCAGTTAGATAGATAAATAGAGAAAGACAGACAGAGAGAGACACAGATGCACAGCAGCAGCAAATCATTAACTAACTATAAACTGTAATGGAGATATGGTAACAATAATGACAGTAATAATACATGTAGTGGACATCGTGCAGGACCACAGCAAATTAAAAACATTTAAAAATGTTTGTCCTTGATACAGAGGATCCTGGAGCTGGAGGCCATGTTGTTTGAGGCTCTGCAGCAGGAGAATGAGTCCAGGATGGAGGGATTAAAGATGGAGGAAGGTCGTTTATCTGAAACACTGACAGATGAAGAGAGGGAGGAGCTTAGGAAAGCAATGGACCAATGGAAACGGACTGTAATGTTTGAACTGAGAGAGAGAGATGCCCAAATCCTCCGAGAAAGGATGGAACTACTGCAGCTCACCCAACAGGTAAACATTTAAACCACAGGTAAACTCAACATGTTTAGAAGAAGGTTATATAACCAACGTTTGTATGTTTGCCAGAGGAATAAGGATCTGGAGGAATGTATCGAAGCACAGAAACGACAGATTAAAGAGCTCGAAGAAAAGGTAATGCTACTGAGACTAAACTATATATATATATATATATATATAGTATATATATATATATAAACAACAACTTTAGACGGAAACATTTATCTGTTTTCGATAACTTTCACTTGACTCTCAACTGTTTCTTCTTTTTCTTTTAGTTTCTATTTCTGTTTCTATTCTTCTCTTTGGCCTTCATCCTCTGGTCCTAACAACAGCTGGTGAGTCACATAACAACAGGGTTTACTGCAGGGTTCACCCCAGGTATACAGGGTTTACCCAGGTATACAGAGTTTACCTCAGGTATACAGAGTTTCTTTCAGGTATACAGAGTTTACCCCATGTATACTGGGTTTACCCCAGGTATACAGGGTTTACCCCAGGTATACAGAGTTTATTTCAGGTATACAGAGTTGCCTCCAGGTATGTTAGGTACTGATCATCATTCATCAGGCTCTTTCAGTGTCTCCTACACCACAACAACAGGGTTTACTGCAGGGTTTACCCAGGTATACAGAGTTTACCTCAGATATACAGAGTTTCTTTCAGGTATACAGAGTTTACCCCATGTATACTGGGTTTACCCCAGGTATACAGGGTTTACCCCAGGTATACAGAGTTTATTTCAGGTATACAGAGTTGCCCCCAGGTATGTTAGGTACTGATCATCATTCATCAGGCTCTTTCAGTGTCTCCTACACCACGTGATGCACATGTACGTAGGAGTGATACTGTCATTGATATTTTCAGGTAGGGTTTGTATGACTTCAGTAAAGGTGTTAATGTTCCAGTCTGTGTTTTAGTGTTTGCAGGCCTCCAGAGTCCAGCGGCTGAACCTTCAGCGGTGTCGGCTCAGTCTGGATCAGACCAATCGGCAAGAAGATTCAGAAGGATTCAGGTTTTGGAACCAGCAGTTTATTGGCTGAGGCATGTTAGCTACACTGCCCCACTGACCTGCCTCTGGCTTCTGACAGCCAATCAGAGCAGAGCTCAGCTGTCAGCTGACTCTGGAACTACACTGTCAAACCTCATAGACGAAGACAAGGATGGTTTCCATGGCAGACGAATGTTGTATTTCAAACAACTGGCAACATGCTAACTAGCTTCCTGTTAGCTATTGTTGGCTATACCTGATATGTAGCTGACAAACACATTGTGGTCTCAGGAGGCCCTCTGGACCAAAGTGGTGCTGGACTTCATACAGTTTTACCTCAGCTAGCTGGACTTCTATCCGCGCTAGCTTAGTTAGCTGAATTCATACAGTTAACTCAGCTAGTTGGCTTCAGTGTTAACATAGCTGATGGGTCAGTTAGAGTTAACTAACCTGTTTGTGGGTTAATGATGTGACAGGATGAATGCACACAAACAGACATTACCCAACAGATGTTAAACGGAGCGTTCTCGTCTATCCTGATATAAGTTCCATTGAATTTACCTTTGTTCTGATTGGCTGGTCCACCTGCGGACTGGAGAGCGTTTCAGCTCCACTCATGGATCTATGGTTACAGTCTGTAACTTCCATGTGGTTTCAGCCGGCTCGAATCATCGCGGGACCAAGAAGAAGACATTTCTTCATGATGTCAGGAGGTCTGCTGGAGGTCAGAACTGAACCAGAACCAGAAGTGATCTGAAGGAACAAAGCATGAAGTCTGAACCAGGATTAGAAACGGGTTCAGGCATGATGACGTGACTCAGTCTCTGAACCAGATCACAACGTGGTTTCACAGTGAAGTACAATGTCAGCTCATTATAGCCCTAACTGAACAGAACAAACACAAAACCTGAAATTAAATCAAATTAAATTAAATTAAATTAATATTGAAATGACTTTCTAATCAAATAAATCAATAAAAATTAAACATTGAATCAAATTAATGTTTTCTGTCTAACATCTAACACCATGATCTTCCATGTTTCATATTTCGTCATTTCAATATCAAGTTTTTGTTTTTATCCTTTTACTGCGACGATGAAGAACATGATTTAAATGTTAACAATGTTTTGTCTGTGGTTGAAACCGGATCAGAACCATGAGTCCATCCCTGTTTGACAAACTGGATCCAGCTGTTGTACTTTTGTTATTCAGATGATATTTTTCTATCTGTGAGTCTGAACTCAGTAAACATCTTAAGAGTCGACGCTTAGATTAAGATTAAAGATGGAAACTGGACTGAAGACAAACGTGTGTTTGTGTTTCTTACAGACTGATCCAACTGTCAATTATCAGTCTGATCAGTTAATAATCTGATTGATTATCAATCTGATCAATGATCAATCTATTGATTACTTACAGATATCATCATTAATAATCTTGTGACCTCACAATGAGACTTTATATCTATGCCATGTTGAACCTTCATGTTTTTTACAGGAGCACAGAATAGACAAACTGAACTGACTGTAGATTCTCCTTCATGTTAGTCTGAGGCATGAGGCGAGGGGGCTGAAAGACTGGACCGTTAAGTCATGTGAATGTTTTGAACGTGTTGCCACAAAATGTAGGTCGGACCTTCATCACTCCTCCTCCTGAGTGCGTGTGTGTGTTTAGATAAAGTCAATGTGACAGGGGAAGAAATCCAGTTCAGAGCTGAATCAACTATAATGAGCACTGACCTGTGTGTGTGTGTGTGTGTGTGTGTGGGTGTAGCTTCATGATGATGAGGAACAGACCCAGATCCCAACCTCCTCTTCCTCTTCCAACCTCCTCTTCCTCCTCCAATCTCCTCTTCATCAGGCCTCTTCCTCTCTGTCTCATTTTGAGGTCACTGTTCCTCCCCTCTTCCATGGCCTCCTTTTTGCTCCTTCTAGTCGTCTCCTCATTTATTGCCTGAGGTCTTCAGCCAGCCTTCCTTCTCCTCCTCCTCCTCCTCCTTTTCCTCTTTTTCCTCGTCTCATCTCGTCTGGTCTTAGATCAGAGGTGTCCATGATGTCTGAGAGGAGGTGTTCTGAGGAGGAGGATGACTGCTCCTCTCTCCTGTCCCGGCTCGGTTCTGATTCTCCTCGTCCTCGGATCAAGTATGGCGGGATGTTCTGCAGCGTGGAAGGAGCGTTCGAGAATAAAACCTTAAACTTTGAGTCGTTCAGTCCACAGACGCAGCGATGCCGAGCTGCTCGAACCCGAAGAGACAACCAGGAGGGAGGAGGAGAACGAGGAGGAGGACGAGGAGGAGGACAGACGGTGGTGTTTCCCTCTGGACGAGAAATCTACGGCAAGAGAGAGGTTCAAATTAAATACTTTGATTTTTAATCAGACGAATACAATTTAAAAATGACTGAAGTAATATTTGTACTGTAATGAAGTACATGGTGTCCTGCAATGTTTTATATTTGTTTTTAAAGATTCATAATAAAATAAATTATTTATTCATTAAATTAAATAAAATTCCAGACTGTCTAAAACCTGGACGTAGTCTCCGTGACGTCCCCACAGACTGTCTAAAACCTGGACGTAGTCTCTGTGATGTCCCCGCAGACTGTCTAAAACCTGGACGTAGTCTCCGTGACGTACCCACAGACTGTCTAAAACCTGGACGTAGTCTCCGTGACGTCCCCACAGACTGTCTAAAACCTGGACGTAGTCTCTGTGACGTCCCCACAGACTGTCTAAAACCTGGACGTAGTCTCAATCACTGATTTATTTATTGTGGGGACGTGTGTTGTTTAATAGATTATTTATTCAAAGTTTCCTGTAATTTAAATCTAATCAGTGATGACGACAGACTCTCTGCACGAAGGTTAATTGTGACGTCATTTCTGACCATTCCAACAAACCAAAAGTCCGACCTGTCTGAAATAAGGATGCGGCTTTTATTTTGAAGCACACCGGAAGCCGTGTGTGTATATATATGTCGGCCTAGTGACGTAGACTGACGCAAACAACAATAGCAGACTGTGAGCGCGTGAGAGAGCGTATCAATCAGCCGATCACGGATCGATCAGGATGGCGTTCCAGACCAAGAAGAGCAGCGCGAGACCCGCGGTAGGTCCAACCCGAGCCGACCCAAGCCGAGCAGAGCCGGGCCGGGCCGGGCCGGGACAAAGGGGATAAGAGTGAGGATGCTGGGCCGGTGAGGCGCGATGCTGCAGCTCAATCACCGTTAGAACCGGGCCGAGATGGGCTGGACCAGTCAGTACTGCTCAGTGTGTTGGTGTCTGCAGCTGCTATAGACCCGTCTAGCCCGGTTCGGCTCGGCCCGGTTCGAGCTGCAGTCATGCTGGTGAATTAATTGGTGAATTAATTAAAATAGTAAATAAAAACTGATCCGCCGGTTTCCGTGAAATCTGGTGCGTTCAGTGAAAGTGGGAAATTTAAGAATCGCCTGGATTTGATGTTTGACCAATAACTGACGTCATGTTTACCTGTGTGACATCATCACTGTGGGCTGGGCTGAAGGTAAAAGGGGGAAAGAGAACCTGCAGATCAAACAGGTTTAATAATAAAGAACATCTGAATGATGAGGTTTAAACGTTGAACTAACGTTGAATGAAGGTTTGCTGAAGGTTCAGATTGTGTGAATTACACCTTCATGGGCTGAAGAAGAGAACTGCTCGGACCAACAAACACATGAACGGACATCAGACCAGATGATGAGTCCAAATCTAAGAGTTCTGGTTTAGACCGATGGTATCTGCATGTGTGGTTCCCACCATGAAGGGGGTGTCTTCATTTGTAAATACCCAGGATCCTCTCTGTCTGTCTGTTTCGAGGGTGACCGTCTGATCATCAAAGGAGGAAAGATCGTCAACGACGACCAGTCGTTCTACGCAGACGTTTACGTCGAGGACGGAGCCATCAAGTAAATACATTAGCACATATACACATGAAATATGATCAATCACTGATTATCAGTTTCACTATGAGCATCTGTGACATCATCCGACTCCCTGTGAGTCTGTGACATCATCAGACTTCCTGTGAGTCGGTGACATCATCAGACTTCCTGTGAGACTGTGACATCATCAGACTTCCTGTTGTGTCCTCATCAGACAGATCGGTGAGAACCTGATCATCCCATCCGGTGTGAAGACGGTGGACGCGTACGGTCAGCTGGTGATCCCCGGAGGCATTGACGCCAACACCAACCTGCAGGTGCCGCAGAAAGGCCAGAGCCCGACTGACGACTTCTACCAGGGAACCAGAGCTGCCGTGTCCGGAGGAACCACCACGATCAGTCAGATTATTAATAATTTATCAATACTCATTTTTCTGGCTTCAGACAGCAGCACTAACAGATGGTTGTGTTCACAGTTGACCACGTCCTGGTGGAGCCGGGGGTTAGTTTACTGTCAGCGTTTGACCAGTGGAGGGAGACGGCGGAGCAGAGGGCGTGCTGCGATTTCTCTCTACACATCGACATTACACGCTGGCATGACGGACTGTACGAGGAGCTGGAGACGCTCATCAAAGATAAAGGTCAGAGGTCACTAAACAGAAAGCTCAACAAGAACCAGATTTACAGTCTAAAGTTAGCAGAGAGGGAACATAAACACGTGTCAGCTGATCCTTCTTTAGTTTATAATGAATGGAGGCATACTGGGAGTTGTAGTCCTCCCTCTGATGTCATCCAGACACCTTCACTGCTGTTTCTTCATACCTCCACTGGATCTGTGACCTCTCCCGAAGGTGAGCTGACACCGTCAGTCTGTTAGTGAAGGTGCAGACTGACCCTTCACCTGTACTTTGTGTTTCAGGTGTGAACTCCTTCCTGTTCTTCATGTCCTACAAAGACAAATACCAGAGCTCCGACTCTCAGGTGAGTGACGCTTCACTGTCCTTGTTGTCATGGTTACGGTTAGCGTACACCAGCATGTTCTCTTCACTGAATCTACTTCCTGTCTTCATGGTTTCAGCTCTATGAGGCGTTCGGGGTCCTCCGGGATCTTGGAGCCATCGCACAGGTCCATGCAGAGAATGGGGACATCATCGATGAGGTACTATAGCCTGACCAATGAGATGAGAGCTTTCACAGGTCATACAGAAGGCCCCGCCCCCAACAGAGAACAAACTGGTTTAAACTGGTTTCTGTTTCAGGAACAGAAGAAGCTTCTCTGCCTTGGCATCACTGGACCTGAAGGACATGTTTTATCACACCCTGAGGAGGTACACATACCTGAAACACACCTGTAAAAACCCCCATCATATAAACATCCACCAGGTGGCGTCAGAGGCAGTGTGTCATGCTGTGTATTCCTGATGCCGGGTGTGTTTGTGTGTTCTCAGGTGGAGACGGAGGCAGTGTATCGGGCCATCACCATCGCCAAACAGGCCAACTGTCCCCTGTATGTTACCAAGGTGATGAGCAAATCAGCTGCTGATGTCATCGCCAAAGCCAGGAAGAAAGGTGACATCATCATCCTCAGCTGTTCTTCTTTAATCCAGATCAGGTCCAGTTTTAACGATACGGTTCTTTGTCCTCAACCTCCATGAGAAACTAAAGAGTCAGTCGAGCTCAACCAGACCAGCTGTCACTGCAGAAGTTTCAGAGTCCATCTTCAGCTCTCTGTGGAGGACCAGTCACTCAAAGTACCCTCAGCCGGGGGGGCGCCAGAGTGCACGCTATGGTGTACATGTGTTTTCTCACAGCTCCCGTCCATTACATCAAGATTCAAGCAATATAACATTTCTCAGCTGCTTATACCCGCTAGAAGGTCGGACATTTTTCATTTGTGCACTTATGGCTGGCAGGAGGGAACAGAAACTGCAGTCTAATGCCAAGAAAGCACCCTCTGCAAATCCAGTGCGAGAGGCTAATGCTAGCGCTAGCATCGCAGGTGATGGTGACGTTCCAGAGCTAACTCCGCTGGCAGATGGGGCAAACGCTGAGACATCCGTCATCCTCGCGGCTATAAACAACATGAGTACAAGGATGGAGGACCGATTCAACAACCTGGAGGCATCCTTGCAAGCTACTCAGGCCACCTTGACCGAACACGAGGCTCGGATTTCTACTGTGGAGGCGGCTAGTAGTGACCATGACATCCGGCTAACCCAGCTAAATCAACAATGGCTGCAGTTAGAGGCGAGTCATAAATTGCTCCAAGAGAAGGTGATCAACCTCGAGGCGCGCTCCAGACGGCAGAATATAAAAGTGGTGGGCCTGCCAGAAAGAGCTGAGGGTAAAAACCCTGTGTACTTTTTTGCCAAATTTCTGCACGATTTGCTGGGTCCTGCTCACTTCCCACCCCGATAGAGGTTGATAGAGCGCACAGACTGGGGCAGCCACCTGGCGCCGGAGCACATCCCAGTGTCATGATAGCCAGGATTCCCAGCTTTCGGATGAAGGAGAAAATACTGCGGCTGGCACGGGAGAACACCCCTCTGACCTACGACAGGAGACGGATCCACATATACCCTGATTTTCCGGCGGAGATAATGAACCATTCCCGCCAACCATTTGAGGAAGTGAGGAAAAAATTCAACAACGCTGGGATGTGCACCGGATTCCTCTGTCCCGCACGGCTCAGAGTCACCAAAGGTACTGACATTGACATGATCTTCAACACCCCAGAGGATGTATCCTGAAGACAACATTTTCTCTCACTTTGGGAAAGTGGGAGTTCGGGTGGGTAACTTTATGTGCTTTTTTCAGTGTTTTTGAGGTTTTTTTTATTTGGGGCAATTCATCGTGTCACTGTCCATATAACATAATTTTCACTTCTCTATGACACCTAGAGGCAAGGATGAGGGCATCAACTTGGTCAGCTGGAATGTGCGAACATTCCAGCCTAGGTCATTCAATTAAGCATGCTAAGGTTTTTGCACACCTTAACACTCTGGCTGCTGACGTGTTGTTCCTTCAAGAGACTCATATTAGACCATCTGAACAGAAGCATTTGCATTGCAGCTGCAGACCAAATATTTCAATCCACATTCTCAAGCAAAGTGTTGCAATCATTATTCGGAGAAACATACCTTTTAAACACATTTCAACACTATGTGACCCGAATGGTCGATACATCATTGTAACAAGCCATCTTCAATTCTATTCATGTAATGCTGTTGAACATTTACGGGCCAAACATTGATGACGCAGCATTTTTCAGAAAAACCTTTGAGAAGTTACTTGACATTTCAAACACAAATTTAATAGTCGCTGGGGACCACAATGTAATACTTGACTCCCATATTGACAGGTCAGCTAGCAAAATATGTAACCCCTCTAATGCTTCCATGGTCCTTCTAATAAACACAAATCATACTCCCGTATTGATTTTTTTTTTATTGGACGCTAAACTCATACCAAATGTTACAAACACCACATACCATAACACTTTGATTTCGGACCACGCCCCAACCTCCATTACTCTCAATTTTAAAAAACCTAGACAGTGCTCCTCATGGCGTTTCCGCCCATCTCTGTTAACAGAAATTTGAAATTTTGTAAACATATGTCAGTAAAAATCACAGAATATCTATATATATATATCTATATATATACCATACCTCAGACGTCTCGGATTCCATCTTGTGGGAAACATTCAAAGCTGTTATGAGAGGCCATATTATTCCATACCAGGCGGCTTTGAAGAAGTCAAATAAGACATGTTTAGACGAAATTGACTCTGAGATCTCACAATTAGAATCACTAATTAGAAAATGTCTTGTGCTCCCAAACACCTCGGTACACGCTCCAATCTGGCAGAACCATGCCTTTTTGCCATCTCTCACAGACACAGCTTTTAGAGAGTGGAGCTGTATGGGTATTGCTAGTTTATGTTGACGGACACTTTGTACAATTACAGTCCAAATTCTCTTTCAAAATCTCAGTTTTTTAGATATCTACAATTGAGACACTATGTCCCACAGGCTATTAAGTCATATGAATTACTGCCTGAAAATAATACATTGTTCAAATCCCTTCTGCCCCTCTCTCTCCGCTATGTAATAGATGTAACACCGCAGAAGGTACTCTTGCACATCTCTTTTGGATTGCCCGAAATTACACAACTTTTGGTCTCTCATTTTCCAATGGTTTTCCTCTGTCTTTAACATCACTGTAACACCTGACCCTGAAACAGCTCTGTTAGGACACTCCAATACTTTGAAAAACTTGGATTGTAACGTACGTACTGCTTTGATTCATGGTATGATGATTGCTAAGAGATGTATCCTGAAACTGTGGAAGTCTGATTTAGCTCCCAAGTTTGAGTCTTGGTTGAGGGAACTCATGAGCATTCTACATGTGGAAAGACTGAGATACGAACTTTCTGGTAACTTTCTGAAGTTCTCCAGGATATGGAGTCCAGTGCTAGAGCATATGAACGATCAATGATACTCTCTTTACCCGCCTACCTTGCTTATGTACCTCCTTGGTAAGATGGACAGCTGTACAGTGGAGCAGGTGACACTGCTGTGACTTTTGCCCCCTCTTTATTTTTTATTTTATTTTACGTCTATGTCATTGTTGGGTTTTTATTTCTTAATTTTCTCATTATTGTTTATGTATTTGTCATTGTCTCCCTGTCTCTTACTTGATGTAATTTAATCTGAAAATATTTATAAATAAAATGTTCAAAAAAAAAAAGTACCCTCAGCCCAGGTCAGCAGTCTGGACCTCCTGATACCTGTCTGCTGCTTCAGGAGTCACCTGGGCCAACCAGCCTGAGAGGACTGCTTCCTCAGCTTCATGGCTTAACTTAACCCTTAACTTCTCCTCCACCTCTAAAATTGAAGTTTTGAAGACAGTCCTCTGGGACTCAATGTCCCAAGCACCACCCCTCCAAGCAGGCAGCGCCCTCTACAGGACCCACTTAGAAACTCCAAAAAGCTGTTTGGTGTGTACACACAAAGTGTGAGTTTGTGAGTGTCATCACACCTGACTGGTATCTTTCACCCTCAGCACCTTCTCCAGCCGAGTAGTTTGGTTTTACACCCACTGCTGTGGATAATCGTGAGTTCAACTATAGTTGGTACAGTTTCACTTCCTGCACTAGCGAATCGTTCATATCCCAAGAACCAGTTTACATTTGCCATCCAACTAACAGTGCACCTCCAGCTTGATGGCCTCCTCAGGATCCTCAGGTTGCTGGCAGAACGGGCACTGATGATCTTCTGACCACAACTCCAGTTCTGAACATGGCCCACTCAGATTTCAGGTCCCCAATCTCCTGCAGAACCAGGACCCCACCTTTGTATGCCACCCCGTTGACGATGCACAAAAACCCAGTGCTATGCAATTCTTGTTGGGGAAGTGCTTAGACTGATGTTGTAGTTTAAACATCCTCCTTTTTCTGTCCTCAGGTATGGTGGTGTATGGGGAGCCAATCACAGCTGGTCTGGCAACTGATGGCTCTCAGTATTGGTCCAAAGATTGGGCCACAGCTGCTGCCTTTGTCATGAGCCCGCCCCTCAACCCCGACCCTTCAACTCCACAGTACCTGACCTCTCTGTTAGCATGGTTAGTATGACTCTACCTCTCTGTAGTTAGTATGACTCTACTTCCTTACCTACCTTGTGTGTTTTTTTTTGTGTGTGTTTTTTTTCAGTGGGGACCTCCAGGTGACATCCAGCGCTCAGGCCAGCTTCTCTACAGCTCAAAAAGCCGTCGGAAAAGACGACTTCACTCTGATTCCAGAGGGAACCAATGGGATTGAGGAGAGGATGTCTGTGGTGTGGGACAGAGCTGTGGTAAGATAAGTCATCTTCACTCTGTGAGGAAACTGCCTACATTTTCACCTTTCCACTTCTGACCAATCATGAGTGACATGTTAGCTGACATTTGTCTTCATTTTTATTTCTGTCTTTCTGTCTCTGCAGACTTCGGGAAAGATGGATGAGAACGAGTTTGTCGCAGTAACAAGCACAAACGCTGCTAAACTCTTCAACATGTACCCACGCAAAGGTATCGCATCAGTCAGAGGAGTTACACTGTGGACAAGACTGATGCTGTATCTCAGTTCACATCCTTCTGTTAGTACTCTTCGATGCAGTAGTCTCTGTACTCTGTGTACTTCCTGGTCTAGTGCTCTAATTTCAGCAGGGTAGTGTTGTCTCAATTCAAGTATGGCCATTGTGAACTTAACGGAAATTACGATTACGTTTTACCTCTTCTTCTTCTCTGAATTATAACCATGCAGAGCATTAGTTCCAACATCCAACCTCCAAAAATATAAATATAAATCATATGCACAGTTTACATTTGTATATTGAGGTATTCACCTCAATATTTTCTCAATGTCGGTGGTCCCTCTGATTCAGCTATGTTGACAAATTGGCATCCACTGAGGGCGAGAAGTGTCCCGAATTCATCACTCACCATCTGGGTCTTCACAGTACACTGACTTTAGACAGGGCGGACAGGGTGAACCACCTGATGGACTCAACATAGAAAGAGGAAGTCTGGACTGAGACACAGCAATGAAGACTTTACATTTGCTTACACAAGATTTTTAACTGATTTAAAGATTTATCTGCGTTTTACTCCTCATACTGGTCAAATATCCAGCAGCACTGCTGTTTTTTGTCAGACTGATGTTTCCATCCTCTGTGTGTTTAGGACGGATTGCTGTCGGATCAGATGCTGATATCGTCGTCTGGAACCCAAAGGAGACGCGAACTGTTTCTGCAAAGACTCACAACCTGGTAATACATTGATTCTTCATTATTTCTAATCAAAATACATTCATCATAAACTGATCCTCATCCTACTCGCCATGCTCCTGGTCTGAGTGTAGACGGTGGAGGTGAACATCTTGGAGGGTTTGGAGTTTCGAGGTGTGGCTTCGGTGGTGATCAGTGGTGGTCGAGTTGTTTTGGAGGACGGAAAACTCAACGTGACTGAAGGTTCAGGACGCTTTGTCCCCAGGAAGGCTTTCCCCGATGCTGTCTACAAGAGGATCAGAGCCCGCAGCAAGGTAACTAACTAACTGATCAACAAGTAAACCAGATAACCAACTGACCAACAGGTTAAACAGCAAGGTAACCAGAGCCTACAGCGAGTTAAGGGATAGTTAACGGATTAATCAGATAACCATCTGACCAACTAATAACTACCTCAAACTCTGACAGATGATTAGCATTTACAGCATGGTAACCAGTGAGCTAGGTTAATCAACCAGTCCACCTCAGAGTTTTCCTTCCTCATCTCAGATGGCCGAAGCTCGTGGGGTCCCCCGTGGAAACTATGATGGTCCAGTCCATGATGTCATCAGTATGACTAAAACGGTCCCGTCCACTCCGACCACCAGAGGGCCCCCCTGTCCAAAAACCCAGACCGGCACCCGAAACCTCCACCAATCAGGATTCACTCTGGCAGGTAGTGTTCATCATGCAGGACACACATACACCAATCTGCAGTATACTGATTAATAATCAATAATCAACTACAGCTGTTGACTCTGAAGTGCATCCTGGGTAAAGTTTACAGTTAAATTAACATCACTTCTTATTCTTATTTCCAGGGGCTCAAGTTGACGACCACATACCTCGTCGCTCAACTCAGAGGATTGTGGCACCACCTGGTGGACGATCCAACATTACATCTTTATCTTAACAAGCCAAACCATACTACAAGAATTAGGACTACACCCTGACAGGAGTACTTTATGTACTACTGATCCCTACTCCAACCTCACATCCTATGACAGTATTATTTCAACTAGTACTTAGTCTCAAAACTGAAATTTTCCTACCTGTACTAAACCTTAGTACACCCCCAAAGCTAATGTTAAACCCCACCACAACACAAATACTCAAACAGTAAAGTAGTACTGAACCCTACAAACTCTGTAAATGTTTAACTCATAACAAACCCTACAACCTAAGTACTTTAACTAGTAGAAAGCCTACAGTAACCCTACAACTATTGCAACTACGACTCAACCCTGTCACAACCTTACAAACCCTGCAACAAGCTTACCGTCAGCCTTGCACCCTAGAACAGTAGTACTCACCAACAACAACCCGACAGCTAGTGCTAAACCCTACAACCTGAAACCCCTATAGTACTAGTTTGAACACAGTAACAGTAATTAATAGTACTTATTCCTACACTAATTCACTCAATAACTCAGCAAGTAGTTATAAACCCTGTGAGTACTAAATCTGACAATAATTGTACTTCTGCAAATGTCAAACCCAATAACAACCATCCAATTACTAAAGCAATAGCACTCCAGGTAGTACTAAACCCTACAACAAAGGTACTACAACACTACAACTAAAACCTGCTTACTTTGCCGGACTAAACAAAGGTACTTCAACCCTGCAAGTACTGACCCCTAAAAATACCCAACAGCTAGTATTAAAGTGTAAATTTTAAAGTATTGGCAATACAACGCTACAAGTACTACTATTATTAGTATATATTCTATACTATTATAGTACTGCAACAACAAGCATTAAACCATCAAACTAATACTAAATTCTTAAATTAATAAATAATATAAATAATGGTTGTTCAACTATTACAACCAATGTTACAATAGTACGTACAATAGTACGTGAAACCCTAAAACCAGTACTTTATCCGTTAACTACTACTTTATCCTATGACAGTAGTACCTCAAATAGTACTATACAGCAATCCTACAGCTAGTACTAAATCCTGCAACAATGGTACTACAACTCTACAAATTACTTCAAATCTGACTACAACCGTACAAATCCTACAACTACCCTACAAATAGTACTGAATGTTACAACAGTGGTACCATCACAACCTGACAATGAGTACTACATTCTACAAGAACAATACTTAAACATGTATTGACTGATATCAGTCACTTGAAGTACTCTGAATGTGAATATTTCATCTCATTTGTCCTAAAAGTGACCACTTCATCAAGTTCTCTCAGAGCTGTATCTCAGTTCACATCCATCTGTTAGTACTCTTCTATTTAGTACTCTCTTTACTCTGTGTACTTCCTGGTGTAGTGCTCTAATTTCAGCACACAGTTGTCTCAATTCAAGTATGGCTATTGTGAACTTCTTGAATCAGAGATGATGATTGCAATATTTTACCGCCTCTTCTTCTCTGAATTTTGTAACCGTGTGGAAAAAAGTGTCCAGAGTTGATCACTCACCATCCAGTTCATCACAGTACTCTGACTTTAGACAGGACAGACACACTGATAGACTCAGACAGAGGAAGTCTGGAAGGACGAGGACTGAGACACAGCATTTGTCTGTCAGTACTTGAACATACTTTCTGTTTCATTAATAGTGATGTGAATACAAACAGATGTTTTCTGTCATACACTCATTCTGCTCGCTGTAAATTCAATTAGTCGTTAATATTAACTGTAGATCTCCATCTAATTAAGTCTAATTTAAGGTCTTTTATAATAGATTCTAGGTTACTCCTGGTCCTGGTCCTGGTCCAGATCACTGTTATATCTAGAATATAAGTACATGTTGTTCTGTCCAATGATCAGTGTTTCTGTTGGACTGAGCGAGCCCGTCAGACTAACATTAGACTCTGTGTGAACTCAAACTGATAAACGGTGCTAATAATTAATCCAGTGTTAGCCTGTAAGTAGCAGTCCCTTCTATGCCACGCCCCCCTACAGGAAGTGAACTAATTGACTCCGCCCACAGCAATACCATGGGTGTGTTTAAAAAAAAAACCCTCTAAAATGGCAGTCACTCGTTTTAATGTGAACTTTTTATCCAGCACGAGCGGCCTGTCATTCTCCTGCTTGGCCCGCCTACGCAGAGAACAGCGCGTGTGGATTGGTCGATTTGTGGCATGATCTCATTGCTGCAGAACAAGCACTTCATTAACCAATCCCTGAACTCGATTTAACACCACGATCATCCACGAGTACTTCCATGGTCTGACCTCTGACCCTGACAGTGAAGAGACCTGTGATGTCACAGCTACAGACCCCTCCCCTTCCTGCTCTGTGACCTCTGAAGGGATTTTTAACTTTTAATGTGTTTGATCTGATCACTTTGTATTTTTTACAGTTTTTCTATCCTGCTAATGTTAGCATCAGTGATCATAGAACTCACAACAGTTCAGCCAATGAGCATCACACGTCAGCCATGTTGGAGCCAGGCTGTTGCTAAGGTAACAGCAGATTCTGATGAAGAATAAGAAACAGAATATTCCAGCTATGTTTGGCTCCATCATGGCGTCCTCGTTAATCAGATTTGGCTCAAACATGGCGGTTGTGTTCCCTCAGGCTGAATTGTTTCTGTAGCCGTCGGTTGTCTTTTGTCCTCAGATGTTGGAGCCAACACTCTTCTCTACGCTGCGTTCATGTGCAGACATGAAGTGTGTATGTGAGGGGTTACCATGGTGATGATGCATCTGTTGTTGTTGTAGTGAATTTCAAACTTGTTCCTGTTGTGATGAGAGCTGCATGAATAAAGTAAAGACAAACAGCTGAGTGAGTGTTTCATTTGTCATCCATCCATTCACTTCCTGCCTCCAACCCAGTTCGGACCGCGGTGGCAGGAGGTTTATCATGGCGTTCCAGACGTCCCTCGAATCAGCAACACATTCCAGCTCCTCTTGGAGGATCCTGAGATGTTCCCAGCCCGGTGGGCTATGGTCCCTCCAGAGACTTCTGGGTCTGCCAGATCATGAACCAGATCATCAGGAACCAGATCAACATGAACTGGATCAACATGAACCGGATCATCAGGAACCAGATCAACATGAACTGGATCAACATGAACCAGATCAACAATCAATCAATCAATATTTTTTCCTTATGTTTACTCTGCACCAACTACATCAAGTCAAATTCCTTGTAAGTGCAAACCTACTTGGCAATAAATCTGAGTCTGATGAACCAGATCAACATGAACCAAAAAGATGCTCGTGAACCTCAGGAGGAGTAACCTGAGCAGTTTCCATCCAGGGTGTAGATGTGGTGGTGGTGGAGGACTACAGGTACTTGGGTGTACACCTGGACAACATATCCATCTGTCTGTCTGTCTGTCTGTAGTTACGTCACATATGTTCAATGAACGTTAAATCTGCCAAATCTGCACGTTCCATGACGTTACCTGTCACGTTCCATGACGTTACCTGTCACGTTTCATGAGTTACCTGTCATGTCTACAGTTATGCCTAGTCAGGCACGGTATTGGTTGAAGATGCAGTCACATCTCCCTTTACTGAAATCTCTCTCTCTCTCTCTCTCTCTCTCTCTCTCTCTCTCTCTTTCTCTCCCCATCACCATTACCACCACCATCTGTAAACATACATGTCTCATTAATGCATGTTACTAACTAAACTTCTTCCCCAGAGTTTCTGTGCTCTCTCGTCCAGCAGGTTCTCATGGATCGTGGCTGCTGCTGTGGTCCTGCACGACGTCCACTACATATATTATTACTGTCATTATTCTTACCATATCTCCATTACAGTTTATAGTTAGTTAATGATTTACTGCTGCTGTGCATCTGTGTATCTCTATCTCTATCACAGGTTCCACTGCTACTGTAATCATTTTATCTTTCATTGTAATTGTACAATATGTTGATTTGTTCTGTACATGTGACATCTATTGCACGTCTGTCAGTCCTGGGAGAGGGATCCCTCCTCTGTGGCTCTTCCTGAGGTTTCTTCCACCTTTTTTCCCTGTTAAACGGGTTTTTTGTGGGCAAGTTTTTCCTCACTTGAACCGAGGGTCTAAGGACAGAGGGTCTAAGGACAGAGGGTGTCACTCCCTGTACAGATTGTAAAGCCCTCAGAGGCAAAATGTGTTTTGTGAATTTGGGCTATACAAATAAAATTTGATTTGATTTGATTTGATTTGATTTGATGTCCGGTCACCCCTACCCCGTGATGAACCAACTGCAACAATGACATCACCACCAACAGGAAGAGCAGGTGAGTCACGTGTTCGCAGACCCAGATAAGTGCATGAAACGGCTGATGCGCTGCAGCGTCACTTCCGGAAACGGTGAGTTCAAACAGTGTGTGCGGTGTGCCTTTGATATTTGACATCTCGTGATGTTGAGACGGAGATAAAAACACGTGACAGTCGGTTTGTTCCCGGTAACGATCCCGGTACCCCCGTCATCGACGCACTGCGTGAATCTGATGAGACTAAAAGAAGGGTCGGTGGTTCTGATCAGCGTCCTGCAGGATCCACACTGTGATCCCGCACCGCATGAAACCCGCAGAAGGATCTGATGCGTGACTGCAGGACTGACCTGTTTAAATAAAACAGAACTGGGCCATGGTCTCATACGGTAATAAACCTCATGCTGGACTGAACTACTAAAATAAGAGTCCTGTTGTCCTTCATGTTTCAGAGCGGGCCGCGATGGGGGAGTCTCGGCTCATCGTGGAGGAGTTGCTGGCGCTGTGTCTGCAGAGGATCCGGATGGAGGAGAACACGGTCAACACCGAGCAAGGTGAGTCGGGATCGCACCTGCACCAGGACCATGCAGGCCAGATCACACCTGCACCAGGACCAGTTTACAGTAGTCAGTAGTTGTGTTGTGTAGTAGACCTTGTTTACATGAAGTGTGTTCACATTAATCTGATGTAAATGTGTTCATATAAACATGTATGACAGATACACACAGGAAGTGATGCTGGGACAGAACAAGGACTCGTGGTCTGATCCAGGTGTCTTGTGTTTCAGAGTTTGTCGACGTGCTGAAGAACGTTGAGACAGTCAGGAAGCGATGGCTGCATGCCGAGCTGGAGATGAAGAAGTACAAAGAGCTACTGGTGAAGTCCGATGTTGCCAAAGCAGCTCTGGAGGTCAAACTGAAACACGCGCGGAACCAGCTGGACGTGGAGATGAAGAAACGCTACAAGATCGAGGGGGACTACCAGTACCTGGTGAGTCCAGAACACCTGTGACACAGTTACCTGGTGAGTCCAGAACACCTGTAGCACAGACTGTCCTCTCCTCGTTCAGCTCTTGCTCTGTTCACACTGTAAGTATATAAATGATCAGGTTTTGTTGTAATGACATCTGCAGCCTGTGGGGGGCGCTCACAGATCCTCATCACTGTTGTTTTTCCTGTGACGAGTCCAGCAGAGGCAGATGCAGCTCATGTGTGATATCCTGGTCCACGACAGTAAATCCAGCGCCTGTTTGAACGACGAACAGAAATCTCTTCTGGCCACTTTTGAACACAAAGGAGCGAATGTGACTCTGCACCGGAGCAGCAAACGGTGAGACGAGTCCAGCAGTGACCACATGAAGCTGCTCGGTCCAGATGTTCTGGTTCTTTCAGGGTTCTTGAGATGAAACTGAAGGAGTTTAGTTGAATCTCAGTGGGTTTAGCAGCTGACACTTGCATTAATAAACGTTTGTTGAATCTGAAAAGGTTTTTGTGCCGTTGTTCCTTCAGGTTGTCCGTGATCGATGAGTCGTCTTTTCTGTCTCACTCTGACATCAGCTACGATCGGACTGACGATGATGTGGTACAATACTTTAAACTGGACCTCAGATATTCTGAATTAAACGCATTTCAGTGTCAATGTTAACATTTGTTTTTCATGTTTCAGGATCTGGACACCACCGTGATTAAACCACTGAGATCTCGGGCCAGAGAGAAGAGGGTGAGAGCACCGTTTTGTCTGTTTGATGTTGTGACGATCAAGATGGCTGCCTCGGTGTGTTTGTGTGCCTTGTTTTGTTGTGGTTACCAGTCCATCAACAACTTGCGCCTGGAAACCAACTGAATCAGTTCCACTGCCACAAAGGGACAGACCTAAGGCCACCACAGGACTCCAAAACTACCCTTCACCGTGACCTCCGTGGTCCTTTTGAGCGCTCTGTGCTCTCCAACCAGAAAGTCATCACCCAGCCCCTCTTGGACCGCTTGCAGTTTGCACAGGTCTGTAGTCAACATGGTCCTCCACTACATTCAACGGCACCTGGACTCCTCAGGAACCTACACTAGGATCCTGTTTGTGGACTTGGACTTCAGTTGAATCTGTGGAGTCTTTCCTGGACACCATCATCACCCAGGACCTCATGTGGGACTTCAACAGAGGATGTACTTCCTGCTGCAGCTGGAAAAGTTTAACCTGCCAAAGACCATAATGGTGCTCCATCCTCACCTCCTCTATCACCATCTGAATGCTGCTGCCCCGCCGAGGACAAGTGTGGACTACAGCGGATCATTCAGTCTGAAGGTGATTGGCTGCAAACTGCAGGACCTGTACTCCCGCAGGACCCTGAGGCGAGCAGGATTGTGGCTGACCCTTTCCAGACTAGACACAAACCTTCTGAGACCAGCAGGAGGCTATGTTCCACTGAATTCTCACAAAAGCAACAAGAACTGTTTGTTCCCGACTGACTGCATTTGGTGATCAGACCAGGCCCCAGGACCCGGACTCTTATCCATAGACTCTAACATGAACGTAGTCTCCACATCTGTTTCCATGTTCTGGATTCTTCTTCTGTTTCACAGAAACTTTCATGTTCTTCAAAAATCAGATTTATATTTTCATATTTTGATTTACTCTGAGATCAGTTGCACCAACATTCCTTGTACATTTAACCATGCGTGGTATTGCACCTGCAGCGCTCATCGATGGGACCGGCTGTCGGCGCTCCAGTTGGGAAGCGAGGGCGAGGAGGAAATGTTTCTGAGCTGCTGGAGAGAAAAACTTTGGAGAAGGTGACGAGACACAGAAGATGTTAACGAACATGAAACCTTACGTAAACCTTTACCTATCAAGTTCTCTGTTTTGTATGCACCATGAGAGCAAAGTGTAACCAGAGTCAAATTCCTCATGTGTGTATACACACCTGGCCAATTAAAGTGATTCTGATTCTGAAACATTTGAATCTACAGCTGAAACGTTTACTTTATGACTCAGGAGGTTGAGACCATCGTGAAGGCGTCTGTGACGACTCCTGAGACCGGGGGTCAGATCCACATGGTGGTGGGAATCACACAGGAGACCCCTGAAAACCCAACCCGGACCCTGACCCAGGAGTGTGCTGTTTCAATCGGAGGAGGAGGTGAGCTCATTCTGCTGACCAGGCATTATGTAGCCTACATAAGTAGCTAATGTAACTCATACTAACTAAAGACACCTGAATGATGTCACCACAGAGGTGGTCGAGACTGAAATAAAATCCAGAGTCCTCTTTGACCGAGACAAGACCTTCAAAAACTGTCGAGACTAAAACCATCTTCGGTGCAACGACACTGATGGACAAGAGCTGCACAGCAGACGTCAGACTTAATTTACAAATACTTGGATCACCACGTTCCTCATGTCGTCTTTTAACACTCAACATTTAGAAGTTTGTAGTCACATGGAAATGTTTCAGTCGTTGTCACAAACCTGATGTGAATCCTTGCTCTGTTCCTCAGATCAGACCTCAGTCTGGTCTCACTGCGATGACACAATGGCAGAGCCTGAAACTGAAACAAAGATGGAGGACACCGCTGTAATCCGAGCGTCTTACACCTACAGATCTGAGAAAACCCCAAAACACATTTTCCTCTCTAAAACGGTACGAGAGCTGCTCTGGTTAGTCCAGGTCAAGAAACACTTCAGAAAGTTCAAGTTCTACACAGAACATCAAATGTTGGAGGATGGTCTGCTGTCATTTTTAAATGTGAGGGTAGTCAGGTGGTCTGATCTGTATTTCAAACCAGTCCATGGTCCAGATCTGATCATTAAAGCAACCCAAAGAACATAAAACTGTCAAATATAATGACCTTCTCCATGTTTGACGTGGTCCTCACGGTGCTGTCGGTGTGTCTTGTCCTCCAGGTGATCCGGCCGGAGACCTGCTCGCCGTGTGGTAAGAGGATCCGTTTTGGGAAGATGGCGGTGAAGTGCAGGAACTGCCGCACGGTCGCTCATCCGGAGTGCAAACAGAAATTCATTGATGGCTGTTCCGCTGCTGCCACGGCAGGAAGTTCAGCTCAACAGGTACCTCAGAACCACTGAAGGCGTCCAGACCAAAATCAGCCAGTCTGGTTTTAGTACAAGTTGAACAGTGAGGATCGAACTCTGGTGATACAACAGGATCTGGTCTCTGATTGGTTCTCAAGCAGGCCTATATGTTGGTGTTAGCATGTTAGCATCTATCAGATTAGGAGCAACATTTTTTACTTCCTCCATTCCTCCATGTTCAGATTAAAGCCTCCTCCCTGAAGATCCCCCTTTAAACAGTCTCATATGTTGTCTGTTTCCTCTTCAGAACTTGTTGGAGAGTTTGGCCCCAGGGGTCCAGCCCAGGGTGCCTCTGCTGGTCGTGGAGTGTGTGACTGAGATCGAAAGGAGGGGGCTGGAGGAGGTCAGCCTGTTCTCTAACCTGTGTGTCTTTCTCTGTACTAAGATCTGAACACAGACCCTTTAGAGGATATGGTCTTGGTCCAGTCTGGTGGGTCCAGCCTAATGGGTCTAAGAAGGTTGCGTGTTTGTTGTTGCAGGGGGAATACAGTTGTAGTATCTTACTACCATCCATCATTAGCAGAGCGGTCCAGACCACTCAAGTTTGTTGCTAGCAGAGTCTGGACTACGTTATCCTGGACTACGTTATCCTGGACTACGTTATCCTGGACTACGTTATCCTGGACTACGTTATCCTGGACTACGTTAGCCTGGACTACGTTATCCTGGACTACGTTAGCCTGGACTACGTTAGCCTAAAGAAACCATGCGTCTTCAGACGGGCGGTTTCTATCGGATCTTGTTTGAAATGTCACAGATCATTTCTGGAGTCTATAGAGGGAACGTTAAGATGTGGCAGCATTCCATTACTAGTTCTACTTCCCCTCTTGGTATCATGTGATAGCATGCAAGGTCAAGTGGGTGGGGTACACCACCTGAATCAGACCAGAGCACACCTCAGGTTTGAAAACAGCCTAACTGTGACCCAGCGCTGATCCAGGTGCTGATGTCTGTTTGCAGAGGGGTCTGTACAGAGTTCCTGGAGGGGAGCGTTTGGTGAAGGAGCTCAGAGATCGATTCATTCAGGGGAAAACGCCGCTCATGCTCAGTAAAGTCCACGACATCCATGTGGTCTGTGGTCTTCTTAAAGACTTTCTGAGAAAACTGAAAGAACCCCTCATCACCTTCAGGCTGCACCGCACCTTCATGGAGGCTTCAGGTATGAAGGATAACAATCCACCACCAACTAGAGTACGAGTCCACCAGCAACAGAATATTTCTGTGTGTTTGTTGCAGAACTTGCTGATGAAGAAAACAGTGCGGCCATCTTGTATCAGGCCATAGCAGAGCTGCCAAAAGCCAACAGGGACACACTGGCATTTCTCATGCTGCACTTACACAAGTAAGACCTTTTAATAATAAATAAAATAATACAAATTAATAATAATAAAATTATTGTTATTGTTGTTATTATTATTATTATTATTATTATTATTATTATTATTATTATTATTATTATTATTATTACTTTATTTAAAAATCTGCTCATTCTGACTCTCTGTGGGCCGTTTGTTTCCGTCTTTGTGTGTTTCAGGGTGATGAAGAGTCCTCAGTGTCAGATGGACAAGAATAATCTGGCCCGGGTGTTTGGACCGACTATAGTGGGACATGGGATGTCCGAGCCGTCTCCGACAACCATCATGAGAGACACAAACACTCAGCCGAAGGTTCGCTCTGACAAATGATGATGATGGATCCGTTTGACCCTGATCTAATTAAAGGCATCTTTTCGTACGTTGCTCTCAGGTTATTTGTCGCATGTTGTCCCTCCCTGAAACTTACTGGAGACGTGTCCTCGCCATCCAGACGGATCAGACCTCATCCACTCCAGCCTACAGCCAGGATGGTGGTCATGGTGGGTTTCCAGAAGTCTTCATTGTGAATCTTACTGGTCCTCCCACTGGTCCAGCCACATGAACGAGAGTTAACATGTGGGTCGTGGATTTTACTGGTGTGGACCATCAAAGGGTTTTCATGAAGTCTTTTTGGTTCCAGGTCGGTTGTTTAAACCGTTGACATCTCCAGAGTTGAACAGCTATTATAAAATTCCCAGCAGAGGATCTCTGAGGGGCAGGATCAGGAACCTGGGCCACGCTCTCACCAGCACGTAAGACTACAACAGATGTAGCGTTCTGACTCAGATTTTAGTTTCTCAAATCATATCAGTCACCTGGCCCCTGAAACCACAGACCCCCATGACCCCGCCCACAAACCAGTACCAAAACCAAACCACTAACCGGGTCTCTATGAGAGGGCGAGGGGTTCTGTTCGGGTTTGATGGCGTGACGTGTTGAGCATTTCAGATGTTGTGAGGAAACCAAATTTGTTTTATTTTTTATTCAAACAAAATGTGTGTGTCTGTGCTCAGGTCTTCAGAAGGTTCTGGGTTCTGGAGGTCCCTGTGTCTGTTACTTTCTAACATCTGTTCTCTGTTTGTCTTCAGAGGTCCAGTAGAACCAGGGAGGAGGTTCTTCACATCACCCAGCTGATCTAGATCAGACATAGTTCACAGGAAGTGATTTAATGAGTGTCAGAAAATTAAACATGTTTTTGTAACAAGCATTTAAAATATTTTATGAAAGTTTAAATAAAATGATTTTTGTAATAAAAAGAATTAATGACCCGCTGAAGCTTTTATTTTGAAAATACGGCTGGAGGGTTTCGTGTTTAGGCTTTTATTTTGAATAACATTAAACGGAAGCTCGACCGTGTTTATATAGGTAATAAATTAAGTATAAATACTGTATTAATACTCTTCAGATGAAATATAAATACTGCAGTTTCTGTGTAGTAATACTCTTCAGATGAAATATGAATACTGCAGTTTCTGTGTAGTAATACTCTTCAGATGAAGTATAAATACTGCAGTTTCTGTGTATTAATACTCTTTAGATGAAGTATAAATACTGCAGTTTCTCTGTGTATTAATACTCTTTAGATGAAGTATAAATACTGCAGTTTCTCTGTGTATTAATACTCTTTAGATGAAGTATAAATACTGCAGTTTCTCTGTGAATTAATACTATTTAGATGAAGTATAACTATTGCAGTTTCTGTGTATTAATACTCTTCAGATGAAGTATAAATACTGCAGTAACGCCGCGATCGTTTTGGTCGACCCACAGAAAGTGTAAATAGCGTCGACTACTGCGCAACTGCATTGCGCAGAGGTCAAAGGTCAGGCGATCCCGTAACATCAACAAAGCGAACAGGTAACAGCTGTTCGGATCGGTTCGGTGTTCCTCTGGTTCCGCCGACATGTTCTCCGTTTTACCGCCCACAAACACTTTAGTGTTGGCGGCTCTGTGTCTGGTTCTGACCCGCCTGTCCTGCTCCTCTGTGTCGGTCCAGGACATCCCGCACATCGCCGCTTACTTCGGAACCAAGACCCGATACGAGGAGGTGAACCCGCACTTGCTGCGGGACGTCTTCTCCGTCAACAGCTCCATCCTAAAACCTCCGCCCAATGAGCGCTGCACCCCGGTCCATCTGACCGCCATCATCAGGCACGGCAGCCGGTACCCGACCGTCAAAAACATCCGGAGGATCCAGAAGCTGAGCGAGCTGGTCCGGAGAGAAGCTCCCCGAGGAGGCGCGTCCTCCGAGGGCACCGCGGACACCGCGGGCTGGCTGCAGGACATCCAGAACCGATGGGAGAACTGGTACACCGAGGACATGGACGGTGAGTACAGACCAAAGAACTACAGGCACGTCAGTGTAAACTACAGACACGTCAGTGTAAACTACTGACACGTCAGTGTAAACTACAGACACGTCAGTGTAAACTACAGGCACGTCAGAGTAAACTACTGACACGTCAGAGTAAAGCTACAGACACGTCAGTGTAAAGCTACTGACACGTCAGTGTAAACTACAGGCACGTCAGAGTAAACTACTGACACGTCAGAGTAAAACTACAGACACGTCAGTGTAAAACTACTGACACATCGGAGTAAACTACTGACACGTCAGTGTAAACCTACTGACACATCAGAGGAAACTACAGACACGTAAGTGTAAAAGTACTGACACGTCAGTGTTAAACTACAGACACATCAGTGTAAACTACAGACACGTCAGTGTAAACTACAGACACGTCAGTGTTAAACTACAGACATGTCAGTGTAAACTACAGACACGTCAGAGTAAACTACTGACACGTCAGAGTAAACTACAGGCACGTCAGTGTAAAACTACAGACACATCAGTGTAAACTACAGACACGTCAGTGTAAAACTACTGACACATCGGAGTAAACTACTGACACGTCAGTGTAAACCTACTGACACATCAGAGGAAACTACAGACACGTAAGTGTAAAAGTACTGACACGTCAGTGTTAAACTACAGACACATCAGTGTAAACTACAGACACGTCAGTGTTAAACTACAGACATGTCAGTGTAAACTACAGACACGTCAGAGTAAACTACTGACACGTCAGTGTAGAAATACAGACACATCAGTGTTAAACTACAGACACGTCAGTATAAACTACAGACACGTCAGAGTAAACTACAGACACGTCAGTGTAAAACTACTGACACATCAGTGTAAACTACAGACACGTCAGTGTAAAACTACTGACACATCAGAGTAAACTACAGACACATCAGTTTAAAACTACTGACACATCAGAGTAAACTACAGACACGTCACACGTCAGAGTAAACTACAGACACGTCAGAGTAAAACTACAGATACGTCAGAGTAAACTGACCTCTCCTCCTCCTCCTTCACCTTCTCCTCCTCCTCCTTCTTCACCTCCTTCTTCACCTTCTGCTCCTCATCCTCCTTCACCTTCTCCTCCTCATCCTTCTTCACCTCCTCCTCATCCTCCTTCACCTTCTCCTCCTCCCTCACCTTCTCCTCCTCCTCAGGTCAGCTGGTGATGAAGGGGAGAGAGGATCTCCGTCAGCTGGCCGTCCGTCTCTCCTCGTTGTTCCCGTCGCTCCTCTCAGAGGAGAACATGAGGAGGATCACTTTGAGGAGCAGCTCGAAGCATCGCTGTGTGAGCAGCGTGGAGGCGTTTCAAGACGGCCTGCAGCAGGTGTGGAGCCGCCAAGGTGAGTCCATGTACTCGTCGCTCAGCATTCTGGGAAATGTAGGCGGACTGACAAGCGTCTCTGTCTGTAGACGTGCAGTACAGCCACCAGGTGGACGACGAGCTCATGCGCTTCTTCGAGCGTTGCCGTGGTTACGTGGAGGGCGTGGAGAACAACCACACAGCGCTGCTGGAGGTGGAGAAGTTCAAACACGGTGTGGAGATGGAGGCAGTGAGGAGGAGGATGGCCGAGAGGCTGGGCCTGCCTCACCACCGCCTCACCCCAGGTAACACAGGCCTCATTAACATAAACACAGCCTGACCATGCCCCTTTAACCACAGCCTGACCCCATCTTCAGAGGTGTCCTCACAGAGTAGAGATGTCGTCATGCTGAAGATTGTCCCTCCATGTCTCCTGTAGATTTGGTTGAAGCAGCGTTTTTCTTGTGTTCGTATGAACTGTCAATCAAATCTCTTCACTCGCCGTGGTGTTTCCTGTTTGACGAGAATGACGCAAAGGTACAACGTCCAATCATACATGTTTGTAGTTCAGTCATACATGTTTGTAGTCCTCTAGGACATGTTTGTAGTCCTGTAGGATGTCTTTGTAGTCCTCTAGGACATGTTTGTAGTCCTCTAGGACATGTTTGTAGTCCCGTCTCTGCAGGTGCTGGAGTACAAGTCGGACCTGAAGCAGTTCTGGAAGCGGTCTCATGGTCATGTGATCAGCAGTCTGTCCAGCTGTCCTCTCTTTCATCATGTCTTCAGGACACTGGACAAAGCAGGACGTCCCCGCAGGTCAGTGACATCATCAATACCCGATCTTTATTGATTATTGTAAACTTTATTCTTTGATACACTCTTGTTTTGAAGGGGCAGAGAACAGGAAGCTGGCAGTCATGTGATCTTTATTGATTATTGATCAGCCTGTCGGTCCTTCAGGTCCACGGAGGCGCCACCTGAGCCAGCCTCCATCCTGGTTGGTCACGCCGAGACGCTCCTCCCCCTCCTCTCCCTGCTTGGACTCTACAAGGACCAGACTTCGCCCACCGCCGACAACTACCACTCACAGCACGGTATGAAGCCCCGCCTCCATCCTGACGTCCAGTCAGAGACAAGGTTCACGTTCTGAACATGTTTCCTGTCATGTCCCGCAGGTCGAAGTTTCCGGACCAGTCTGATCGTCCCGTACGCCGCCAACCTGCTCTTCGTCCTGTACGACTGCCAGCGAGGCCCACGGCTGCAGATGCTCATCAACGAGTCACCGGTTCGATTCCCAGGGCTGATGGAGGACGCGCCGCTGTACCGAGATGTCCGGGCCACGTACCGCCACCTGCTGGACGGCTGCGACTTCCACCGCGAGTGTGAGGGAAGACCTGGAGGACGAGGACCGAACACAGAACTCTGAGGAGAACCGGGTCAACCAGAACCCTCTGCAAGGCCTTAATGTGTCTGCCTGTCTGTCTGTCTGCTTGGGTTGTCTTTTTTTGTTTCATTGAAGCTTTAATTTTAATCTGCTGAAACAAATCGTTCTGTCAATGTTGCCTTCAGGTTTGTTTTGATTATCAGGTGACAGGTTTATTGATTTTTGATCAGCTGTCAATCAAACTGAATGTGGAAAAGTTCTTTTCACAATAAGAGTTCGGTTTCAGGGTCCATTATTTATTTTTGTTTTCACTCCCTGTTGTCAGTCTTTACAAAATAAAACCTTTAATGAATCAGCTGTTAAACGGAATCATTGTGAAGACTTTTATTCTGAAATCTTTGAGACAAAAAGAAAAGTCTCACACAAACATTTTATTTTGAAGTTTATTACATCATAACTTAGCAGCCAATAAGACACCGTAAAATAAAAAGACAATGAAAAAATTAATTTGGCAAATTTCAGGAAATCGTCTGAACGAGTCGTTAATTAATCTGTAAACATCAAAGCTCAACGATGACGAAGAGACAAAAACATTTTACAGTGTAAACATTAATGACCTCATCAGACCTTTATTTTGAAATTACAAACCCATAAAACCAAGTCTGACTTTCCAGAATAAAATACATAATTGTTTTAAATCATTGGATGTTTCATGATTTTAATATTTTCACACACACACACACACACACACGTTATTTAGATGTTCCTTTCACATTTACAGGTATGTTACAGACATGATGAATTCAGCAGGTGGAGTCTGTTTGTTGGAGTTGAAGAAACTTTATCGACAGAACAAAAAAAACTACGACGATCAGCTGCTTCAAATAAAAATTCTGAAGTGATCATGTGATCTGCGTGTTCAGTCCAGAGCGGCGTGCAGCAGGGCGCCGTGTCCGCCCGCTGACTTCGACCTCTTCATCTTACCGATCGACTTCTGGAGGTCAGACTGATGGATCGGACGGATGAAGTCCTCTGAGGGACTGAGAGACAGACAGGAGAACAGACAGACAGACAGACAGGAGGACAGACAGACAGACAGGAGAACAGACAGACAGACAGGAGGACAGACAGACAGACAGGAAAACAGACAGACAGACAGGAAAACAGACAGACAGACAGGAGAACAGACAGACAGGAGAACAGACAGACAGACAGGAGGACCGACAGACAGACAGGAGAACAGACAGACAGACAGGAGAACAGACAGACAGGAGAACAGACAGACAGACAGGAGGACAGACAGACAGACAGGAGAACAGACAGACAGACAGACAGACAGGAGGACAGACAGACAGACAGGAGAACAGACAGACAGACAGACAGACAGACAGGAGAACAGACAGACAGACAGGAGAACAGACAGACAGACAGGAGGACAGACAGACAGACAGGAGGACAGAGACAGGAGAACAGACAGACAGACAGGAGAACAGACAGACAGGAGGACAGAGACAGGAGAACAGACAGACAGACAGGTACAGTTTTGTTATTTTGGTTGTTGATTAAAAATATTGAAGTTTCAGTTAAATAATAAATCTGTGTTTAAAGTCTGAGAGCTTTATTTTGAAGGTTCAGGTGTTCCCCATCGTCATGGTAACACATAAGCTAAGATAGACCTTTACATACCTGTCGCTCTGCATGTGGACGAAGTCTCGCACACACAGCAGGGCGGCGTCACGACACATCTCTCTGAGGTCACTTCCTGAAAAACCCTCTGTTTCCTTGGCAACGTCAACGAGGTCGACCGAGCGGTCCACCTGCAGACAGACAGGTAATCAGAGAGACAGACAGATGGGTGGACAGAGACAGACAGACAGCCAGGCAGGCAGACAGGCAGACAGACAGACAGGTGAACAGACAGACAGGTGGACAGACAGACAGACTCACGCTCTCGTTCTCCAGGATCAGTCTCAGGATTTGCTCTCGCTGCCTCGTACTCTGCAGAACAAACATCAATGACATCATCAGTGAGGTCACTTCCTGTCCTGACTGTGATGACATTACTTCCTGTGTACTTACAGGCTGGTTGATGTGGAAACGGGTTGGCATCCTCCTCAAGATGGCCGAGTCCAGATCCTGAGGACGGTTAGTGGCCCCCATGATGATGACCTGAGAGACAGACGGGTACAGAGAGAGACAGACAGGTACAGACAGACAGGTACAGAGAGACAGGTACAAAGCTGCTGTATGTATATGAGGAGGATTACCCATGATGCACTGAGCTGTGTGTGTGTGTGTGTGTGTGTGTGTGTGTGTGTGTACCTGGCAGTGTGTGTGTGTGTGTGTGTGTACACCTGACTGTGTGTGTCTGTGTCTGTGTGTGTGTGTACCTGGCAGTGTGTGTGTGTGTGTGTGCGCGTGTGTGTGTACCTGGCAGTGTGTGTGTGTGTGTGTGTGTGTGCGCGTGTGTGTGTGTGTGTGTACCTGGCAGTGTGTGTCTGTGTCCAGTCCGTCCCACAGACTCATGAACTGCGCCTTCATCATGGCGGTGGCTTCGTGGTCGGAGCTCGATCGACTCCTCAGGAACGAATCTGTCATGTGACTTCCTGTTAGCTTAGCTTAGCATAGACACTGTAAACGGGTGGAAACAGCTAGCCTTGTGTTCACTCACCAATCTCGTCGACGAAGATGATTGACGGCTGCAGTTTGACAGCCAATGAGAAGACGGCGGCGGCGAGCTTCTGGGACTCTCCGTACCATTTGTCCGTCAGCGTGCTCGGCTGCAGGTTGATGAAACGAAACCCCGCCTCCTTCGCCGTCGCCTTGGCGATCAGCGTTTTCCCGCAGCCCGGAGGCCCGTACAGCAGCACACCTGTTACCATGGCAACAGGGAAGTATGGTTAGTGATGACATCACAGCGTACAGTGATGATGTCACAGTGATGATGTCACTGACCTTTGGGCGGCTGCAGCAGTCTGGATCCTTGGAACAGGTGTCTCTTCTGAACAGGTAAGATGACCGTCTCCTTCAGCTCTGTGATCACCTCGTCCAGACCAGCAATGTCACGCCACGTGATCTACACACGCGCACACACACACACACATCAAACAATCTGTTGCTAGGAAACATCTGTAGTGCCATCCAATCAGGAGCAGTCACCTGTGTGAACAGGAAGTAGTTCTTACGTGCATGCTGAGCGGGTCGACCAGGTGAGCGGCGATGCTCATCTCGTACTCTGACAGTTTCACGTTCTTCACTCCGATCTGACGCATCAGCTTCTCCGCCTGAAACACGTCAGATGACCTTCGTCAGCTGACTCCACCTCTCTGCACTGACACGTCTCACCTGGTTTTAAACCCCGCCCCCCTCTCACCTGTTTCTGAGCCTCCACCTTCTGCTTCCTGGTCGGGTCGATGGCGTCCACCATCCACTTGATGGTGAAGTATGTGACGGCGCCGAAGATGGTGAGACGGAAGAGCAGGCCGATGACCTCGTTCCTGCCCAGAGGACGGGCGATGTTCTCAGCTGGAACCTTACTCAGATCCATGGTCGGGTCCGCCACACAGGAAGTAAGAGACACTACAGGAGGTCACACAAGAAGGCAGACAGGAAGTCCAGGCAGGGCTGCAGACCAATCAGAACACTTTATTCAGACATTTGAAACAAACGAGTTCTGACAGATCAGGTCAGATTTGGGTCAGAACCAATAACAGTGTAAAGAATGGACAGAGTGATGTCACAGTGATGTCACACACAGGTTTCTGAACATATGCAGCGGCCATGTTGGATGTACTGACTCTTCTTCTATATATGGTCATAGACGTGGATGATCAGCTGACCTGAGGCGGGCTGAATGACGCCTGTAACCACACCCACCTGTCAATCAAAGCGTCCATGCTCTTAATCCTGCATAACTTTAAGCCTTAATATAATTTGAACAGGTGAGTTGTATATAAATTCACCCTCAGTACAGTTGTCATGAACGGGGAAATTAGCTATAGAGACCAAAACTGTTTTTTGTACCAGGCTGTAAACATGTTTATTTCTGCTGTGAAGTTGGACATTTTAACATGGGGACTTATGGAGACTGACTCAAGTGGACGACAAGAGGAACTGCAGTTTTTGTTTCACTTCACAGACACGGAGGATTGGTCTGGATCAGACTAAGCACAGGCGAGGACCACGTCAGGTTTCCTCGGGGTTTGGGTTTGGTTGGAGGTCAGTTTAGGGACTGATTCTGACACACAGGTCCGGGTCTGTCAGTGGACCGGGTTTGTCAGTGGACCGGGTCTGTCAGTGGACCCCAACACTCCGGAGGTCCTCGGGCCTGAGTTTGGACCCTCCGGATGTCCTCGGACCTCAGTTTGGAACTCCGGGTGTCCCGCGTTATAAAACCGGAAGGACCGTGTCAGCTAGGTGCTAACGTTAGCATTAGCTTGACCTTCGGCGGCTTCTCACCGGATAAACTGACACATGTGACCGGCGGACCGCACCAACAGCACTGGTGAAGCTGCGGGAGGAAAACTCAGGTGTTTGTGGTAACAGTGAGCGGCTCTTACCTCTCCGGTTCTCCGGTTCGTTCTCCGGGACTCGAGCAGCGGAACTTCCTCTGTTTGGCAGCGGGCTGCCGGTCTCTCTTCTTCGGCTGTTAGACTCACTGCCGCCCCCTGCAGGACCGGAGGGAGACGCCACTGCACTTCCGTTTAGAACAGGAAGACCACTTCTAAATAAAAGCATCGTTTCGTCAATGAGTGTCAAAATAAAAGTTTATATATGCTGAGATTAATAAACTCCTGCAGTCAAACTGACGCCAATCTGTGACGTCATCGCGCTTCAGTCATCAAGACAGACAGAGTGGCGTCACATCAGGAAATGGCGTGTCTTATCAAAATAAAAGCACAGAAAATAACAATAATAAACAAAACATTTGAATTAAATTAATAAACTCGATCTATGTGAAGTCAGAACTCTTCTTATTTCATCAGCCAACAGACCGTAGCTTTATTTTGAAGTGGCCGTCCGGATGTGAGCCGTGTTCCGGTCTCCAGCTTGACTTCATCCGCTGAAAGGACTCGGGGAGATTTTCTCTCCGCCGATCTGCGTCCAGTCACGGCGTCTGTGCGGCACAGCGAGGCCGGGAACCGTCCAGCTGGATCCATCCGACGTCTGGAGGGCTGGAGCTTCACCGAGAGTCAAACGGCGGATGGTTTTGTCTCCAGGCGGGGGACCTGGAAGCCCCGGCCCGCGGCGGGAGCAGGGAGGAGGCCCCGACGCCCCCTTGTTCTGACCCAGAAAACAGCACCGACCGCCGGCCTACCTGTCAACTAGAAGGCCGGCTAGCTACTGGCCACCCCGGAGCTCGCAGGGCGGCAGGAGGAGAACGGTTAACGGGACATATTTGACCCGTTAGGACGTGTTTTTGTTCTGATTGGACTCATTAATTAATCTGTGATATTTAAACTGCGACCTTCTGCTGCTAGCTCCGGGCTAGCTGTCCCAGTTAGCTTCTCTCCCGGCAAACAGACAGCAGAGGCTCCGGAGCGGGCACGGACTAGTCCGGTACCGGTCCACGGTCCTTTCTCATCATTCACGGAGATCACTGGACACGTCCATCATGGCCGCCGCCTTAATCAAGGAGATAGTCAGCAGGAATAAGAGACGGTACCAGGAGGACGGGTTCGATCTGGACCTGACCTGTATCCTTCCTATGTTAGCATGCGGCTAACGTTAGCTCCGTACAGGCAGACAGACAGACAGACAGACAGACAGACAGACAGGCTGCTCACAGACAGACAGACAGACAGGCTGCTCACAGACAGACAGACAGACAGGCTGCTCACAGACAGACAGACTGCTCACAGACAGACAGACAGACAGACAGGCTGCTAACAGACAGACAGACATACGGGCTGCTCACAGACAGGCAGGTTCTTCACAGACAGACAGAGGCTGCTCACAGACAGATAGATAGACAGACAGACAGACAGACAGGCTGCTCACAGTCAGACAGACAGGCTGCTTACAGTCAGACAGACAGACAGGCTGCTCACAGACAGACAGACAGACAGACAGACAGGCTGCTCACAGTCAGACAGACAGATAGACAGACAGGCTGCTCACAGACAGACAGACAGGCTGCTCACAGTCAGACAGACAGACAGATAGACAGGCTGCTCACAGACAGACAGATAGACAGGCTGCTCACAGACAGACAGATAGACAGACAGGCTGCTCACAGACAGACAGGCTGTTTACAGACAGACAGGCTGCTCACAGACAGACATACAGACAGACAGACAGGCTGCTCACAGACAGACATACAGACAGACAGACAGGCTGCTCACAGACAGACATACAGACAGATAGACAGGCTGCTCACAGACAGACAGATAAACAGGCTGCTCACAGACAGATAGACAGGCTGCTCACAGACAGACAGATAGACAGACAGGCTGTTTACAGACAGTCAGGCTGTTTACAGACAGTCAGGCTGTTTACAGACAGACAGACAGGCTGCTCACAGACAGACAGATAGACAGACAGGCTGTTTACAGACAGACAGGCTGTTTACAGACAGACAGGCTGTTCACAGACAGATTGACAGACAGGCTGTTCACAGACAGACAGATAGACAGACAGGCTGTTTACAGACAGTCAGGCTGTTTACAGACAGACAGACAGGCTGTTTACAGACAGACAGACAGGCTGCTCACTGACAGACAGATAGACAGACAGGCTGTTTACAGACAGTCAGGCTGTTTACAGACAGACAGACAGGCTGCTCACAGACAGACAGATAGACAGACAGGCTGTTTACAGACAGACAGGCTGTTTACAGACAGACAGGCTGTTCACAGACAGATTGACAGACAGGCTGTTCACAGACAGACAGATAGACAGACAGGCTGTTTACAGACAGTCAGGCTGTTTACAGACAGACAGACAGGCTGTTTACAGACAGACAGACAGGCTGCTCACTGACAGACAGATAGACAGACAGGCTGTTTACAGACAGACAGGCTGTTCACAGACAGATTGACAGACAGGCTGTTTACAGACAGACAGGCTGTTTACAGACAGTCAGGCTGTTTACAGACAGTCAGGCTGTTTACAGACAGACAGACAGGCTGCTCACAGACAGACAGATTGACAGACAGGCTGTTTACAGACAGACAGGCTGTTTACAGACAGACAGGCTGTTTACAGACAGACAGGCTGTTCACAGACAGATTGACAGACAGGCTGCTCACAGACAGACAGATAGACAGACAGGCTGTTTACAGACAGACAGGCTGTTTACAGACAGACAGGCTGTTTACAGACAGTCAGGCTGTTTACAGACAGACAGACAGGCTGTTTACAGACAGACAGACAGGCTGCTCACAGACAGACAGATAGACAGACAGGCTGTTTACAGACAGACAGGCTGTTTACAGACAGACAGGCTGTTTACAGACAGACAGGCTGCTCACAGACAGATTGACAGACAGGCTGCTCACAGACAGATTGACAGACAGGCTGCTCACAGACAGACAGACAGGCTGCTCACAGACAGACAGACCTCCATGAGATGTTTACCTGTACAGATGATTTGGCGGGTTCTGGATCAGTTCTGACCCGGCTCGGTAGATGGTGTTCAACTGGTGTGTGTCTGTGTTGCTGACTGATTGTTGCTGTGTCTTGTGTCGTTGACTGATTGTTGCTGTGTCTTGTGTCGTTGACTGATTGTTGCGGTGTCTTGTGTTCTTGACTGATTGTTGCTGTGTCGTGTGTTGCTGACTGATTGTTGCTGTGTCTTGTGTCGTTGACTGATTGTTGCTGTGTCTTGTGTCGTTGACTGATTGCTGCTGTGTCTTGTGTCGTTGACTGATTGCTGCTGTGTCTTGTATTGTTGCTGTGTCTTGTGTCGTTGACTGATTGTTGCTGTGTCTTGTTGCTGTGTCTTGTGTCGTTGACTGATTGTTGCTGTGTCTTGTGTCGTTGACTGATTGTTGCTGTGTCTTGTGTCGTTGACTGATTGTTGCTGTGTCTTGTCATTGACTGATTGCTGCTTTGTCTTGTATTGTTGCTGTGTCTTGTGTTCTTGACTGATTGCTGCTGTGTCTTGTGTTGTTGACTGATTGTTGCTGTGTCTTGTGTCGTTGACTGATTGCTGCTGTGTCTTGTGTCGTTGACTGATTGTTGCTGCGTCTTGTGTCTTTGACTGATTGCTGCTGTGTCTTGTGTCTTTGACTGATTGTTGCTGTGTCTTGTGTCGTTGACTGATTGTTGCTGTGTCGTTTCGTTGACTGATTGTTTCTGTGTCTTGTGTCGTTGACTGATTGCTGCTGTGTCTTGTGTCGTTGACTGATTGTTGCTGTGTCGTGTGTCGTTGACTGATTGTTGCTGTGTCTTGTGTCGTTGACTGATTGTTGCTGTGTCTTGTGTCGTTGACTGATTGTTGCTGTGTCTTGTATTGTTGCTGTGTCTTGTGTTGTTGACTGATTGCTGCTGTGTCTTGTGTCGTTGACTGATTGTTGCTGTGTCTTGTATTGTTGCTGTGTCTTGTGTTGTTGACTGATTGCTGCTGTCTTGTGTCGCTGACTGATTGTTGCTGTGTCTTGTCTCGTTGACTGATTGTTGCTGTGTCTTGTGTCATTGACTGATTGCTGCTGTGTCTTGTGTCGTTCACTGATTGTTGCTGTGTCTTGTGGTGTTGACTGATTGCTGCTGTGTTGTGTGTTGCTTTATTGCTGTGTCTGTGTTGCTGACTGATTGTTGCTGTGTCTTGTGTTCTTGACTGATTGCTGCTGTGTCTTGTGTCGTTGACTGATTGCTGCTGTGTCTTGTGTTGTTGACTGATTGTTGCTGTGTCGTGTGTTGCTGACTGATTGTTGCTGTGTCCTGTGTTGCTGACTGATTGTTGCTGTGTCCTGTGTTGCTGACTGATTGTTGCTGTGTCTGTGTTGCTGACTGATTGTTGCTGTGTCTGTGTTGTTGGACAACATGCTCGTGTCATTCTGTGGTTGATGTTTGGACAAAGGTGGCAGTTGTGGCAGTCGTCTCCATAGCAATGTGACCTCACCTGTTCTCTGAAAGTTGCATCGTCATGTGACCTCCAGGTGTGTCGTATTGATCGTTAACCTGTCATCAGACATTTATCCAAACATCATTGCGATGGGGTTTCCCGCTGAGCGTCTGGAGGGCGTCTACAGGAACAACATTGATGATGTCGTACGGTAAGATGCCTTCACTACTCATGAGGGCTCAGCAGCCGGACTGGGTTGGAGCACAGTCTCTGAGACCAACAGGCAATAACGTTACACTACCGAGGTGATTTACAGACTTTATGATGGAAACATTGATAAGTAGTGAAGCGCTAACTGTGGTAAGCTTGGTCAGCCGTGTAACTAACTGAACTGACTCAGCCCGGGATGCCAGGAGCCGAACCTGGCAAGAAATCCACCTCGGTAGGCTGCTGTATTCCCTGTTAGACTGGACACCACTGGGTTCAGAGGTTCTGTTCCGTCCTGGGTCCTGACGAGTGTCCCTTGCTGACATGCTGCGTTTAAAGACAGTGGGACATCTGAAATGTGAACTTGTCTGTTTCTTTCAGGTTTTTAGACTCAAAGCACAAGAATCACTACAAGATCTACAACCTGTAAGTCTGACTCACATCAAGTTTGTTTGAACCGGTCCAGTCTGGTCTGACCAACGATGGCCGTCAGGCGAATATAACATGTTGTTCGTCTATCCACAGGTGTGCGGAACGACATTATGACACGGCAAAGTTCAACTGTCGAGGTGAGAGAGTCCTTTGTTGTGAGGTCAAAGACCTGCCTGGGTCTTTGGTCCGGTTTGTGTCTCACGGTTGTGTTTGTGTCCCTCCGACAGTCGCTCAGTACCCGTTTGAGGACCACAACCCACCCCAGCTGGAGCTGATCAAGCCGTTCTGCGAGGACCTGGACCAGTGGTTGAGCGAGGACGAGCAGCACGTGGCCGCCATCCACTGCAAGGCAGGAAAAGGTCGCACCGGCGTCATGATCTGTGCCTACCTGCTGCACCGAGGCAAGTTTCAGGAGGCACAGGAGGCTCTGGACTTCTACGGAGAGGTCCGCACCCGGGACAAGAAGGTACCCGTGCCCCTATTCAGTATCCATGCCACTGTGAAGTACCTGTAGCCTTGATTGGTCGTTTTGTGTCTGAGGTGGAAATGAGGTCATGCCTCATTTCCATATTTAAACATTTGAGTCATGATGAGCTCACACTGTGTGTGTGTGTGTGTGTGTGTGCCTGTGTCTGTGTCTGTATGTCTGTGTGTGTGTGTGTGTGTGTGTGTCTGTCTGTCTGTCTGTCTGTCTGTCTGTGTGTATGTGTTCAGGGCGTGACCATCCCCAGTCAGCGGCGTTACGTCATCTACTACAGCTTCCTGTTGAGGAACCAGCTGCTCTACAAACCTGTCGCTCTGCTCTTCCACAAGATGCTGTTTGAAACCATCCCGATGTTCACCGGAGGAACCTGCAGTAAGACAGGCTGTCTGTCTGTAACTGTCTCTCTTTCTGCCTGTTTCTATCTCTGACCTGTCTCTGACCTGTATGTCTCTCTGCCTGTCTGTGGTTCAGACCCTCAGTTCGTCGTGTACCAGTTGAAGGTGAAGATTCATACATCTAGCTCCGCCCATACGCGGCGTGAAGACAAACTGATGCTGTTCGAGTTTCCTCAGCCACTTCCTGTCTGTGGCGACATCAAGGTGGAGTTCTTCCACAAGCAAAACAAGATGATGAAGAAGGTGAGGGCGGGGCCAGAGCACACCTGTTCACACCTGTACTCACCTCACCTCATGAGGGGCGGAGCCTGTACTCACCTGTCATTCTCCTTCCAGGAAAAGATGTTCCACTTCTGGGTCAACACGTTCTTCATCCCCGGGCCGGAGGAGAACCTTGACAGGCTGGAGAATGGCAGCGCCGGGACACCGCGGGAACCGGCTGACAGGATGTACCAGAACCAGAACCTGGGGACGGTGCCGGGAGGAGAGACCAATGACCGGGACTACCTGGTTCTGACGTTGACCAAGAACGACCTGGACAAGGCCAACAAGGACAAGGCCAACAGGAACTTCTCCCCCAACTTTAAGGTAAGTCCTGTCCCCCCTCAGCCTGACCAGGAGGGACCGGGGGGGACCAGAAGGGACCGAGGCGTCCGGGATGGACCAGGTCTGGGGATATGAAGGGTGGTTCATCATGTAGAAGGTTAGTTTTCAGGCCTTGGGTTTGGTCCGGTCCAACAGTGTGTTTGTTCATGAAGGTTCCTCACTGAGTGTCCGTCATGATAAGAGCTGTTTGAATCCTCTGAACAAGGAAAGGAGCTTCAGTACTTCCTTTCCTTTCTGTGGCGGTTCTGGTCCGTGGCGGTTCTGGTCCGTGGTGGTCTAACTCTCTCTCTCTGTGTCTCAGGTCAAACTGTTTTTCACAAAGACGGTGGAGGAAGGAGCGAACTGTGACGCGAGCAGCACGTCGGCCTCGGTGACGCCGGACGTCAGCGACAATGAACCGGATCACTACCGGTACTCTGACACGACGGACTCTGATCCGGAGAACGAGCCGTACGAAGAGGACCATCAGAACCAGATCACTAAAGTCTGACACAGACACACACACACACATACACACATACACACGTACACACGCACACACAGTATGAACTGGACTCAGATCAGCTGATCGGGTCTAGAACCAGTCCTGATCCAGTCTGTGGACTCTGAAGAGGTCAGATCGGTGTGTCAGCTGATCCTCCCTCCCCCCACAATCTTCTGCTTGATGCTGGACAATCACATGACCTGACGGTCGGAGGTGAGGAGGGCGGGATTGAACAAGTGGGCGGGGTCAGGCGGACAGAATGGACAGATTTCAAAATAAAAGTTTAAAACTTGAATATAAACAAAACTGAAAGACGAGTAGACTTCTTTAGTGACGACCCACAATCCCCCTGTTTGGCTTCCCACAATCCCTGTGTCAGAGTGACCTCCATGTCTCAGTCTGTGGCGAGCTCGTCTCTCTGCGTGCAGCTCGGTCAGATCATGCCGGACTCTTCAGGTCCTCACAGATCCACCTGGACCCACTTCTATGATAGATCCAGGTGGATCCATGTGGATCTATGATAGATCCAGGTGGATATGTGAAGACCAGCTGAGATAAATCCAGTCTGTACCTGCTGTAAACACCTGAACTCCACTGGGCTCGGCTCTGAGGGGTTCAAACTAAACGTCCAGACCAGCAGACATGATACCTTTTTCATCAGGTTGTTCTAACAGTAAGACCTGGTCTGCCGATGTCCACTGACAGTGAAACGAGCCGGTCTGAGTGTAGAATCAATGTTTGGTTCTGGAGGTTTACCGCCACGATATTTGGTTCTTGACATCCAGAACTTCTGAACCCTCCAAACTTATTCCTGTTTGTCATATTTGAACCAGGCTGGACCAGTTCTGGCTGGTCGCGACTGGGCTGAAGCAGCACACAGAGAGAAGCCTGTCTGAATGTGATGATGAGAAACAATCACCTCCTGTTGAACAAGTCTGGTCCAACTGTGAACAAACTGAAGGATCCTGGTCAGTCCGACTCTTTGGGGGCGCTTGGTTTTGATGTGCGTTGGATGGCAGGTGGGCGGGGTTTGCACACACTCGCTCGGTGCTGGTGGTGTGCTAGTTCTGTTGGAAGTCCTTTAACTCAGAGTCTCTTAACCTCGAGGTCTGGATGAGGACTTGTGGATATCGATGGTGGTGCACCGAGCTGCTGACCCGGGCCGCTTCCAGCAGGTTTCATGACCACAGCCGGTCCTGAAAGTCCCGAGGTTTGTCTGAAGGGGCGGCGCTCTGTAACTATGACTCTGTCCACAGACCCTGAATCATTTACTCACTTCTTCTTGGAGATTTTAAACATTAGATTGTGTAACACCAGTTTTGGGATCACATCATCATGAGCAGCTTCGAGGCTTCACAGAGACCTGTGAACCTTCAGGTACTCTGATCTGTCAAGATCGAAGGTCGTCGTCTGGGCTTTGAGCTGTGACTCAATGTTGGAGGTTTCAACAGACTTTGAAGGATTGCTGTGTTGCTGCTGTTTTACAGGCTCAGTTTGAAGGTTTGTTTGCTTCACTCGTTACAGTCAGGTTAATCAATCAAATTTATTGGAGCATTCTCCAGATGTGGGTAGAAGTTCCGTCCTAACATTTGGTGCTACTTCATGTCATTGGCTCTGCGTTGGTCCTGTAGTTACTGGGTGTTCATCATAGGTGTCAACACTCTGGATCGGGTTTTGAAGTTCCTGTTGTCAGCCCTGGGTCTTTATCAGACCCAGCAGAGGGCAAAGAGTCTTACCACCTTATAGTCCGAACGAAGTAAACAACACTGAAAGACCAAAGACGAGTATATCAACAATGTTACAATCATGAGATGTGTCAAAGGACGAGTTGACCCTGACAGACCAGACAAAGAGTCTCCTCTGGGAGATTCTTTTGGGACTGACACTTTGAGCTTGAAGCCGTTTACTGAGCTTCTCTTGGTGAAGAAGAAACTGCTTTAATAGTCACTAACTCACAGAACAAACTGTGTTGTATCTCCTTCACAGTGAGGTTCACCGGGAAGGACTAATGAGTCAACTCTTAAATAAGTCATTGGAAGTACAGGAAGGTGCCACTGATCCAACGTGTCCTGGTTGAGGTCTAAGCTCTTGTAGCCTTGTGCTAACAGCTAACCACGCCTACAGGTCATCCTGTTGGATTGAAGGTGCTAAGCTAAGCTAGCCAGGGCTGATGCTGAGCCTGTAGTCTGCCTGTGGTGCTCTCGACCAGCCACAAGTGTTCGTCCACCCTCGACTCGTGACGCAGACTGGCTGTCATCAGAGCGGCAATTTGTCCAGAGGCTCTATTTGTGTAGCTGTGGCTATTTTACAGCAACAACACTTCCTGTCCTCGAGCCCTGTTAGGTGCTGTCAGGCCTAGCCTCACTTCCTGTCATCAACCCGTCCAGACATGACTGGTGTGTCAACTGATGACTCCAGAACCAGCAGTTAAAGTTCTGTTTGGTTCGGTCAGGACACTGTTTAAATGTCTCCAATGAGGCTGAACCAGTTCTGTCGGTGCTGTGGTAACTTTGGCACATCAGGAGTCGAGTCGAGCCACCAGAATCTCAAACTAGTTGACTGGTTGATACTTCCTTTAACTGAAATACCACTGAGTGTCTTGTTGAGCGGCGGTCGTGTACTGTAAGTACTAGTTCACTGAACGGGTTTCAGGTGTTTGAGGCCGGGCAGGTGCTGTCCACGTCTGTTTCAGGTGCTCTACCTTTTTCTTTGGACCTTTTTATAGTTGTTGGTCGCGGCAGCACATCCTCGTTCAGCTGTGTCAGGTCCATACAATACAAATTTGAAAGTTAACAGAACCAGAACCAGCGCCAATGCAGAAAGACGAATTTCTCCTGAACTCAGATTTGACTTAATTAGACATCAGATCCAAAGTTTCCATCAGATGTTTGAAGTTCCGGCATGTATCCAGAAAGAAAACAGACGAGACAGAGAATCTGTAAAAACCTCCACTGTAATGTTCAGACGTTTAAAATCTGTGACCGAAATCAGCCGAGTGTGACCCCGTAGAGGAACCTTGAACTTTCTGCTTTTAATAAAACTTTAAAATAAATCTACCTTCGAGAATCACAATTGACATTACAACTTGTCGATGATGTTACAGACGACCCTTTCAGCGGTAAATCTTCGTTGTTGTTTCGATTCTTTGTGTTGACGTCAAATCACAAACCTGCCAAATGAAGCTCAGACTTTTATTTGAATGTTTTCTTTGTTGGGTAGTGTGGAGTTGACACGGTAAACACCATCTATGTTCACAGTAAACGTGGTCCGTGTTCATGGTAAACACGGTCTACGTTCATGTCCTGCTTCTTGCCTTAAGGTGCGGTCACATCAGCTCTCCGTCCTGTCCACGCATCAAACCTAGTCAGTGTTTCTGGTGAAGGTGAACTCACCTTGAATTTGTGGTTTTGGCTTTTATTGAAGTGAATGAGACAGGAAGTCCTCTCAGGACCGAGGCATCAGGTGATCGTACCGTGACTCAACAGTTCCTCTTGAGTCGTGTACATGAACCACCTCTACTGTCTGTAAAGAATAACAGACGGTTCGGTTCCGGTCAGATCTTGTTTGGGCTCTCTGATGACAGGTGGCTAAATATCAAACACGTCCCATTGGTTGCTGCTAAGCTCCGCCCCCCTAAGTTGTGGTTGCTATCCTGTCGATCTTTACAATGATAACAGTAATCTTCAGGTAAATGTTCTGACAGGTGGTTCTTGTTGGTTTTTGTACACGGCTCTGATCCAGACTCTTTCATGGAGCGGTTCAGTTTGAGCTCGGCAGTCCAGAGTTTGTGTTCATGATTGTCGTGTTTTTATCTGTCAACTCATTTTTGTACTCCGACAAACAGAATCTCAGCAGAACTCTGGCCCGGATCAACATGGATCAACATTTCACGTTAAACTGACCCCCCGGTTCTTTTCTTCTGTCCCTCTCGTTTTATAATTAAATAAGAACACTGTAAAGGTGAATAAACTATTTATAAACATCTGTGTGTCAGCAGTCGTTTCACAAACTACAACTCCCATGAGTCTGAAGGTTCTTCACATTTTCAAACTTTATTGGAACTTTAATTCACAGGTAAAGTTCGTTAGAACCACAAACAGAACGAGGCGGATCATTCACATCATGTGATCATCACTGAACATTAACGGTTAGTTAATATCACGCTATGTTAGCATTAGCTCAGGTCATCATGTGTTAACAACGCGCTAACGTGTCGACCTGATGAAAAAGTCAAACTAGACTGACGGCTGCGGACATTGACGGTAACATTAATCTCCTCGACAAAGACGGACAAACATAACTCAATCTGTCTATTTTGTCAGTGACATCACAACGTTTTCAAATCGTATCAACCAATGACTCGGCAGAAATCGCCTCAGTTAGACCAGGTTCAGTTAGACCAGGTTTAGTTAGACCAGGTTCAGTTGTGAGGTAGACTGGTTCAGACTGAAGCTGTTTTTTATGAAATGTTATTAAACTTTATTCGTTTACATTCAAACATTCAGTGAAACGTGTTGACGTGTCTTTAATCATTTCCTATCAGCTGATAAGTGAACCGATGACCCCGTTGGTTATTGGCTCAGATTCTGGTGGTCGAGTCACTTCCTGACAGCGAGGCCTTCAGCACACAGAGCACGCTCAGTGCAGACTCCACACAGCCGTCAAAGTTGGAGTGGCTGAAGGCGTCGCCGCCGCAGACGAGCAGCGGGCGGTCCAGGACAGTCATCTGACCAGGACAGTCTGGCACCGAGGTCAGCACCTACAGGAAGGATGGGAGGGGTCGTAAATCAAACGCACCCTGAGTTTAGGGTCAGGATGTCAGAATTTCACAGTGGGCACAGGATTTGAACTTGTGACGCCTCACCTGGGAGTACCTCCACTTCTGACACTTAATGCTGATTGGCTGAGGCAGACCAGGAAGCAGCTTGTAGAGTTCCTGTAAGATGATTGGCTGGACGTCCTCCTTGTCCTTCTCCAGGTGCTCGAGACCAAATGGAACACTGGTGTGAACGACGAGGGACGGACCTCGTCCCGGAGCATCTGAATGGACAAAATATATATATGTAGACACACGTGTGAGAGAGCTGATTGGCTCCAGAGGTTCATCTTATCCAGACAGGTGAGCTGACAGACAGGTGAGCTGACAGACCTGCATTGCGTTTGCGGGAGTCTGCAGCAACGTAGCAGATGCAGGGGTTATCCGTGACGTATCGAGCTGCCCAGGGAAAACTGAAGACCACGTCAGGAGGGAAGAAGAGAGCGACAGCAAAACGAGACGAGTACACGACCCGGTCTAACTGCTGCTTCTGCTGGACAGACAGCACTGACAGACAGACAGAGTCGTGTCATGGGTAGTTAAAGTTGTTTTCAGGAGATTGTGAAGCGTAGTGCGAAGTGTAGTTGTACTGTGTATGTGCAGTTCACGTATGCTGTATATGTTGTATGTGTTTATGTCTCACAATGTTCATGTACATGTAAACACATACGTGTGTGTGTGTGTGTGTGTGTGTGTGAGCAGAGGAAATGGGCGCTGTCCTCTGTCAGCCTATCAGATGAGCTGAAGATGACATCACCATTACCTTCACACACATACACACACACAGAGTTCTGCTGCAGCTTTTAAGATGAGTGTGTCACAATCCACCAATCAGAGACGAGGGAAGTGATTTCCCAGGAAGAAGTAGTCGTCCTCTAACCTTGTCAAATTAAAAGCCCTGAAAAGTTCCCTCCTGCCCCGTGTGGTCAAAATCCATCATCACATGTGGTGCTACACACTGAAGGAAGTGATGTCACTGATGACTGCACAGTGCTGAAAGTAACTGAGAACTGAGTATTTGTGCTTTAATACTCCTCATACTTCATGTATGTGACAGAGTACTTCAGATCAAAGTACGGCAGTATGTGTAAACACAGCAGGAGTACATGAAGTACATTTTACTGCTTACAGTAAAATGTACTTCATGTACTTCTATTTTACTTTCATGTGTGGAACTGCCAAGCATGCTGGGAAAAAAAAGGTTGAACACAAATCGTACAGGTACGTCTGTGTACACAGGGTTTATGCAGGAATCCTGAGGTTAAATTTAATACCTTTTTAATACCTTCTAAATATTTTTTAAAACCTCAATGCAACTTGTCATATAGCAAAAACAGGATCGATAAATGGGAGGGCACGCGCACTGTTAATCCCTTAGATATTGCCATGCAATAGCATGCATGCGCTCCTATTTGACATCTGCTAAAGAAATGACACAATGCATAAGAGTTCAGCACCACTCCACACATAACCATGTTCTCTAATGAAGACATCAAGTACCAACAGTGACCAACAGTGTTTTACAGGAGGATGCTTGGAACAGCTGTTCTATTGACACTTTTCTTTTTTGTCTTTTCAATGTAATTTTTACGGAGCCCCTAAAGGGACATGGAAAAAAAAAAAAAAAAATTAAACGGTTCTAGTGAGCACGAGATACTTTCGTGAGCACCAGAAAGTATCTCGTGCTCACGAGATACTTTTCTGGTGCGCTCGAGAAAGTATCTCGTGAGCACGAGAAAGTATCTCGTGCTCACTAGAAACCTTAGGTTAAGCACAGGCAGTTGTGCTTCCTGTGCGTATGCCTCTAGGCTCATTAAGATCATTAAAGGAATGGCTGCGTAAATGACTGCGGTAAAGTTGGAAAGATATTGGCAGATTCGAACTTCCGGGATCAATAACTCTGAAGTGAAACGTTGTTAAAACACAAAACACGCATATTTTCAACCGTAGTAAGATAGACAACGAGCTACAACATAATTTTCATCAAAACGAGCCATGCTCAGAGCCACACCAACAACATTAGTGTTTACGTGCAGCCGGCTGTGAGAGCAGCGCGCAGGGACCGTCTACAAAGTGCAACACCGAAAAGAGATATTACAACATAATAATAACTTCACTATGATACAGTGTAGTGTCACCAAACTCACTACACACTTCATTGATCCCCTACAGAAACACTTGGTTTAAAAGAAAGGCATTTTTCATAATTTCTGGGAATTTTTATTAGGAATATTAATCAATAACTGCACTATAATACAGTGTAGTGTCCCCAAACTCACTACACACTTCATTGATCTCCTACAGATTACACTACAACACTTGGTTTAAAAGAGAGGCATTTTTCATAATTTCTGGGAATTTCTATTAGGAATATCACGAGATACTTTCTCGAGCGCACCAGAAAAGTCACGAGAAAGTATCTCGTGCTCACTAGAAACGTTTAATTTTTTTTTTTTTTCCATGTCCCTTTAGGGGCTCCGTAAATTTTCAATCTGTGAAATCAAACTTTTTTGTGCAAAGCTTGTTTCAAGTTTTACTCCAGCAATCAACCATGTACAGAACTTTTCAGTACATGTTTTTAGGCTCGGGATGAGGCTATATTCTTGATTTTGTACCGTCATACTAACCACAAACTTCTTATTGAGAATCAGTACAAAGTTTCAGGGCGTTCCCGTAACCATGGTAACTCACGGTGCCGGAGGAGAGGGAGCGACGCTGAATGAAGCCATTTTTACACGATAATGTCCAGACAAAGTCCAGAGTAGAGTCGTTGTTTCACACATGTAGCAACAACAGGAGACTCTCTGTGTCAGACGAGTTCTCACATGTTGACTAAACTTTACAAACCGAGTCTCAAAATGACATCACAGCTCTCTGACGAGTCCATGCTAGCTAAACAGCTAAACATTAGCGCCAATGCTCCGTGTTTAGATCCCGGCCTGGTGTGGGTCACACGCACGCTTTAAACAACACCATTGGCTGTGTGACAACCTGCCAATAAAAACATCTCCCCCTCTTTGGATATACATCGATCTCATAAACGACCTCTGTGAACTCTAAATGACAGAAATAGCGACGGAGAACTCTAATGCATGAACTACACAGAACAATCCTGAGTCTACCGCTGTGCGCTGTGGAAAATAAGTCTACTGTTCAGTCTATGTAATAAATTTTGGCAAACTTTTAACAAACAAACTTACAACAAATCACGTGCTATTCTTTAAAAAAAATACCTCGCAATCAGACATTTAATACTTTTTAATACCCTGCTGACACCCTGGTACAGGTACGTCTGTGTGCAGGTACAGGTATCTCACTGTCTTGCAGGTCTCCCTGCAGCTGAAGGATCTGAGGGACCGGCATCGTCAGGACGACGGCGTCAAATGTTTCGCTGCTTCCCGCCTTCCTCTGGACCTCCCATGATGCACCGCGGCGGTACAGGCCGGTCACATGATGCTCAAAGAACAAATCAGCTCCTGTTGTACAGATTACATGATTTATGATACAGGACTGTGACAGGAGTCACATGATCTGTGCATCTGTGCTAAAATAAGCTAAGCTAACCAGCTGCTTTAATCTGAACATTGAGACAGACAGACAGTTACAGGCAGACAGACAGTTACAGACAGACACACAGACAGTTACAGACAGACACACAGACAGTTACAGGCAGACAGACACACAGACAGTTACAGGCAGACACACAGGCAGACACACAGTTACAGGCAGACACACAGACAGTTACAGACAGACACACAGACAGTTACAGGCAGACACAGACAGACACACAGACAGTTACAGGCAGACACAGACAGACACACAGACAGTTACAGGCAGACACAGAGACACACAGACAGTTACAGGCAGACACAGACAGACACACAGACACACAGACAGTTACAGGCAGACACACAGTTACAGGCAGACAGTTACAGGCAGACAGACAGTTACAGACAGACAGACACAGGCAGGCAGACAGACACACAGACAGTTACAGGCAGACACACAGACAGTTACAGGCAGACACAGACAGACACACAGACAGTTACAGGCAGACACACAGGCAGGCAGACAGACAGTTACAGGCAGACACCGACAGTTACAGACAGACAGACAGACAGACAGTTACAGGCAGACAGACAGAGACACAGACAGTTACAGGCAGACACCGACAGTTACAGACAGACAGACAGACAGACAGTTACAGGCAGGCAGACAGACAGAGACACAGACAGTTACAGGCAAACAGACAGTTACAGACAGACAGACACAGGCAGGCAGACAGAGACTTACAGGCAGGCAGACAGAGACTTACAGGCAGGCAGACAGAGACACAGACAGTTACAGGCAGACAGACAGTTACAGGCAGACAGATAGACAGTTACAGACAGACAGGCAGACAGAGACTTACAGGCAGGCAGACAGAGACTTACAGGCAGGCAGACAGAGACACAGACAGTTACAGGCAGACAGACAGACAAACAGGCAGACAGACAGTTACAGACAGACAAACAGGCAGACAGACAGACAGACAGGCAGACAGACGATTACAGAGGGACAGACAGGCAGACAGACAAGTAGGTATATACCTGACTCAGACAGGAAGTGTTTGACTATATTGCACATGCCCAGTGGCGTCATGTAGTCCTTGCTTCCGTCTGTCTGCTTCAGTCCTTCGATGAGCAAATCGAGCGGCTTTAACACACCTGAAGACAACAACTCAGAGTACACACTGACACACACACACACAACAACAACTGTTACCTGTGTGTTACCTGTGTGTGTTGTACCTGTGTGTTACCTGTGTGTGTTGTACCTGTGTGTTACCTGTTGTGTGATTGAGCATAGGCCGATGTCGCTGTGATGTACTGAGCTCCAAGATCAGCTGAGTGAGACGAGGAGTCTGGAGGACGACTGGTGGACATCCTGCCACCTGACAGACAGACAGACAGACAGACAGACTATTAGATTTCTGGATAGACTCTGGTTCAGTTCTTCTCAGTCGTACCTGTCTGTCTTACCAACCTGTGTTACCTGAGTTAGTTGAGTCACGTGAGTTACCTGAGTTAGTCACCTGTCATCCTGTCATAAGAACATTGTTGAGCCCTCGTGCCGCTCTGACCTCTTTGATGTTTAAAATCAACATGTTGTTGAATTAAAGTTTTTTTGATGAAGCCGAACCTGAGAGTTGAACCGACTGGTCCGGAACCAGTCTTCAGTCCGGTTCTGTGGTCAGACCCGGTCCACAGGTGAGCTGCTGAATGTTAATGATGAGGAGGATTGGACTCACCGGCTCCTCGCGCCTTGTCCCACACCGCGATGCTCACTTTGTTCTGCAGCTCTCTTCTCAGCAGACATGCGCACAAGCTGCCCGTCAGGCCCGCTCCCACTATCAGAACCCGGGACATGTTTGGGACGGAACCGGACACGAACTACACCAAGACTGACCTGAGGACCCGTCCAGAGGAGCTGAACGATGATGGACAACAAAAACTATCCCGGGGTCAGGACTGGACATCCGGCTCAGACTTTCAAAATAAAAGTCTTAATGCTTCCAAAGAAGAACGGAAGTTATGACATCTGATCAGCCTTCTTCTTCTGTGGTTATAATTCATGTTTGACAAGCACATGAGCTACGTTACTTCCTGTTATAGATTATATTTATGTTAATACTTTTATTATGTTTATATTTTGTGCTCTTATTTTGTGTCTGTGTCTTCTCTCTGGTCCCATCCGGTTATGGTTGACCAATCACAGACAGGCATTTCCTCTGACGTCACATCCGCTCACTTCCCGTTGAAAGAGAAAAAAAAACAGTCAGATGATCGAAGAGAAGCTGAGCAGACAGACAGGTGAGAGAGAGACATCGTATTAATGTTCTTATTATGTTTTAGAAACGTTCTACACACAGACAGACAGGTGAGAGAGAGACATCGTATTAATGTTCTTATTATGTTTTAGAAACGTTCTACAGACAGACAGACAGGTGAGAGAGAGACAGCGTATCAATGTTCTTATTATGTTTTAGAAACGTTCTACAGACAGACAGACAGGTGAGAGAGAGACAGTGTATCAATGTTCTTATTATGTTTTAGAAACGTTCTACAGACAGACAGACAGGTGAGAGAGAGACAGCGTATCAATGTTCTTATTATGTTTTAGAAACGTTCTACACACAGACAGACAGGTGAGAGAGAGACAGCGTATCAATGTTCTTATTATGTTTTAGAAACGTTCTACAGACAGACAGACAGGTGAGAGAGAGACAGCGTATCAATGTTCTTATTATGTTTTAGAAACGTTCTACAGACAGACAGAAAGGTGAGAGAGAGACAGCGTATCAATGTTCTTATTATGTTTTAGAAACGTTCTACAGACAGACAGACAGGTGAGAGAGAGACAGCGTATCAATGTTCTTATTATGTTTTAGAAACGTTCTACAGACAGACAGACAGGTGAGAGAGAGACAGCGTATCAATGTTCTTATTATGTTTTAGAAACGTTCTACAGACAGACAGACAGGTGAGAGAGAGACAGCGTATCAATGTTCTTATTATGTTTTAGAAACGTTCTACACACAGACAGACAGGTGAGAGAGAGACAGCGTATCAATGTTCTTATTATGTTTTAGAAACGTTCTACACACAGACAGACAGAAACAACAGACAGACAGAAACAATAGACAGACAGACAGACAGACAGACAGACAGTTGTCATAGCGAGCTGACAGACAGGAGACAATCAGGTGACAGCTTTAGAGGAAGTGAATCTGAATCAGTTTAACTTGGACAAATAGGAAGAAGAACTTCTGCTGTAATGGTGAACTTTGAGGTCAGAGGTAGAGCGGGTCGTCCACTAATCAGATGATCGGCAGTTCGATCCCCGGCTCCTCCAGTCTACATTTTGAAGTGTCCTTGGGCACAATACTGAACCCCAAACTGCTCCTGAAGGCCTCGTCATCGCTGTGTGAATGTGTGAATGAGATATGTAAAAGAACTTTGAGTGGTCAGAAGACGAGAAAGGAGAAATATGAGTACACTCCATTTACCATTCACCTCTGACCTTTGACCTCTGACCTCTGATAACAGCTGTTGACACACAGACAGCTGATCAAATCATCAAAGTTCCTCTTCAATCATTAAATAGTCACACTGATGACATCACTTCCTAGCATCTTGCTTAATGTATTTTAGGAAACCTTCATCAGAGTGTGTGTGTGTGTGTGTGTGTGTGTGTCAGATCATGTTGTGTGTTGTGGTGTGTGTGTTGATGTTCTCAGGTCTCGTCCTCACCGGACCGACTGACAGCAGATCGTTTGTTCACCGACACTCAAATAAACAGACAATGAAGCTGGACCCTGAAGTACACATGAACATCGTGAGTATACGCAGTACACACACAGTACACACACAGTACACACAAAGTACACACAGTACAGATAGGAGGGGGGTAGATAGATAAATAGAGAGATACAAAGACACAGACAAAGTACAAACAAAGTACACACAGTACCAAGGGAGTAGGTTTGATTTTGACATTTACATTTACATTTAGTTATTTAGCAGACGGTTTTATCCAAAGCGACTTACAGAGAAGAGAACAATCAAGGTACAGAGCGATAAGAAAGCGTTAGTGCAACAATAAGTGCTATGACAATTCTTAAAGGGGTAGCTTTCTCATTTCCAGTTGTAGGTAGTGCTAGGAGAGAAGGTCCTCTCTGAAGAGCTGGAGGTCTTCAGGAGATTTTTAAAGGTAGAGAGGGACGCCTCTGCTCTGGTAGGAACTGGAGCCTCTCCTCCAGCTTCTTCTCCTCTATCTCCTCCAGCTTCTCCATCTCTATCTCCTCCAGCTTCTTCTCCTCTATCTCCTCTAGCTTCTCCTTCTCTATCTCCTCCAGCTTCTTCTCCTCTATCTCCTCTAGCTTCTCCTTCTCTATCTCCTCCAGCTTCTCCTCCTCTACCTCCTCCAGCCTCTCCTCCTTCATCTGCTCCAGCCTCTCCTCCTCTACCTTCTCTGGCCTCTCCTCCTTCATCTCCTCCAGCCTCTCTACTGTACTGTCTTTAAGTTAGAGGCGGGACTTCTACCAGAGACCGACTGTTAACCCTTTGTGTGCCATAATCATTGACTAAAGACTACGGGCAGCGGTTGTATTGATAGTGACTACACAGTAGTGGCTGGATATTGGTAGGGACGTGTCCCTAGTGTCCCTACCCAATTCTACGCCCCTGCACACAGTACACACAAAGTACACACACAGTACACACAGTACAAACAGTACACACACAGTATACACAGTACAAACAAAGTACACACACAGTACACAGTATTTATATATTATTATTATTATTACACCTCTCAGTGTAGTATGTGGTGTGTGTTCAGACAGAGATCATCAAACGATGGGGGTACCCTGCAGAGGAACACGAGGTTCTGACAGAGGACGGGTACATCCTGACGGTCAACAGGATCCCACAGGGACTCAAACACACTCCAGGTCAGCCTGTGGTGGGGACCAGAGAGCCTGAACCTGTAACCACTGAACTAGTTTACTAGAACTGGTTTTACCTGGTTTGAACTGGTTTCACGTGTTTGTGTGGTGCAGGTCCGAGGCCCGTGGTGCTGCTCCAGCACGGCCTCCTGGCTGCAGGCAGTAACTGGATCACCAACCCGCCCAACTCCAGCCTAGGCTACGTGCTGGCCGACGCCGGTTACGACGTGTGGATGGGAAACAGTCGAGGAAACACCTGGTCCAGGAAACACCGGACCCTCAACCCAGACCAGGAGGACTTCTGGAGGTTCAGGTACAAACACCTGTGTGACATCACATCACCTGTGTCATGTCATACATGACAGGTGAGAAACTTCCTGTCTGTAAATGTCTGTCTGTCTGTATGTAACTGTCTGTCTGTCTGTCTGTCTGTAACTGTCTGTCTGTCTGCCTGTCTGTAACTGTTTGTCTGCCTGTCTGCCTATCTGTAACTGTCGGTCTGTCTGTAACTGTCTGTCCGTCTGCCTGTCTGTAACTGTCTGCCTGCCTGTCTGTAACTGTCTGCCTGTCTGTAACTGTGTGTCTGCCTGTCTGTCCGTCTGCCTGTCTGTAAATGTCTGTCTGTCTGTCTGTAACTGTCTGTCTGTCTGCCTGTCTGTAACTGTTTGTCTGCCTGTCTGCCTGTCTGTAACTGTCTGTCTGCCTGTCTGTAACTGTCTGTCTGCCTGTCTGCCTATCTGTAACTGTCGGTCTGTCTGTAACTGTCTGTCCGTCTGCCTGTCTGTAACTGTCTGCCTGCCTGTCTGTAACTGTCTGCCTGTCTGTAACTGTGTGTCTGCCTGTCTGTCCGTCTGCCTGTCTGTAACTGTCTGCCTGCCTGTCTGTAACTGTCTGCTTGTCTGTCTGTCTGTAACTGTCTGCCTGTCTGTAACTGTCTGTCTGTCTGTCTGTAGTTATGATGAGTTGGCTCTGAAGGATCTGCCAGCTGTGATAAACCACATCCTGAAGGTGACGGGTCAGGAACAGATCTACTACATCGGACACTCTCAGGGAACCACTATAGGTAACACACACACTGTAACACACACACACAGTTTTTGTTTTATTTTGAAAATCCAGCTGAGAGTTCAGATGAAACATTTAAGGACATGATAAAAATGCGTAAATCACAGTACTAATTCATCTCTGTATGTCTCTTGTTTCCCAGCATTCATAGCGTTCTCCACACTGCCAGAACTAGCCAATAAGATCAAGCTGTTCTTTGGTTTGGCTCCCGTGGCAACCGTCGCGTTCACAGCGAGTCCCATGACCAAACTGTCTGTCCTGCCCGAGTTCCTCGTGTGGGTAAGAAACACAGCTAATGTGTCATTAGTCATTATCACCTGTTAACGAGTCATTATCACCTGCTAACGTGTTATTATCACCCGTTAACGAGTTATTATCACCTGTTAACGAGTCATTATCACCCATTAACGAGTTATCAGCTGTTAACGAGTCATCACCTGCTAACAAGTTATTATCACCTGCTAACGAGTCATTATCACCCGTTAACGAATTATTATCACCTGTTAACAAGTTATTATCACCTGTTAACGAGTTATTATCACCCGTTAACGAGTCATCACCTGCTAACGAGTTATTATCACCTGCTTACAAGTCATTATCACCCACTAACAAGTCATTATCATCTGTCACCTGTGTTTGTTTATCAGGACCTATTTGGTAGGCGGGACTTCCTGCCTCAGAATCACATGATCGAGTGGTTGGCAGAACACGTGTGTGCGAAGCAGCTGCTCAGCGAGCTCTGTGGAAACTTGTTCTTCATCCTCTGCGGCTTCGACGAGAAAAATCTCAACATGGTTCGTTAAAAACTCGTTAAAATCACCTGACAGAGAGAGAGTTCATGATGATGTTCAGTGATGTGACATCACACATTCAATGACTGAGTTTGTTTCCAGACTCGGACTCCAGTCTACACCACACACTGTCCTGCTGGAACCTCAGTCCAGAACATGGTCCACTGGGCCCAGGTACGCCTACTCTCTATGCATTTTTACAGTTCACACAGTGTCTTAGTGTAAGCCTGAACCCAGACCTGAACCATGAACCCTGAACCCAGACCTGAACACTGAACCCAGACATTGAAACAAGACCTGAACCCTGAACCCGGGTCTGAATCTGGGTCTGAACCGGTGAGTGAGTTCATAAAGTATTCTTGTTTTCAGGCGGTCCATGGGGGGAAACTGATGGCCTTTGACTTTGGAGCTGCAGGAAACATGAAACACTACAACCAGGTGAGTCCAGACCACCTGAGACCTGAGTCCAGACCACCCTGTGGATTTACATTAGTCCAGTATGAAACACTGTCTCTGTCCTCTGTCCTCAGTCCACCCCCCCTCAGTACCACGTCCAGGACATGAAGGTTCCCACCGCTCTGTTCTCAGGGGGACAGGATACGCTGGCGGACCCCAAAGATGTGGCTGTCCTCCTCACTCAGGTGGGTCCCCTGGACCAATTAGGTCACAGGTGACAGGATAAAGGTTGTTCTGTGCCCTGAGTGATGTCTGCAGGCAACACATTTTGATGAAAAACTGAAAACGTAACCAGATTTCATTTTTCTGTCTCACCTGCCTCTGTCTTACCTGCCTCTGTCTCACCTGTCTATCTGCAGGTGTCTAACCTGGTCTTCCATCAGCACATTGAGCATTGGGAACATTTGGATTTTATTTGGGGCCTTGACGCTCCAGAGATCATGTTTCCCTCCATCCTGAAACTGCTGCAGGAACACTAGGGGGAGACACACACACACACACACACACACACACACACGGACACACAACACGGACACTCTGTACTACAGTCAGGTACTGTAGAAGTTGTGTAACTGTGTACTCGTGGCAGGTGGAACAACAAGTTCTAACTGAAAGACAGCTGATTACTGATGAAGATGATGATGAAGGGTTAAACCTGTTTACATTTAGATTACCGATTGTGACTTTAAAATAATCTGTGACACGTTTTAATCTGACACATTTTAATCTGTGACATGTTGTAATCTGTGTCATGTTTTAATCTGTGACATGTTTTAATCTGTGTCACATTTTAATCTGTAACATGTTTTAATCTGTGACATGTTTTAAACTGTGACATGTTTTAATGTGACACGTTTTAATCTGTGACATGTTTTAATGTGACACGTTTTAATCTCTGACATGTTTTAATGTGACACGTTTTAATCTGTGTCATGTTTTAATCTGTGACATGTTTTAATCTGTCACATTTTAATCTGTGACATGTTCTAATCTGTGTCATGTTTTAATGTGACACGTTTTAATCTGTGTCATGTTTTAATCTGTGACACGTTTTAATGTGACACGTTTTAATCTGTGTCATGTTTTAATCTGTGACACGTTTTAATGTGACACGTTTTAATCTGTGTCATGTTTTAATCTGTGACACGTTTTAATGTGACACGTTTTAATCTGTGTCATGTTTTAATCTGTGACGTGTTTTAATCTGTCACACGTTTTAATCTGTAACATGTTTTAAGGTGACACGTTTTAATCTGTGTCATGTTTTAATCTGTGTCATGTCTTAATCTGTAACATGTTTTAATCTGTGTCATGTTTTAATCTGTGACGTTTTAATCTGTGTCATGTTTTAATGTGTCATGTTTTAATCTGTGTCATGTTTTAATCTGTGTCATGTCTTAATCTGTAACATGTTTTAATCTGTGTCATGTTTTAATCTGTGACGTTTTAATCTGTGTCATGTTTTAATCTGTGACGTTTTAATCTGGGTCATGTTTTAATATGTAACACGTTTTAATCTGTGACACGTTTTAATATGTAACACGTTTTAATCTGTGACACGTTTTAATCTGTCACGTTTTAATCTGTGTCATGTTTTAATGTCACGTTTTAATTTGTAACATGTTTTAATCTGTCACGTTTTAATCTGTGTCATGTTTTAATGTCACGTTTTAATTTGTAACATGTTTTAATCTGTCACGTTTTAATCTGTGACACGTTTAATCTGTGATGTTTTGATCTGTGACGTTTTAATCTGTGACACGTTTTAATCTGTGACATGTTTTAATCTGTGACATGTTTTAATCTGTATTAATGAATCAAACACTTTCTAATTTGTGAAATAAAGGAAGGTTTATTTTGAAATGTTTCACAGGAACTGAGGCTCAAGTCTGTCTGAATGTTTACACTGATTTCATTTCCTGTTTTACAGATTTTTTAAAGATTTGCTTTGAATTCGTCTTAGAGGGGAAACTGTTAGCCTAGTTTAGCACAAAGACTAAAAGTAAGGAGAAACCGCTAGCCTAGGTTAGCACAAAGACTAGAAGTAAGGGGAAACTGCTAGCCTAGCTTAGCACAAAGTCTAGAAGTAAGGGAAAACTGCTAGCCTAGGTTAGCACAAAGACTAGAAGTAAGGGGAAACTGCTAGCCTAGCTTAGCACAAAGTCTAGAAGTAAGGGAAAACTGCTAGCCTAGCTTAGCACAAAGACTAGAAGTAAGGAGAAACTGCTAGCCTAGTTTGTCCTGTAACAGTAAAAGTGTAACAACCTCCATCTTCAATCAAATTTATGAACGTTCAACATGTCGAAACATTTCATCCTGTTTGTTTCCTCAAAATCTGCGACGCTAACAGGAAGTCAGAACTAACAGAACTTCCACGATAAAAGATGAAGATAGATTTAAATAAATGATAAAAGATAGATTTAGTTTAGAAAATCTTTGTAAACATTAACTTTATTTGACAGCTTTAAAAACAGAATGAAATCTTTCTGCAGACAGTTTCCACCAACACATGTAACACATATAATATCTGCCTGTCTGCCTGTCTGCCTGCCTGCCTGCCTGCCTGCCTGTCTGTCTGTCTGTCTGTTAGTGTGCCTTCTTCAGCATGGTGACAACCTTCTTGAACTTCAGTCTGGTGGCAATGTCCAGCGGGGTTTCTCCGTCCTGTGGAGGAAGAAGACACCGTCAGGATTCATCGTGTTCCTGGAAGCTTCGTGTCATGATGCGTTTGTGTACGTACGTTGTTTTGGATGTTGATGTTGGCGTTTCTTTCGAGCAGCAGAGGAACCAGACGAAGACTTTTCCTCTGACAGACGTAATGAAGCGCCGTGTTGCCTTTCTGATCAACGCAGAAAACACAACATGACATGAATAACTTTGAAACACTCTGACTGAGATGAATTAATCTCTATCTCTCTGTTCGAGGTGGCCTCAGTGTGTCACCGAGCCACTCTGTAGGACCGCCCACAAAATCCTGAAAACTGTGACAAACTGTTTGAACCTCTAACTCCACATTTCAGTAATATATTGTTCAAAGTCTTTTCACATTTTCAGCAACTATTTTCCAACATATTTAATGTGTTTTTAAAGAAATCTCAGAATTGACTTTAAATAGACTTTAAACATGAATACTCTGAATGTTAACATGAGGCTAAGCTAGCCCGAGGCTAAGTCTGGCATGAAGAACAGCTGATCTCCAGGAGACAGACTCACGTAGTCGACGGCATCGATGTTCACATTGCTGCTCAGAACCGCCTTCATCAGAGAAACGTTGTGCCGCTGTTTCTGTAACTACAAACAAACGTTTACATGTTTGATTATTGATGTTTGTGTGTGGTTTACCAGTCTGTGGTTGCCAGCGTCCTCTTTTACACCGTGCTGTGTTAGGGGTGCAGCACATCTAAGAAGGACACTTCCAGACTGGATAAACTGATCAGGCGGGCCAGCTCTGTTGTTGGCATGAAGCTGGACTCACTGGTGACGGTGGCAGAGAGGAGGACATTGGACAAACTGCTGGACATTATTGACAATGCCAGCCACCCCCTGCACACCGTCATCAGCAACCAGAGGAGCCTGTTTAGTGGAAGGCTGCTCCTTCCTAAGTGTAGGACTAACAGACTGAAGAACTCCTTTGTCCCTCATGCCATCAGGCTCTACAACTCCTCACTTGGGGGGAGGAGGAAATAGAGAGAAGGAGTGGTAGTCACTCACTGTGCAATAATAATCTGGACACTCTTCTTCTTTCTTTCTTTTGTGCATTAACCTCACCACCCGAATAAGTGCAATAATTTAATTTAACTGCTAATCTAAGTCAATCTTACTACATAACTGGTCACTTATCCACTGTACAATAACACATGCCGTACACAGTAGAGTTGAGCCGGATACTCGGCTGAAACGAGTATCCGGTACGGATAAAGCACTTTTGCCGAGTACGAGTATTATACGAGTAATACGAGTCAATATCTGTGCCCGGATTTAATGAAAATCCTCACTAGGTAGCTGATTGTGTCTGCGTTCACAGCGCCCCTCCCCTACACACATACAGATGTATTGTGTTGCTGTGTCCCGCTCTGCTCACTCACACACAGAACAGCTCTCTGTCTCGCCCTCAGTCACTCAGGTTCGCGGGTCTTTTCCGTTAACGTTTAGGGTTTCTTCAGCTTCAGGTTTGTTTTTACTTCGGTTTGTACTTACTTATTAACCAGTAGAGTTCTGGTAAACGTGGGTTCGTTCAGACGTGGTGCTTGGTACAATGCGACTTGCGTTGCGTCTCTCTCTCTCTCTCTCTCTCTCTCTCTCTCTCTCTCTCTCTCTGCTGGTCGGCGGATTTTTTTTTTTTTTAAACCGTCAGCTGGCTCTAACCAGTTTTTTTGACTTCACACACTGAGTGTCTGACACTTTCTTGCTGTATTTCATAAAAAAAATAAAGGTAGTAGTGGTATAAATAATATTACAAATTAAGCTACACACACACACAAACATTCCTCCGCCCCCCTCCCCTCTCTCTCTCTCTCTCTGTCTCTCTCTGTCTCTCTCTTACTCACACACACACACACACACACACACCTGGTGTGGAAATAAATAAAAAAAATTAACACTGATCATAAAAAAATATTTAAAGTTAAAAAAATAAAGTTATGTTGAGTATGAAAACTCTTGTTCATTACATTTTACTTCATAATTGCAACCGCATGTGTTGTATTCATTGTTGCAAAACCATTGATCTAAAGCTCAATGCTGATGCTGTCCTGTAAATAGTTTTCTAATCAGCAATAAATTTAACAATTTCTGATCAACCCATATCAATTGCATGCTTAAAATAACATACCGGTTAAAGCCCTGTCCATTTCAAGACAACCAGACCCACTTCCGGGTTAAATCCCGCCCACTCCGAGTACAGATATGGATACAGATAATTCATATGGTTAACAGATACAGATACAGATAATGCTGTACTCGCTCATCTCATCTATTTTTATCTATATTTATTTATATTCATCCTCCATACAGTTCTCCACATTTATTCTATCTGATCCTATTTTACTTGAATTTTACTTTATATATTTAGTCAGTTTTACTGTTTACCGTTAAGAGTTTATTGTTTACTGTTTACTGTTTATTTTATATATCTAGCTAAGAGTCTATTGTATATCTTATATTGTATTTTTTCATACCTTTTTATTTTGTCTGTATCTGTATGCTACTGGAAATTCAATTTCCTTGAGGGAGTCATCCCCAAAGGGATCAATAAAGTGCAGTCTAAGTCTAAGTCTAAGTCTTGTATCATAGTCTCATGTATGTATGTGTGTATATATATATATATATGTGTGTGTATGTATGTATGTATGTATATATGTATGTATGTATGTATGTATGTTTGTATGTATATATGTATTTATGTATGTATGTATATATGTTTGTATGTTTGTATGTATATATGTATGTATGTATATATGTTTGTATGTGTGTATGTATATATGTATATATGTATTTATGTATGTATGTTTATATGTATGTATGTTCGTATGTATATATGTTTGTATGTGTGTATGTATGTATGTATGTATGTATGTATGTATTCATATTATGTGTGACGTCTGTGTGACGAACCATGAGGAAGTATCCGAGCAGCAGGATCGGCATCAGGATGGAGATCATCAGGTAGTCGAGCAGAGAGAACGTCCTCCGAGAGACATAATGAAGACACGTCCTCTGTTTCTGATGGACAGACACAGTCCACCTTATACACTACTGACAGACTACTGACAGACTACTGACACACCCAAGTCATCACACAGCTGACACAATATGATGACATCAGCACATAAAGGCACCTTATTGGTTAGTTGGACGTTGGCGCCGTTGTCCAGCAGGTATTGGACGACTCTCAGGTTACCGTGGCGACAGGCTGCAATGAGGGGCGTGTCCCCGGTGTGCTCCTCCTGAACGTTCAGGTGTGTCGGATCCTTTCTCAACAGGTGAAACAGCTGATAGACATCTCCATCATACGCTGACTGACAGGCAGGCTGAGGAGGAGGAGAAGGAAAAGGAGGAAGAGGAAGAGGAGAAGGAGGAAGAGGAGAAGGAGGAGGGAGAGGAGAAGGAGGAAGAGGAGGAGGAAGAGGAGAATGAGGAAGAGGAGGAGGTTTGTGATGTGTTCAAATAAACATGATGAGTTGTGAGCCATCAGGTACACACAGACACAGAGCAGCTAGAGGCCACGCCCCCAACACAGGACTGAACTGTTCACACAAGATGACTTTTTACAGTGTAGTATTTGTACTTTAACAATAACAGTGTTTTTACAGTGTAGTATTTATACTTTAATAATAACGGTGTTTTTACAGTGTAGTATTTGTACTTTAACAATAACAGAGTGTTTTTACAGTGTAGTATTTGTACTTTAACATTAACAGAGTGTTTTTACAGTGTAGTATTTGTACTTTAATAATAACGGTGTTTTTACAGTGTAGTATTTGTACTTTAACATTAAGAGTGTTTTTACAGTGTAGTATTTGTACTTTAACTATAACAGAGTGTTTTTACAGTGTAGTATTTGTACTTTAATAATAACAGTGTTTTTACAGTGTAGTATTTGTACTTTAACAATAACAGTGTTTTTACAGTGTAGTATTTGTACTTTAACTATAACAGAGTGTTTTTACAGTGTAGTATTTGTACTTTAATAATAACGGTGTTTTTACAGTGTAGTATGTGTACTTTAACAGTAACAGAGTGTTTTTACAGTGTAGTACTCGTTGATCTGATCGTGACGTTTTTTTTGCGTCTCAGGTGAGTTTGTCACCTGTGACACAAACCGGAAGTGCTGACCTGAGGATTAACGCTTCAGATTAATGGTTTGATGAGGATTACAGACGTTAACAGACGGTTTGGTTTCTTACCTCAGAGTACACAAGCCCCATGACTCCCGACAGGAACTCACCTGGACACGTCAAGCCAAACACACCGTCAGCAGCATCACTTCCGTTACCGCATTTCAAAATAAAATGCTCAGACACGCCTCCTGAAAATAAAATAGAATTTAAATTTTATTTTCTGTTTGTGTGTGTGTGTGTGTGTGTGTGTGTGTGTGTGTGTGTGTGATAACAAACAGTGTCATTATTGAGTCAAAGAAACAATGTTATTGAGAAGATGAACTTTATTTTGTAGTCCTCACTTCCGGGTTCAACGTCACTCTGTGTACGCTGACAGGTGATCACACCTGAACGAAGTGATAGATATCTGTCCAATCAGATGATAGATCTCTAAATCTGACAGGAAATGCGTCAGCAAAACAATGTTTGTTGTTAGTTTAGTTTAGATTATTTTATTTTAGTTTAATTTAGTTTAGTTTAATTGAGTTGTTACGTCACTTCCGGGTCACACCGCAGTTTGGTGCCCTGAAATGTGTCCAGAAGTGGAGTGAGACCTCTTCACTCTGCTCTCTGGCTGCAGTGAAGCGCATGCGCAGAGTTAACGCCTGCTCCTGTAAAACCGGAAGTTGTGTGAGTCATTGTCGTGCAGAGAAGATCTCTGTCAGCCGGAGCTTTCAGCCATTTTACAGCAGCTTCATTCACACCTGCTACCAGCCTAGCTCTGGGTCCGGTCCGGTCCGGAGAGACCCGGTGATGACGACACACTGTGGACCTGAACCCGACAACAAACCGGTAAGAACCGAGTCCAAACAGAGAGACAGAACCAGGTCTGCACAGCCCGGGTTAGTTCACACAGAGAGGAGAGCCCTGAGCTGCCGAACCGGGTCTGTCTGTCTGCCTGTCATCGTTAAGTATGAAGGTTCACTGTGAACCAGCAGACTTCCGTCTTATCGTGCACAAAAAGACATTTTAATTAATAACATTTGATTTAATTTAATTTAATTTTAACAATTTGTTTAATTGAATTTGACTTTTATTTTGAAAAGGTAAATATGTTCACCACTTGAATCAGACTGATGAGTTCATTAATTCATCTGTTTAATTAACTCATGAGGGTCAGTGAAGGTGATAGCAGGTCCAGCTGCTCAGCTGTTGTTCAAGATTCAAGATTCAAGATTCAAGATGTCTTTATTGTCGCTGAACAAGTTCAGTGAAATTAACATTGCAGCTCCCGTGTGCAAAGGAAAATAGCGAAAATACAATAAAAAACAATAGAATACAATAAAATACTATAAAATACAATATAATACGATAGAATACTCTGAATAAAATATTCTGAGAATAAAACACTCTGAAAAAATTACTAATTATAGTTATATATTATATATATATATTATATATAAATTACTAAATTACTTGTCGGGAGGGAGGTGACGGGAGGTGTCTGTGTGTGAGTGTCTGGGGGGTGGTGAGATGTGTGAGGTAGACTGCAGGGGGGTGATGGCTCTGACAGCTCTGGGGAAAAAGCTGTCCCTCAGTCTATTGGTTGTAGTCCGTATGTTTCTGTACCGCTTGCCTGATGGAAGTGGTACAAACAGTCTGTGGCCCGGGTGGCTAGGGTCTGTGGCAATGGATCTGGCCCTGAAGTTCTCCTGGTTCTGTTTGGTCTGAGGTGGAATAAAACAGGAAGTACTCAAAGAGTCTGTAGTCCACTTCCTGTCGGTGGATCAGGACGGAAGAAAGAGGTCCGGTTGTCTGTCAGAAGAACCTTTAAATCAAATGTTTGTATCGGGTCACGTTCTTCAGGCTTGGTTCCATTTGACTCGATTGTAGAATCAACTCTCTGTCTTCACTCTGTTCATGAAGTTCCCAACATTCAACTGTTTGATTTACTGAAACCCTCTGACCCGACCAGACTCAACCCAACCCAACCCAACCAGACCTTAAACTACTCGACCAGACCCAACCTAACCCAACCCAGCCAGACCTTAACCTACCCAACCAGACCGAACCCAACCCAACCAGACCTTAACCTACCAGACCAGACCAGACCCAACCAGACCTTAAACTTCCCGACCAGATCCAACCAAACCCTACCAGACCTTAACCTACCAGACCAGACCCAACCCAACCCAACCAGACCTTAACCTACCAGACCAGACCCAACCAAACCCTACCAAACCCTACCAGACCTTAACCTACCAGACCAGACCCAACTTGACCAGATCCAACCAGACCAGACCCGACCCAATCAGAATGAATGAACCCTTAAAAGTCCCTGAAACCTGCTGTGGTGATTAAAGAGTTAATGAGTGAAGAGACTGTGAACGAGGTTGAAGTTCGTGAATGTGATTCAACAGGATATTTGAGTGACAGCGTGAACACACCTGAGATACCTGAACTGCAACGGCTCGGTAGTGAATAAGAACTAAACAAACGTGAAACTAAATTAACCTGAAACTAAACGAACCTCTGAAACTAAACGAACCTGAAACTAAACGAACCTGAAACTAAACAAACCTCTGAAACTAAACGAACCTGAAACTAAACGAACCTGAAACTAAACAAATCTCTGAAACTAAACGAACCTGAAACTAAACGAACCTCTGAAACTAAACGAACCTGAAACTAAACGAACCTGAAACTAAACGAACCTGAAACTAAACAAATCTCTGAAACTAAACAAATCTCTGAAACTAAACGAACCTGAAACTAAACGAATCTCTGAAACTAAACGAACCTGAAACTAAACGAACCTCTGAAACTAAACGAACCTGAAACTAAACGAACCTCTGAAACTAAACGAACCTCTGAAACTAAACGAACCTCTGAAACTAAACGAACCTCTGAAACTAAACAAACCTGAAACTAAACGAACCTCTGAAACTAAACGAACCTCTGAAACTAAACGAACCTCTGAAACTAAACGAACCTGAAACTAAACGAACCTCTGAAACTAAACAAACCTGAAACTAAACGAACCTGAAACTAAACGAACCTCTGAAACTAAACGAACTTCTGAAACTAAACGAACCTCTGAAACTAAACGAACCTCTGAAACTAAACAAACCTGAAACTAAACGAACCTGAAACTAAACGAACCTCTGAAACTAAACGAACCTCTGAAACTAAACGAACCTCTGAAACTAAACGAACCTGAAACTAAACGAACCTCTGAAACTAAACGAACCTCTGAAACTAAACGAACCTCTGAAACTAAACGAACCTCTGAAACTAAACGAACTTCTGAAACTAAACAAACCTGAAACTAAACGAACCTCTGAAACTAAACAAACCTGAAACTAAACGAACCTCTGAAACTAAACAAACCTGAAACTAAACGAACCTCTGAAACTAAACAAACCTGAAACTAAACGAACCTCTGAAACTAAACAAACCTGAAACTAAACAAACCTGAAACTAAACGAACTTCTGAAACTAAACGAACTTCTGAAACTAAACGAACTTCTGAAACGAAACGAACCTCTGAAACTAAACGAACTTCTGAAACTAAACGAACTTCTGAAACGAAACGAACCTGAAACTAAACGAATCTGAAACTAAACAAACCTGAAACTAAACAAACCTTAACCTTGAACTTGTGACCGCGAGCTGATAAACATCAGATGAAGCATCTCCAGCCTGGATAGAGCCGTTGCCATGGCGACCTCCTCCAGGCCGGGTGCAGCAGACGGTGTTGATGGTGGCGTGAGTCAGAGCTTCACACGGCGAGGAGTGGGAGGTCGTCTTTGTCTCTTCTATGTTGTTAGGAGGGATGAATCAGCAGGGTAGTTACAGGTTGTCATGGTAACCGTGGACCAAGCTAAAGCACGGGATGGCGTGATGAGGGGCTGATGGGAAATAAAAACACCATCACACAAAGCCGTTAGCATTAGCCACAGTGCTAACTGCTCGTTTCTGTCTCCTGCAGTGAAGCATCATGGGAGGTGGCAGATGGACGAGCCAACCGTGGGCCGACCGGAGGCTGTGACACACATACACACACACACACACACACACACACACACACACACACACACACACGATGGATCAAGGCTTCAGCTTAAACACACTGGTGAGTCAACTGTTATCTCTCCTCTCCTCTCCTCTCCTCTCCTCTCCTATTCACCTATCCTATCCTCCTCTCCTCTCCTCTCCTCTCCTCCTCCTCTCATCTCCTCTTCTCTCTTCAACAGAGGAGTCTTTCTATTCCTCAAACAGCTGATTGTACAAACAAACGCTGCATTCATTCTCCCAGCATGGTCTGTAAATCAGAGTTTCCTGTCTGTCATTTCAAATGAAAGTACTGATGAAGTAATTTTACTTTTACTCGTCAGACTGACCCGTTTGTTCATTATTCGTGTTGTGCAGAAGAAGCTGGCGGCAGAACCGGACTACACAGACGTGTCACTGACGGCAGCTGAGCGCGTGCGGGCGCTTGGTAAGATGGGATGCAGCGTGGAGATCAACGAGGACATCGCACCAAGACGCTACTTCCGCTCCGGCGTGGAGATGGAGCGCATGGCAGCGGTTTACCTGGAGGAGGGCAGCCTGGAGAACGCCTTTGTCCTCTACACCAAGTTCATCACGTGAGACACAGACTGACTTCTTCACGGATGTTTACACCTTTGTGGTGGAGTCAGAGTTTGAACTGCTGCTGTCTGTGTGTTCAGCCTGTTTGTGGAGAAGCTTCCGGGTCACAGAGACTACCAGCAGTGCAGCATTCCAGAGAAACAGCTCATCATGAAGGTATGTGCTGATCATGTGACCATGTTCATCGACACACCTGTCAGTGTCCACAACACAAACCTGCAACTAGTCCACAACACAAACCTGCAACTAATCCACAACACAAACCTGCAACTAGTCCACACACCTCTGCAACTAAATCACAGACCTCTGCAACTAGTCCACACACCTCTGCAACTAAATCACAGACCTCTGGAACTAAATCACAGACCTCTGCAACTAGTCCACACACCTCTGCAACTAAATCACAGACCTCTGCAACTAGAGTGAACTGCACTCTAAGTCTCTGTGGATCTATAGTTTGTGTAGTAGTAGCAGTAGTAGTAGTAGTAGTAGTAGTAGTAGTAGTAGTAGTAGTAGTAGTAGTAGTAGTAGTATCACTGTGTCTTTGTCTCTGTAGAAACTTCAGGAAGTGGCGTTTCCTCGAAAAGACGAGTTGAAGAAGCGTCTTCAGGAGAAATACAGCAGGGAACACAGCGAGTACCTCAGAGCCCAGGTCAGTGGGACTGTTTGTGTCATCCAATCAGATTGCATCCTGTGTTTGATTGACAGTTTGTGTTGGTCATTGAGACCGTAAACTCTTCCTGTTTCCTCAGAGCCGGGCGGTGGTGGTGGATGGGTGTGGCCAGCAGCTACAGCAACTCTCCCTATTGGACGAGGACAGGAGGCGGTTCCTGTTATTGGAGGAGGAGAGGCAGCGTGTCGCTGCCCTGCGTCGCATGCAGATCGAATCAGAACAGTTTCGATACTTTGAAGAACAGCTGAGGCGCCAGGAGCTGGCCAATAGGAGAGGAGAGGAGGCGGAGCAAAAGGTTACACTAGGCAACACTGCAGTACCACCACTACCACTACTGATACTGATACTGCTGATACTGATACAGATACTGCTACTACTGATACTGATACTGCTACTGCTACTACTGATACTGCTACTACTGATACTGATACTGCTACCACTGATACTACGAGTTGTATTACAGTATTATGTTTGTCAGTAGTTGTAGTAAGAGTACTGTGTTTGTCAGTAGTTGTAGTAAGAGTACTGTGTTTGTCAGTAGTTGTAGTGTCAGTACTGTGTTTGTCCTTCAGTTGGGGACCAAAGTGCCTGAGGTGATGGACAGTTCCTGTCTGCAGCCAATCAGAGACAGCGTACGATCCCAGGGGGCGGATCCTAACAGGAACAGGCCACGAGCTCCCATCAGCCAATCAGCAGCCACACTGGCTGGAGTACACAGTGAGTACACACACACACACAAATGTACCTGACAACCATGATCTGTTCAGGTGTGTTTCTTTATCACAGGTGTGTGTTTGTTTTGTGTGCAGCTCAGAGGGTGGAGGGTCTGAGGCGGGTGGTCATTCCCAGAGATCTGACGTATCGTTTCCTCTTGCTGGCCGACTCAAACACAGCCAGAGGCATCGAAACCTGTGGAGTGCTCTGTGGACGGCTGGTGAGACCTTTACTGACTGTTTACCTGCTGAGACCACCTGACCTCACTAGCCTGACCTCACTCGCCTGACCTCACTCACTTGACCTCACTCGCCTGACCTCACTCACCTGACCTCACTCGCCTGACCTCACTCGCCTGACCTCACTCGCCTGACCTCACTCGCCTGACCTCACTCACCTGACCTCACTCACCTGTCTGTGTGAATGTCTCTTGTCCTCAGACGCAGAATGAGTTCATGCTGACTCACGTCGTGATCCCGAAACAGTCGGCCGGTCCAGATTTCTGCGACATGGAGAACGTGGAAGAACTGTTCAGTTTCCAGGACCAACAGAACCTTCTGACACTGGGCTGGATCCATGTACGACAACACGCTAAACATACAACCTAAACACATGACAGACAACACGCTAAACACATGACAGACAACACGCTAAACACATGACAAACAACACACTAAACACATGACAAACAACACGCTAAACACAAGACAAACAACACCGCTAAAAACATGACAAACAACACTTAACACATGACAACATGCTAAACACATGACAGACAACACGCTAAAAACATGACAAACAACACGCTAAACACATGACAAACAACACGCTTAACATACAACCTAAACGCATGACAAACAACATGCTAAACACATGACAGACAACACGCTAAACACATGACAGACAACACGCTAAACACATGACAACACCCTAAAAACATGACAAACAACACGCTAAAAACGTGACAAACAACACTTAACACATGACAACACGCTAAACACATGACAGACAACACGCTAAAAACATGACAAACAACACGCTACACACATGACAAACAACACACCAAACAACACGCTACACACACACACACACACACTCACACAGGAAAATGACCTCGTTGTATTCTCCTGCTTCATTTACATGATCAGATATCGTCATGGCAACAGTCTTCGTGGTCGTGTAACAGATGAGCAGAGAACAGAGGTCTCACTCTGCATGTTTCTCTGAACTGAAAGTTACTTTCAGATGTAATCTATTACTTGCATTTAAAAGTAATCAGTTACTGTGTGTATAGTGAAGTTACATTCTGATTACTTTTACCAAAATAACCACAGAAGAAAATCCAGTGGGGGGCGATGTACAGCACAGACTCATTCATGCTCCTCATAGTGCGTGACCTTTGACCTCCGTGTGACCTTTGTGTTCAGACTCATCCCACTCAGACGGCCTTCCTGTCCAGCGTCGACCTTCACACTCACTGTTCTTATCAGCTGATGCTGCCGGAGGCCATCGCCATCGTCTGCGCTCCCAAACACAACGAGTAGGTGCAACACACACATGCACGCACACACACATAGGTGAGGCTGTAACCCCGCCCCTTTCTGTCTCAGTTCAGGTGTGTTCAGGCTGAGCGGTCCGGGAATGTCCGAGGTGTCGGGCTGCAGACTGAAAGGTTTCCATCCGCACTCCAAAGACCCGCCTCTCTTCAGCGTGAGAACTTTACCTCCTGTCCTCGTCCAGGTGTCGTGGTCGTGACATCACAGTCTGATGACCTCTCTCTCTCTCTCTCTCTCTCTCTCTCTCTCTCTCTCGCCCTCAGGTGTGTAAACACGTGGTCATCAGGGACTCGAAGGTCGTCCTGCTGGACCTCAGGTGACAGACAGGAAGTGCTGTCCGTCTTTTATTTTGAAAAAGTTTTGAAGTTTGAACTTTTTTGGTGGTAAATAGAAAAAAATCTATTTTTGTTTTTGTGAATCAGTTTCTGCTGCAGTGACATCATACGTGACATCATACGTGACATCATCTGTGGCGTGTTCAGTGTGCCTTCTGATGAAAACACGGCGTTTGTTTATTTCAAACCAGCGAAGTGTAAAACTGTGATCAGGAAACAGTCCAGGTGCATTCTGGGACATTAAATCTGTTTTCGTGTGAATCTGAACCGGACCAGAACTCAGAGACTTTCAAAATAAAAGCTGGATCCACCTGAACTCCGGCTCGGTATTGGACTTTTATTTTAACATCTTCTTGAACGTCACTTGATTATTGTGTGTGTGTGTGTGTGTGTGTGCGTGTGTGTGTGTGTGTGTGTTTTTATTTTCATAATAAAACACTTCCTGTTATTTGAGCTGTCAGTCTTTCTTTAATCTTGAAGTTTTTAGCTGAAGTCTTTAAACGCCATCACTCTCTGCTCACTCTCTGCTCACTCTTCACCCTTGATGTCTGTTCGATCATCAGGTCAGTGACGGCCCTCTTTTCCCATCATGCATTGTGTTTGATATCTGTCTATATGATGTCTGTTCCTTTTAAATGTTGACGAGTCCCTGCTAACCCCGCCCCCTCCTCTCTGTTACCATGACAACATTGAACTCAGGGAAAAACATCAGAACCTGACAACTGATGACAGACAGTCACAGACAGACAGATAGTTACAGACAGACAGTCACAGACAGACAGACAGTTACAGTCACAGACAGACAGACAGTTAGACAGTCACAGACAGACAGACAGTTACAGACAGTTACAGTTACAGACAGTCACAGACAGACTCAGGTTTCTTGTATGAGCTCTTTATTGTCGTTCTTTCACACGTTCACTTCCTGTTTATAATGCAGACAGCACCGTGAGGCCACGCCTCCTGCTCATCGCATCATCATACACTGTGTGACATCAAGCTTCCTTCATCAAAAACACTTCCTGACAAACAGTACCAACATGGAGGACGGAGGGGCGGGGCCACAGGGGCGGAGCCACAGGTGGAGCAAGGGAGGTGAGATGGGGGTGGGGGGGCATTAAAGATGGAGGACGAGTTCTGCGCCGTTTGAAGGTTCAGTCACATTACAAAAGACGACATCACTTCCTGTTTACCAGCTATCAGAATAAAAGCCTTTCTGCTGCTGTCGTCGCCGTGGTGATGCTGGTCTGGGATCTGTTAGCTCGTGGTCGGTGAGGCTAAAATAAGACGCTGTGAGGGGGTGGGGTCTCGTCGATCTGTCTAGAAGCACTTGCGGTGGACGATGGATGGCCCGGCCTCGTCGTACTCCTGCTTACTGATCCACATCTGCTGGAAGGTGGAGAGGGAGGCGAGGATGGAGCCGCCGATCCACACCGAGTACTTCCTCTCCGGAGGGGCGATGATCTGAGGATAGGACGAGCACGGTTAACTCAGGTTAACTGATGTTAACTCAGGTTAACTGACAGTAACTCAGGTTAACTGACATTAACTCGGGTTAACTGACGTTATCTCAGGTTAACTCAGGTTAACTGACGTTAACTCAGGTTAACTGAGGTTAACTCAGGTTAACTGAGGTTAACTCAGGTTAACTGACGTTATCTCAGGTTAACTGACAGTAACTCAGGTTAACTGACGTTAACTCAGGTTAACTGACGTTATCTCAGGTTAACTGACGTTAACTCAGGTTAACTAACGTTATCTCAGGTTAACTCAGGTTATCTCAGGTTAACTCACGTTAACTGACGTTATCTCAGGTTAACTCAGGTTATCTCAGGTTAACTCACGTTAACTGACGTTATCTCAGGTTAACTCAGGTTAACTGACGTTAACTGACGTTAACTGACGTTAACTCAGGTTAACTGACGTTAACTCAGGTTAACTGACGGTAACTCAGGTTAACTGAGGTTAACTCAGGTTAACTGACGTTATCTCAGGTTAACTGACGGTAACTCAGGTTAACTGACGTTAACTCAGGTTAACTGACGTTATCTCAGGTTAACTGACGTTAACTCAGGTTAACTAACGTTATCTCAGGTTAACTCAGGTTATCTCAGGTTAACTCACGTTAACTGACGTTATCTCAGGTTAACTCAGGTTAACTGACGTTAACTGACGTTAACTCAGGTTAACTGACGTTAACTCAGGTTATCTCAGGTTATCAGGACTTCCTATTTCCATTTCACAATAACAGCTTTGATTTTTTTCAGGAAACCCATCCTGGTTCTGGTTCTGGTATCGGTTCTGGCTCACCTTGATCTTCATGGTGCTCGGGGCCAGCGCAGTGATCTCCTTCTGCATGCGGTCGGCGATGCCCGGGTACATGGTGGTCCCTCCAGACAGAACATTGTTGGCGTACAGATCCTTCCTGATATCGATGTCACACTTCATGATGCTGTTATAGGTTGTCTCATGGATACCTGCTGACTCCATACCTGAGGACAGACAGGTGAGGAGAACAGACACGTAAACAGACAGGTAGGCAGACAGACATGTTGACAGACAGACATGTAGACAGGTGTCTGACCGATAAAGGACGGCTGGAAGAGCGTCTCTGGGCAGCGGAACCTCTCGTTGCCGATGGTGATGACCTGTCCGTCAGGAAGCTCGTAGCTCTTCTCAAGCGAGGACGAGGTCGCCGCCGTCCCCATCTCGTTCTCGAAGTCCAGAGCGACATAGCACAGCTTCTCCTTGATGTCCCGCACGATCTCTCTCTCCGCTGTGGACACAAGAACACATACGTGAGACACGCCGCACTTTACCATGGGCTACAAACATGACTGATGATGTCATACCGGTGGTGACGAAGCTGTAGCCGCGCTCTGTCAGGATCTTCATGAGGTAGTCTGTGAGGTCACGACCCGCCAGGTCCAACCTCATGATGGCATGAGGCAGAGCGTAACCCTCGTAGATCGGCACGTTGTGGGTGACTCCATCACCAGAGTCCAGGACAATACCTGAGACAGGCAGACAGTGAGACAGATAGACAGGCAGTGAGACAGGCAGACAAATTACCCATCAGCTAACACCACTTAGCTTCAGTTAGCGTATTGAGCTCTAAGCTAACGTGAGGAGGAGTGTGGTCCAACCTGTGGTGCGTCCAGAGGCGTACAGAGACAGGACGGCCTGGATGGCCACGTACATGGCAGGAACATTAAAGGTCTCGAACATGATCTGAAACAATCAAATCAAATTTTATTTGTATAGCCCAAAGTCGCAAAATACATTTTGCCTCGGAGGGCTTCACAATCTGTACAGGGAGTAACACCCTCTGTCCTTGGACCCTCGGTTCGAGTGAGGAAAAACTTGCCCACAAAAAACCCTTTTAACAGGGAAAAAAGTGGAAGAAACCTCAGGAAGAGGATAGGAACTACAAGGAACCCAGCATTCTGAGAGCGCAGTGTTCTAGAGGGGTAGTAAGGTATGAGCTCTTTTAGATATGATGGTGCCTGACCATGAAGAGCTTTGTATGTAAGGAGAAGAATTTTAAATTCTATTCTAGATTTAACAGGTAGCCAATGCAAGGAAGCCAAAATGGGAGAGATGTGATCTCTGATCTTGGTTCCTCTCAGAACACGTGCAGCAGCATTCTGAATTAGCTGCAAAGTCCTAAGAGACTTATTGGAGCAGCCTGATAACAATGAGTTACAATAGTCCAGCCTAGAAGTAACAAATGCGTGGACTAGTTTTTCTGCATCTGCTTGAGATATAATGATTTTTGGCAATGTTATGTAAGTGGAAGAATGCAGTCCTGGAAATTTGTTTTATGTGGACATTAAAGGACAAATCCTGATCAAAAACAACTCCAAGATTCTTCAATCAATACATATCATCGATAACAGAACCGATTGACCCGACCAGTAGTCGACAGAATCAGGACAGGCATACTGGACTAAAACATATACTGTGTGTAGTACTGTGTGTAGCACTGTGTGTAGCACTGCAGTAGTACCTGTGTCATCTTCTCCCTGTTGGCTTTGGGGTTGAGCGGAGCTTCAGTCAGCAGGGTCGGATGTTCCTCTGGAGCCACTCGCAGCTCGTTATAGAACGAGTGATGCCAGATCTGACCAATCACAGAGCAGATCCCCATCATCATTATTTATATGACTAATAATAATAATAATAATAACAATAATAATAATAAAGGGTTGTTGTTAAACCTTTTCCATGTCGTCCCAGTTGGTGATGATTCCGTGTTCGATCGGATATTTCAGCGTGAGGATTCCTCGTTTGCTCTGAGCCTCGTCTCCAACATAACTGTCCTTCTGCCCCATTCCCACCATCACTCCCTGAACATGACAACAACATGTTAACAACATGTATGATAAAAAGCAGCAGTGTTAGCATTAGCATTAGCCTGCCCCTGTGTGTGGACCAATCAGCTGTCACCTGGTGCCTGGGCCGGCCCACGATGGAGGGGAAGACGGCTCTGGGGGCGTCGTCTCCAGCGAAGCCGGCCTTACACAGACCGGAGCCGTTATCACAGACCAGAGCGGTGCTCTCCTCATCATCACACATGACTGCAGGGGGCGCTGTGGGCGAGCGAGGACACTAGAGTCACACTGAGAGACAGACAGAGAGAGAGAGGGACAGGCAGACAGAGAGACAGGCAGAGAGAGACAGAGAGAGAGGGACAGGCAGACAGAGAGAGGGAGACAGGCAGAGAGACAGACAGGCAGAGAGACAGACAGACAGACAGAGAGAGAGGGGAGGTTATTGATGAAGACGATCAGATCATAAATTCTAAACAGTAAATTAATGAATTAGCGTTATCGTTGCGTGTTGGTCACGTCAGGAGAACACGGATCACCTAACTTGGAGTTGTGAGGTTTTCATGTGACAGCAATGACATCATCACCACCACCCCTCCCCCCACAATGCACCTCTGCAGCCCTCTGCTCAGCCAGCAACAAAGCACTCTGGGAAAACTTCCTAATTAGGGCATGAAGCCGAAAACATGACTGAGTTTGGTATGTTGATGTTCAGAGAGACTGAGAGGATGACAGGCTGAGAGACAGACAGGCTGAGAGGACGACAGGCAGAGAGACAGACAGGCTGAGAGGACGACAGGCAGAGAGACAGACAGGCTAAGAGGATGACAGGCTGAGAGGACGACAGGCTGAGAGACTGAGAGGACAACAGGCATAGAGACAGACAGGCTGAGAGGACAACAGGCTGAGAGACAGACAGGCTGAGAGGACGACAGGCTGAGAGGACGACAGGCTGAGAGACAGACAGGCTGAGAGACAGAGAGACAGAGAGGCAGTGTAACCTGTCTGTAACTGCCTGTCTCACTGAGAGAGACAGACAGGTCATCGACCATATTTGGTCGTCTCTTCTGATTCTCAGCTGCTGTTTTTCTGCCCTCAGTTTGGTCTGCTGTTTTTTTTATTTTATAAATCTGATTGGTTCCTGACGAGAACAGCTGCTACATACGTGTGTTCACGTGTTTTAAAGATTTAAACAGGAAGGTTCAGGTCCGCTTGCTGCACAGTGTTTATATTTCCCGCCTCCGGCCGGTCTGATAGTCTCTATTGATCATGTTGATCAGCTGATCTGACTGATGCTGATGATTAATGACAGATCAATGAGTCACGATCAGCTCTTTGATTTCTTACAATAAGTCCAGAGCTTTCATCATGGTCTTCATCACTGACCCGGCTCACCTCACAGAACCAGACATCAGAACTTTAATGCAGAGTCATCAGAAACACAAACTGACTTTAAACCTTCAACAGCAACAGACCACGAGACTCAAACCTCCAACACCTCCACCCTACAACCATCAGAAATACAAACCTCCACCCTACAGCCATCAGAAATACACACCTCCACCCTACAACCATCAGAAATACACACCTCCACCCTACAGCCATCAGAAATACACACCTTCACCCTACAGCCATCAGAAACATTTATGGAGTCTGACTGAGGCTATGAGCAAAGAGGAGGTCAGCAGGTGCAACATGAAGGAGAGGAGGAGGTGGAGGAGCTTTGGGAGGATGATGGAGGTGCAAAAATAACATTTTCCAACTTTTCCACAGAAAAACAAAGAGGGGAGGAGGAGGAGGAGAGGAGATGAAGAGGAAAACTTTATCCATGGTTAAAAACAAAGAAAGGAGCAGGTGATGGAGGTGATGGAGGTGAAGAGGAGGTGGAGGAGTCTTACCGTGGCGGTGCAGGGCCTGCTGGGACGTGGGGGGGGGGCAGGACAGAAGTGAGAGGCTGAAGCCTGCGACTGAGTTTATCAACCCTCCACCTCCTCCATCCATCCCTCCATCCCAAACATGGACCGGGCCTCCTCCTCCCTCTCTCCTCCTCCCTCTCTCCACCTCCTCCTCCTCCTCCCTCTCTCCTCCTCTCTCTCTCTCTTGATTCCTTATAGGGCAGGCCCCGAGGGAAGCAGCCAATCAGACGGCTGACGGCGCCACCGGACTTTCTCCCATAATTCACTGCATTCCTCAGAGAGAGATGGAGGGTGGGGGTGGCAGGCAGGCAGACAGGCAGACAGGCAGACAGACAGACAGACTGACTCTTAAAGGTCAGACAGTATTTGGTGACACTGTCTCACACCTCAGTCAGACAACGACTACACTTCCTGTTAGCTGCTAACTCTCAGCTAACAGCAGCTAACAAACTGAGCTAACATTAACGCTAGTCACCTGATTACAGGTGAGTGTACTCTGAACATGATTTAAACATCATGAATGTTATTTTAATGTTACTTTAATGTTATGGTCAGTACGCTGTCATCAGGACTAATTATCATACATCATATTGTGTTTGCTGTCAGCAGCATCAGTCTGACCTCCACTTCAATTCCACCAGCTCCACCCTGACTTCATACATGTTCATCCAGCTCCACACTGACTTTATACATGTTCATCCACCCTATGTATCATCAGCTGTTGTCTGATGAAGCTTCACCCTCTGGGTGGAGCAGACATGTTTCTGTATGTTTATGTGTTCAAATATATATGGACACATTAACAGACATGTTTCTGGGCCCGGCTGTACCCGACACATGTCCTGATACCGGGTCAGAACTTTCTGCAGTCTGATGATCATGCACATGAACATGCTTTTATTCTGAAAAACTAGCAGCTAAAAGAGGCTGAGAAGCTGTGCAGAGACACTTGAAGGTTACTCTGACGTTTCATTAACGTTTATAAAACCACAGATCACAACGTCCTCGTAAACCAACACTACTCATATTTACCACCAACGCCTCACCTCCTGATATGGAAGTGCAGCGTGTTCATTCACACACACACACACACACACACACATATACACCCCAGAGACATGCCAAAACAATGACATCATCAGTTTACATGATATACACCACAGATTCCAGACCATCAACACACACACACACACACACACACACACACACAGTGGTTTCAGATCCATGCTAGCAGCTGTCTGCTAAATGCTAACATGATCACAGTGTTTACATGAACGTGAACACATACATCAACGTGAACATATACATGATCACAGTCTTTACATGAACGTGAACACATACATGAATGTGAACACATACATCAATGTGAAGACACATGATGACGGTCTTTACATGAATCTGAACACATGCATGAACGTGAACACATACATGATCACAGTCTTTACATGAATGTGAACACATACATTATCACAGTCTTTACATGAACGTGAACACATACATGAACGTGAACACATACATGATCAGTCTTTACATGAATCTGAACACATGCATGAACGTGAACACATACATGATCACAGTCTTTACATGAATCTGAACACATACATTATCACAGTCTTTACATGAACGTGAACACATACATGAACGTGAACACATACATGATCACAGTCTTTACATCATGAACACATACATAAACGTGAACACATACATGATCACAGTCTTTACATCAACGTGAACACATACATGATCACAGTCTTTACATCAACGTGAACACATACATGATCACAGTCTTTACATGAATGTGAACACATACATTATCACAGTCTTTACATGAACGTGAACACATACATGAACGTGAACACATATATGATCACAGTCTTTACATGAACGTGAACACATACATGATCACAGTCTTTACATGAACGTGAACACATACACGAACGTGAACTCATACATGAATGTGACCACATACATGAACGTGAACACATACATGATCACAGTCTTTACATGAACGTGAACACAAACATGAACGTGAACACATACATGAACGTGAACTCATACATGAACGTGACCACATACATGAACGTGAACTCATACATGATCACAGTCTTTACATGAACGTGAACACTTACATTAACGTGAACACACACATGATCAGTCTTTACATCGTGAACACATACACGAACGTGAAATCATACATGATCAGTCTTTACATCGTGAACACATACACGAACATGAACTCATACATGAACGTGAACACATACACGAACGTGAACTCATACATGAACGTGAACACATACATGAACGTGAACACATACATGAACGTGAATACATACATGATCACAGTCTTTACATGAACGTGAACACATACATCAACGTGAACACATACATGATCACAGTCTTTAAATGAACGTGAACACATATATGAGCACAGTCTTTACATGAATGTGAAGACTTACATTAACGTGAACACATATATGATCACAGTCTTTACATGAACGTGAACACTTACATTAACGTGAACACACACATGATCAGTTATACATTGTGAACACATACACGAACGTGAACTCATACATGAATGTGACCACATACATGAACGTGAACACATACATGATCACAGTCTTTACATGAACGTGAACACATACATGAACGTGACCACATACATGAACGTGAATACATACATGATCACAGTCTTTACATGAACGTGAACACATACATGATCAGTCTTTACATCGTGAACACATACATGAACATGAACACATACATGAACGTGAACACATACATGATCACAGTCTTTACATCGTGAACACATACATGATCACAGTCTTTACATCAACGTGAACACATACATGAACGTGAACACATACATGATCAGTCTTTACATCAACGTGAACACATACATGATCACAGTCTTTACATGAACATGAACACATACATCAACGTAAACACATACATGATCACAGTCTTTACATGAATGTGAACACATACATGAACGTGAACTCATACATTATCACAGTCTTTACATGAACGTGAACACATACATGAACGTGAACACATACATGATCACAGTCTTTACATGAACGTGAACACATACACGAACGTGAACTCATACATGATCACAGTCTTTACATGAACGTGAACACATACATGATCACAGTCTTTACATGAACGTGAACACATACACGAACGTGAACTCATACATGATCACAGTCTTTACATGAACGTGAACACATACATGATCACAGTCTTTACATGAGCGTGAACACATACATCAATATGAACACATACTTCAACGTGAACACACACATGATCACAGTCTTTACATGAACGTGAACACATACATGAACGTGAACACATACATGATCACAGTCTTTACATGAACGCGAACACATACATGATCACAGTCTTTACATGAGCGTGAACACATACATCAATATGAACACATACTTCAATGTGAACACACACATGATCACAGTCTTTACATGAATCTGAACACATATATTATCACAGTCTTTACATGAACGTGAACACATACATGATCACAGTCTTTACATGAACGTGAACACATACATGATCACAGTCTTTACATGAACGTGAACACATACATGATCACAGTCTTTACATGAACGTGACCACATCCATGAACGTGAACACATACATGATCACAGTCTTTACATGAACGTGAACACATACATGATCACAGTCTTTACATGAGCGTGAACACATACATCAATATGAACACATACATGAACGTGAACACACACATGATCACAGTCTTTACATGAACGTGAACACATACATGAACGCGAACACATACGTGAACGTGAACACATACATGATCACGGTCTTTACATCATGAACACATACATGAACGTGAACACATACGTGAACGTGAACACATACATGATCACAGTCTTTACATGAATGTGAACACATACATGAACGTGAACACATACATGATCACAGTCTTTACATGAATGTGAACGCATACATGATCAGTCTTTACATCAACGTGAACACATACATGAACGTGAACACATACATGAACGTGAACACATACATTATCACAGTCTTTACATGAATGTGAACACATACATGATCACAGTCTTTACATGAACGTGAACACATACATGAACGTGAACACATATATGATCACAGTCTTTACATGAATGTGAACACATATATGATCACAGTCTTTACATGAATGTGAACACATACATTATCACAGTCTTTACATGAACGTGAACACATACATCAACGTGAACACATACATGATCACAGTCTTTACATCAACATGAACATATGCATGAACGTGAAATCATACATGATCACAGTGAAATCTGAGCTGCTTGCAGCCACTCTCTGTTTCCTGTCACACACTTTTGGCTGGTGTGTGCGTAACATTACAGAGCAGCCTGAGGAGGGGCAGTGGTCCATCTCCTTAAAAAGACAAACACAGCAGGGTGGAGGAGGGTGGAGGAGGATGAAGGGATGAGGTCGGTCTAAATGAGGCAGTTAAGAAAGAGAATGTTTGCTGTTTCCGAATGTTTTGACTGAATGTTGGAGGCTGTTTGTCTCTTCATGTGAAGGACTCTCTTCAGCTTGAGTCCGGAAATGAGGGACCCCTCCAACTGAAGGAGGAACAGGACCTTAAATGTGTCCCTTTTTATGTACCATGTGACTGCTGCACACTCTGTAAGGCTGAGATGGTTCATCAGCAGGTCCCCATGGTTCATCAGCAGGTCCCATGGTTCATCAGCAGGTCCCCATGGTTCATCTGCAGGTCCCATGGTTCATCAGCAAGCCCCATGGTTCATCAGCAGGTCCCCATGGTTCATCAGCAGGTCCCCATGGTTCATCTGCAGGTCCCATGGTTCATCAGCAAGCCCCATGGTTCATCAGCAGGTCCCCATGGTTCATCAGCAAGTCCCATGGTTCATCAGCAGGTCCCCATGGTTCATCAGCAAGTCCCATTGTTCATCAGCAGGTCCCCATGGTTCATCTGCAGGTCCCCATGGTTCATCAGCAAGTCCCATGGTTCATCAGCAGGTCCCCATGGTTCATCAGCAGGTCCCCATGGTTCAAAAGCTGCTCTATCACCTGCCTCCTGGTATGTTGGTCCCGCCTACATTAATTAACCCTTACTAGTTTATTTGAGACCTTCAGGACGAGAATTGGTTATTGGTTTTAAAAAATGTTACTTATCTCCAATAAATTATTCTATGTGATTGAAGGCCGTTATTTCACCACGTTATTTCACCCTGCTATTTCAACCCGTTATTTCACTCCGTTATTTACTCTGTAAATACTGCAGTACATCTGCTGGTATCGCAGTACATCTGCTGGTACCACAGTTGTACCAGCAGATGTACTGCGAGTAGTACAGTGGTTTTGCTCGAGTGTGTGTACATTTTCTTGGATGTAACAGTTTCTTGTAAATTGTTCAGTGAGTTTTAATTTCTGATTGACAGGAAATCTATTCAGTCACCTGACAGTCAGACCTTCACCTGACTGGCTGTCCTGACCTTGTCAAAACAGCAGCTGATCTGTCAGAAATCGGGTGAAAGCTGTCAGATCTTTGAAATCTGTGGACATTAAACACTTTCCCTCTCTTACACAGTTACTGAGGCTCATGGGTATCGTAGTATTTGGAGTTGTGCTGAGGGAGGAATGTGTGTCAGGACGAAGATGTCTTCATGATGACTCGAACATTTCTCTACAGTATGTTTCAGGTCTTCATCACACTCTTTTCTCCTTAAAAGGAAACTTCACGATGAACAAACCAAACTTCCTGCCTGACAGACGGCTCACTCTTCATCGTCTGATCGAAACATTTGAGACTGCAGGAAGAAACAGAAACATTCGGAGATGTAAAAGAAAAAGAACAGATTAAACAGAACAAAACACATAAAAACAACAGACAGCTGAGAGAGTCTGTATCTTTAAGTCCAAAAAAGGAAGCCGGTCAGTAAATAAGATGAGACCTCCTCCTCCTCTTCATCCTCCTCCTCCTCTTAGTCTCATGTAAGGAGAGGAAACATGGTGGGTGTGGTCTGCTTATGTTTGAGTACAGAGTGACTCCTCATACAGTCAGTGTTCAGTTGTATTATTCTGCTGTCCTTCAACATGTCCTTCTTTAGCTGAGTTCATCTCCTGCTCGGCCACTCCTACACCGTAATTTCACCACTGTTATTTCACCCCGTTACTTCACCTCTGTTTTTTCACCCCATTATTTCACTCCGTTATTTCACCACTGTTATTTCACCCCGTTATTTCACCACTGTTATTTCACTCCGTTATTTCACTTCTGTTATTTCACCCCGTTATTTCACCTCTGTTATTTCACCCCATTATTTCACCACCACTGTTATTTTACTCTGTTAATTCATCCCGTTATTTCACCCTGTTATTTCACCCCATTATTTCACTCCGTTATTTCACCAGTTATTTCACCCCGTTATTTCACCCCGTTATTTCACCACTGTTATTTCACTCCGTTATTTCACCACTGTTAATTCACCAATGTTATATCACCCCGTTATTTCACCCTGTTATTTCACACTGTTATTTCACCCTGTTATTTCACTACTGTTATTTCACGCTGTTACTTCACTACTGTTATTTCACCCTGTTAATTCACCACTGTTAATTTACCACCGTTATTTCACCACTGTTATTTCAGTAAGGGTAATCCACCACTGTTATTTCACTACTGTTATTTTACTCCATTATTTCACCACTGTTATTTCACCCTGTTATTTCACCACTACTGTTATTTTACTCTGTTATTTCACCACTGTTATTTCACCACTGTTATTTCAGTAAGGGTAATTCACCACCGTTATTTCACTACTGTTATTTTACTCCATTATTTCACCACTGTTATTTCACCCTTTTATTTCACCACTACTGTTATTTCACTCCATTATTTCACCACTGTTATTTCACCACTGTTATTTCACTACTGTTATTTTACTCCATTATTTCACCACTGTTATTTGACCCTGTTATTTCACCACTACTGTTATTTTACTCTGTTATTTCACCACTGTTATTTCACCACTGTTATTTCAGTAAGGGTAATTCACCACCGTTATTTCACTACTGTTATTTTACTCCATTATTTCACCACTGTTATTTCACCGTTTTATTTCACCACTACTGTTATTTCACTCCATTATTTCACCACTGTTATTTCACCACTGTTATTTCACTACTGTTATTTTACTCCATTATTTCACCACTGTTATTTGACCCTGTTATTTCACCACTACTGTTATTTTACTCTGTTATTTCACCACTGTTATTTCACCCCGTTATTTCACCACTACTGTTATTTTACGCCAGTATTTCACCGCTGTTATTTCACCCCGTTATTTCACCACTGTAATTTCACTCTGTTATTTCACCACTGTTATTTCACCACTGTTAATTCACCACTGTTATTTCACCCTGTTATTTCACTCCATCATTTCACCCTGTTATTTCAGCCCGTTATTTCACCACCACTGTTATTTCACTCCGTTATTTCACCCTGTTATTTCACCACTGTTATTTCACCCCATTATTTCACCACTGTTATTTCACAACTGTTATTTTACCACTGTTAATTCACCACTGTTATTTCACCACTACTGTTATTTTACTCCATTATTTCACCACTGTTATTTCAACCCGTTATTTCACCACTGTAATTTCACTCTGTTATTTCACCACTGTTAATTCACCACTGTTATTTCACCACTGTTAATTCACCACTGTTATTTCACTCCATTATTTCACCCTGTTATTTCACCCCGTTATTTCACCACCACTGTTTTTTCACCCTGTTATTTCACCACTGTTATTTCACCCTGTTATTTCACCCTGTTATTTCACCACTACTGTTATTTCACTCCATTATTTCACCACTGTTATTTCACCACTGTTATTTCAGTAAGGGTAATTCACCACTGTTATTTCACTACTGTTATTTTACTCCATTATTTCACCACTGTTATTTGACCCTGTTATTTCACCACTACTGTTATTTTACTCTGTTATTTCGCCACTGTTATTTCACCCTGTTATTTCACCACTACTGTTATTTTACGCCAGTATTTCACCGCTGTTATTTCACCCCGTTATTTCACCACTGTAATTTCACTCTGTTATTTCACCACTGTTAATTCACCAGTTATTTCACCACTGTTAATTCACCACTGTTATTTCACCCTGTTATTTCACTCCATCATTTCACCCTGTTATTTCAGCCCGTTATTTCACCACCACTGTTATTTCACTCCATTATTTCACCCTGTTATTTCACCACTGTTATTTCACCCAATTATTTTACCACTGTTATTTCACTACTGTTATTTTACCACTGTTAATTCACCACTGTTATTTCACCACTACTGTTATTTCACTACTGTTAATTCACCCCGCTATTTCACCACTACTGTTATTTTACTCCATTATTTCACCACTGTTATTTCAACCCGTTATTTCACCACTGTAATTTCACCCTGTTATTTCACCACCGTTATTTCACCACTGTTATTTCACTCTGTTATTTCACTACTGTTATTTCACTACTGTTATTTTACCACTGTTAATTCACCACTGTTATTTCACCACTGTTAATTCACCAATGTTATTTCACCCTGTTATTTTACTAGTTATTTTCGCCACTGTTATTTCACCCCGTTAATTCACCGCTGTTATTTTACCATCGTTATTTTACCATTGTTATTTCACCACTATTATTTCACCCAGTTATTTCACCGTTATTTCACTACTGTTATTTCACTACTGTAATTTCACGCTGTTACTTCACTACTGTTATTTCACCATTATTTCACCACTGTTATTTCAGTAAGGGTAATTCACCACTGTTATTTCACTCTGTTATTTCACCACCGTTATTTCACTCCGTTATTTCACTACTGTTATTTCACTACTGTTATTTCACCCCGTTATTTCACCACTGTTATTTCACTCCGTTATTTCACTACTGTTATTTCACTACTGTTATTTCACCACCACTGTTATTTTACTCCATTAATTCATCCCGTTATTTCACCGTTGTATTATTCTGCTGTCCTTCAACATGTCCTTCTTTAGCTGAGTTCATCTCCTGCTCGGCCACTCCTACACCGTTATTTCACCACTGGTATTTCACCCCGTTATTTCACCCTGTTGTTTCACTACTGTTATTTCACCGTTATTTCACTCTATTATTTCACCACTGTTATTTCACCCTGTTATTTCACCCCATTATTTCACCACTACTGTTATTTTACTCCAGTATTTCACCACTGTTATTTCACCCCGTTATTTCACCACCACTGTTATTTCACTCCCTTATTTCACCCTGTTATTTCACCACTGTTATTTCACTCTGTTATTTTACCACTGTTAATTCACCACTGTTAATTTACCACCGTTATTTCACCACTGTTATTTCAGTAAGGGTAATTCACCACTGTTATTTCACTCTGTTATTTCACTACTGTTATTTCACTCTGTTATTTCACTACTGTTATTTCACCGTTATTTCACGCTGTTACTTCACTACTGTTATTTCACCCTGTTATTTCACTCCCTTATTTCACACTGTTAATTCACCACCGTTATTTCACCACTGTTATTTCAGTAAGGGTAATTCACCACTGTTATTTCACTCTATTATTTCACTCCGTTATTTCAGCAAGGGTAATTCACCACTATTATTTCAGTAAGGGTAATTCACCACTGTTATTTCACCCTATTTCACCCCGTTATTTCACCACTACTGTTATTTTACTCCAGTATTTCACCACTGTTATTTCACCCCGTTATTTCACCACTGTAACTTCACTGTTATTTCACTACTGTTATTTCACCACTGTTATTTCACCCTGTTATTTCACCCCGTTATTTCACCACCACTGTTATTTCACTCTGTTATTTCACTACTGTTATTTTACCACTGTTAATTCACCGCTGTTATTTCACCACTGTTATTTCACTACTGTTATTTCACCACTGTTACTTCACCACTGTTATTTCACCCTGTTATTTTACCATTGTTATTTCACCACTGTTATTTCACTACTGCTATTTCACCCCATTATTTCACCACTTTTTTTTTTACCATTGTTGTTTCACTACTGTTATTTCACCACTGTTAATTCACCACTGTTATTTCACTCCGTTATTTCACTACAGTTTTTTCACCACTGTTATTTCACCACTGTTATTTCACTACTGTTATTTCACTCCGTTATTTCACCCCGTTATTTCAACACTTTTTTTACCATTGTTATTTCAGTAGTTATTTCACCACTGTTAATTCACCACTGTTATTTCACCCTGTTTTTTAACTACTGTTATTTCACCACTGTCAATTCATTACTGTTATTTCACTCCATTATTTCAGTACTGTTACTTCACCACTGTTATTTCACTACTGTTAATTCACCACTCTTATTTCACTACTGTTAATTCACCACTGTTATTTCACTAGTGTCAATTCACCACTGTTATTTCACTCTGTTATTTCACCTCTGTTGTTTCACTGTTATTTCATTTCATAATAATAATAATGATCACAATAATATATAAAATAATAAATCTACATAATATTAATGACAAAAACAATAATCATCATCACCATCATAATATTCATAACAATAATATGAAGCTCACCATAGCAGCTTCTTCTAGTGAAATACTTTTAAAGAGCTAATATTGAATATAGTAACATTTTGTGGGTAGCATAGCTTTAGTTAGCAGCTCCTCCTGCATCAAGTCTTTGTGCTAAGCTAGGCTAAACACTGGACTCAGACTCAGACTCACTACTTCTTTAATATGAATGATCTTTAATGTTTCCTCCAGTGTGTAAAGACTACACACTGTGACACACACACACACACACACACACACACACACACACACAGCCATCTGGACTTTGACCTAAAATGGGAAAACAGCTGGACTCACAGCGATGTCTGAAACTGTTTCTGATTGGACGACTAACATCAACACACAGCTGAGGAATGTGTGTGTGTGTGTGTGTGTGTGTGTGTGTGTGGTAATGATATATTGATTGATTGATCTGTTTGATGTAGCAGCTGTTGGAGCTCACTTAAACATTTGAATAACATTATATAAACAATAAACTGTGAACTGACCTGAGATCAGTGAAGTTTCATCATCATGCAGAGTTAATGATCTGAAGAGTTATTGATGATGTGAAGGAGCAGATAAAGTAATTGAGTATTTCAGATGAAGTAATCAAGTTCTCAGCTGAAGTAATTGAGTATCTCAGTTAAGGTAATTGAGTGTACTTGTCCTTCTGTTTAACATCAGAATATGAATCTGAGAACATTTACACCTCCTCCTGTATTAACCTGTGGTTCCCTCTGCAGGACAGGATGTGTTCCTGCAGTATTACTGCAGTGTGTACACTGTATACAGTATATAACAGTACATACAGTGTGGTACATATCCCAGCCTGGGCAGAGCAGTACATAACCAGGCTCCTGAAAAAGCCCCAGTCAGTAACTTTACAGTATATACAGTATGTACAATATATATACAGTAGTATCAGTGTCATGTGATGCATAGATAAATAGAGACAGCAGCAGTAAATCAGAATCAGAATCAGAATCAGAAAAACGTTTATTGCCAAGTTTTTTCACATACAAGGACTTTGTTTTGGTGAAATTGGTGCATTCTCTAAAGTTATAAGAAAAATAAAGAAATCGGTAACACTTTATAATGAGTACACACTATTAAGCATTAGCTAAGCATTAATAAATACTGAATTCATCATTTATAATGCATGAATACTCATTAGTATGTAGTTTATAGACACAGTTACAAATGTTTTACTCATCATTGATAAGCACAGTAGTTATGGATTAGTAAATACTGAATTCATCATTTATAAAGCATGTTTCTGACCTAAATACTCATTAGTATATGGTTTATAATCACAGTTATAAATGTTCTCTTCTGTACTAATGGTTAGTGAGTGTGTTAGTAATGTTTTATGAAAACACAAATTCCATTTCCAATGGATGACCTATAAACAGTTATTAATGCATGAATTCATGAATTGATGCAGTTCCAAAGCACTTACTACTCGTTAATTAAGTATTTTGTGTGAGCTCATCTAAAGTGGCAACTATCTATGCCTTATAAAGCATTTATGAATGAGATTTAAAGGCTGGCAATGCCTCAAGACTCACAAAAGTTTCAGTTATCTTAACAGACCAAGGAGAGACACAACACAAAGGGATATAGAACATATTGCATTGATATTTATTGCAACTTCCCAACATATTGCAACTGTACAACTGTTCTGTTGATGTAAAAAGACGAAAAAGGGTAAACAAAGCTGAATAAAAACTTGCCAACATCAACAGTGGATCACAAAAGTTTAAGTACGACAAATACAATCTTTGTTTGAAAAGAAATAAAATCTTTCTGTAACAAAAAATAAAGTCAGAAAATATTTCAGTGTCACAATTTAACGTAATTCTAAATCCTATCTTCAAGAAAAGTCTAAAAATTACTTGAGACAGATAAAATAAATATACTCAACACCAGTGTTGGGTAGTAACGCGTTATTAGTAACGCCGTTACGTAACGCCGTTACTTTTTTCAGTAACTAATAACGTAACGCGTTGCTTTCTTAAATTCAGTAACTCCGTTTCCGTTACCAAACGCTGCGTTACTCCGTTCCTTTTGGTGAGGTTTTACATGGGTTTTACAACGGCACACAGTTCCCATAACATTTTAGCGATCAATAAAGTTTAATTGAATTGAAAAACAAAGCATTTGTCACCCTGTAGCGTCCCACACGTAAACAAACACGCGCCATGAAGAGGACTGGACAGGTCAGGGCACGGCATGATGGCGAGCGAGAAGGGGAGGATAAGTTTCTCCTCGTGGAGGTATTCACATTATTTTAAACTGGAGAGCAGAGGGGAAAACAACATCTCGGTAACTTGTAGATTGTGTCCCGGTTCAAAAGTACTTTCAACGGCGAACAACAGCAACAGCAACCTGCTGAAGCACCTGGAGAAGCGGCATGTTAAAAGTTAGCAGCTAAGGTAGCTAACGCAGCATCCGAGACGGAGTCACACAGCAGCGAGCTTGTTTTTGAATACCAAATAAGAAAGATAGGCTTGCAGTTTGTAGCCTATGGAAGACTTTATGGCCTGACTGAAATAAATAGGCATTGAAAAAATACTTTGGTGTTTGTGTCAAGGTTTGTGTTGGTGCACAACGGATCATATTGCTTGGATGATTAGATTCAGTGATGTGGAAGCAAATGAATTGAAACAGTTGTTTTAATCAACAGTCTGTATTATTCAGTATCAGTACAGAACTGAAATGATGGCTAGAGGGAACTCAATCAATCAACCTTTATTTAATGGGAGCAATGGAAAAACGTTGTACAGTAACTAAAAAGTTACTTTCTCAGTAACGCATTACTTTTTGGTTTAAGTAACTGAGTTACTAACTGAGTTACTTTTTTACTAGTAACTGTAACTAGTTACTATTTTTCAGTAACTAGCACAACACTGCTCAACACATGATAAAATAATACAGGAAAACAAATTTTACGACACTACAAAAAAAAGAGGAGCTTGATAGCTGAAAGCTCTGGCTCCCAATCTACTTTTGGAAACTATCAGAACCACAAGGAACCCTGAAGAACCATGAGGAACCATGAGGAACTATGAAGAACCATGAAGAACCACGAGGAACCCTGAAGAACCATAAGGAACCCAGCATTCTGAGAGCATAGTGTTTTAGAGGGGTAGTAAGGTACTATGAGCTCTTTTAGATATGATGGTGCCTGACCATGAAGAGCTTTGTAAGCAGAAGGATTTTAAATTCAGTAACTCTCTGTGACCAGCAAGTGGAGCTGTCAGCTGTTGAACAGTAAAACAAACAGGAAGCTGACAAATTCTTCAACATCTGAGTCAGTTAGTGGACCTAATCATACCCACAGGCCAGAACCAGAACCTCCTGCTCTGTTCAGAACCAGGTGAGGAAATATGACTGATCATGGACAGTCTTACCTGCTCTCAGTCTCACCTGCTCTCAGTCTCAGTTTCTGATTTGTCATTCAAGAATTTCCCAGAAGTCGTTAACAATTTTCTAACTTCAAACAGGAAGTGAGATAACACTCTTCCAATGACATCATCACTTTCTCCACACACTCACACACCCTCAGGACCCTCACTGACAGAATGACCCGGTCCTCACAAAGACAGACATCCTATCAGATTAACACTGGACTTTCCCCACAGATTTCCCAGAAAGCACTGCTGCATCAGACCATCAAAGATCAGAGACTCCTGTGTCGAGGTTTATAAATGTACAGACAACAATGACAACGAAAACAACGACAACAACAACAACAACAATGACAATAACAACAACACTTCACACTCAAACCTGCAGTAATAATTTATATTCCAATGTGTTTGTGTGTGTGTGTGTGTGTGTGTGTGTGTCACAGGTCTCACAGGTCATTTCATCGTCATCTCAGAAATCAGAAATCAGAGCCAACATTAGCCTGAGAGCAGCTTCTTGTTAAAACAACTCCAGGTTTGTGTAGGCGGAGGCGTGTTTGTACAAGTCCAGGATCAGATCCAGGAGAGGGAAAGTGTCAAAGCCTGCAGGCAAAGTATGGATGTGAGCGACAAGATGTGAAGACTAAACCTTCACTTCCCCGACAAGAAGACGTGTTAATACAGCGAGGCTGAGATGATTTTTCAGTCAGTCAATATACATACAGCAGATTCCTGGTACAACACCTGAGGCCTCTGTCCAGAAGTGTGCTGTCCTAGGAACAGCTAAGATACTGTGCAGAACCCTCAAGCTCCCAGGCCTCTGGTAGTGAGAAGGGGATATATATGTGTGTGTGTGTGTGTGTGTGTGAGATGAACTCTGTCGTTTGTCCGTCTGACATTTTGAAGGTATTGGCCTCGTCTTGGATTTAATTCAGAAAACTGTCCTGCTTCAAATCCACTTGATTCATTTCTAATGTATATTACCATTAATGGACGTCACCCTTCAGCCTCCCATACACACTAACCTGACCATGAACAGCTTTTATGTAAGTAGGATAATTTTAAATTCTATTCTAGATTTAACAGGTAGCCAATGCAAAGAAGCCAAAATGGGAGAGATGTGATCTCTGATCTTGGTTCCTGTCAGAACACGTGCAGCAGCATTCTGAATTAGCTGCAAAGTCCTCAGAGACTTATTGGAGCAGCCTGATAACGAAGAGTTACAATAGTCCAGCCTAGAAGTAACAAATGCGTGGAATAGTTTTTCTGCATCCGCTTGAGACATAATGCGTCTGATTTTGGCAATGTTACATAAGTGGAAGAATGCAGTCCTCGAAATTTGTTTTATGTGGACATTAAAGGACAAATCCTGATCAAAAACAACTCCAAGGTCTTGGTTTTGTCTCAGTCTTGGTACAGTCTGGTCTTGGTCTTGTCTCATCTTGGTACAGTCTGGTCTTGGTCTTGTCTCATCTTGGTACAGTCTGGTCTTGGTCTTGTCTCATCTTGATACCGTCTGGCCTTGGTCTTGGTCTTGTGTCAGTCTTGATACCGTCTGGCCTTGGTCTTGGTCTTGTGTCAGTCTTGGTACAGTCTGGTCTTGGTCTTGTCTCAGTCTTGGTACAGTCTGGTCTTGGTCTTTTCTCAGTCTTGGTACAGTCTGGTCTTGGCTGAATAGTACTGCTGCTGCGTGTCCGTCAGGATCTCTGGATTTCCTCCCACGAGGTTTTTCATTGTTTGGGTTTTCCTTCGGTCTTCCGGTAACATGCTGGTTTACTTAGAAGTCGGCAACGTGTCATGTGACACAGAACTTTCCCAAAGAATGTGGACTTCCTGTGAGCTCATTATCTGCTCAGTAATTTCTGTTTTTACTTTGGTCTAGTTCATTTTTTTGTTACTGACTGCTGCTCAGTCCATGATGACTCACTCTTTGAAGCAGTGCCTGCTGGGAGTTGAGTGATTCACTGCATTGTACTTCATCCGAAGTTACTATCTGTGTCGATCTGGGGTCAAATTTCAGGAAATGTCAGTACCACAAACATTGCCAGAAATGATTCAGACGCCTTATAAAAGACGAAAACTTCATATACTCACCATGTTTCAACACTTATTAAACTTCATATACTCAGCATGTTTCAACACTTATTAAACTTCATATACTCAGCATGTTTCAACACTTATTATACTTCATATACTCACCATGTTTCAACACTTATTAAACTTCATATATACTCACCATGTTCCAACACTTATTAAACTTCATATACTCACCATGTTTCAACACTTATTATACTTCATTAATCATTAAAGTCTTTATCTAACCTTTATCTAACTTTTATTTAATTAGGAAAGGTCCCATTTCTTGGTCAAACAGTCGGCAGCATAGACTGAGAACAAGTCACAAAACAAAACAAAACAGACAATTAAAACACAGTACACCCACAAAATAAAAGTTCGGGATCAAACTTCAGTTTAAACATCAACACAACAATCCTCCACATCTTCACAAACTGATTTAAAATCATTCAAATCAATCAGTTCATGGAGTTTTATAACTTTCTGTAAAACATGACGCCCTCTAACAAAGATCTGTGAGACCAAACAACAAATAAAAGTCCCAGCGAGTATTTATGACAAATATAAGTACACAGATATGAGCAGTCGAGACTTTCCATGTTTATGAAAGTATACATGTATATGTGCTCCTGCAGGTTTCTACGCTGGATCATCACCAGAGCGTGAAGCTCACAGTGAGTCAATAACACCTTTGTTTGTCATTGAGTCTGAGAGAACAGCCTTATGACTCATCAACACTTTCTCAGCTTTGTCTGACTCAGTGCTTTGTTACATTAAACAGGGAAAGTCCTGATCCGATTCACCAAGTTCTCGTTAAACTGTTGAGTCGATACTCAGATCAGATCTAATTCTTCTCTGACCTTTAAAGGGGCCCCTTCAAACCTCCCACCCTTTCCTCAGATCAGTGAATCTGTTTTCAGATCAGGTCAAGTAGCTGCAGAAAGTCTTTAATAAACACATTTAGTATTTTTAGAAGATATAATAAAATGTGATTGACGACTTCGTCCAGAACACATGGCGCTCTGCAGTAACAGAAACGAGGATTCATTCGGCCTCTGCATCAGGTCTTTGAACGTTAAATATGTTGTTACTGAAGTATTCATTAATTCACAGGAACAAATCACGTGACAAACAAATGGTCTTTTGTTCATAACGTTTATTCAGAGCATCATAAATAATATATAATATACATAATGTATCATAAATATAATGTATAATAAAACCAGCCTCCATAGAACTGAAGAAGTGAGAGGAATATTTCAATTAAACATGTCACCGTTCAACATGAACATTCTTTAACATGTTAACAGTAAAGATCTTTAACATCAAATCAAATCAAATTTTATTTGTATAGCCCAAATTCACAAAACACATTTTGCCTCTGAGGGCTTTACAGTCTATACAGGGAGTGACACCCTCTGTCCTTAGACCCTTGGTTCGAGTGAGGAAAAACTTGCCTACATTAAAACCCTTTTAACAGGGAAAAAAGGTGGAAGAAACCTCAGGAAGAGCCACAGAGGAGGGATCCCTCTCCCAGGACAGACAGACGTGCAATAGATGTCAATGTTGAACCCAGAATGGTAGTTTGTTCCACAGAAGAGGAGCTTGATAGCTGAAAGCTCTGGCTCCCAATCTACTTTTGGAAACTATAGGAACCACAAGGAACCCAGCATTCTGAGAGTGCAGTGTTCTAGAGGGGTAGTAAGGTACTATGAGCTCTTTTAGATATGATGGTGCCTGACCATGAAGAGCTTTGTATGTAAGGAGGAGAATTTTAAATTCTATTCTAGATTTAACAGGTAGCCAATGCAAAGAAGCCAAAATGGGAGAGATGTGATCTCTGATCTTGGTTCCTGTCAGAACACGTGCAGCAGCATTCTGAATTAGCTGCAAAGTCCTAAGAGACTTATTGGAGCAGCCTGATAACAAAGAGTTACAATAGTCCAGCCTGGAAGTAACAAATGCGTGGACTAATTTTTTCTGCATCCGCTTGAGATACAATGCGTCTGATTTTGGCGATGTTACGTAAATGGAAGAATGCAGTCCTCGAAATTTGTTTTATGTGGACATTAAAGGACAAATCCTGATCAAACAGAATTCCAAGATTCTTTACGGTGGAGCTGAAGGCCAGGGTGATCCTGTTGTGAACATGTTAACAGTAAAATTCTTTAACATGTTAACCGTAAAGATCTTCAACGTGAAGAAAATTACACTGTAAAAAATCTGAAATTAAATTCAGACAGATCTTAAATTTTCTGTCAAACTGTTTAAAATAACTGATGATCAGATTACATTACACAGGCCTTGTTTATCTAAAGATTGAAACTTCTCCATCAGTTCAACATTACTCCATCAGTTCAGAAACTTCTCCATCAGTTCAACATTACTCCATCAGTTCAGCATTACTCCATCAGTTCAACATTACTCCATCAGTTCAGAAACTCAGACAGCTGATGGAGACATCAGTTCAAAACTTCTCCATCAGTTTAAAACATTATTCCATCCGTTCAGAAACCTTTTGTCATACTTCAGTTTTGCTGGGTGCACAGTGTCCCGGCAAGGCAGTCCCAGTGGGTGAAGTAGGGGGCATAGTTGTACTTGGACTTGAGGTGGTGGAGGTCGTGGTGGCGCGCGCCGCCGTACAGCCCCAGCGGCACCAGGCGGTGGGTGGCCCATGGCAGGTCGTAGCCGCAGTGGTCCTCCACCGACAGCCAGATGTTGACCACAAAAAAGGCAAGCTCGGTGAGCGGGTGGCATCCCAGCATGATGGGGTTGGCGGCGGCGAAGAGGCCCAGACTGAGAGTCTCCCAGACCCCAGAGTATTCGGTGGTGAGGGCAGAGGTGGAGGTGTAGGTGTGGTGCACCTGGTGGAGGAGAAAAAAAACATGAGGCTGGAGCAGAAACAACAGATTCTTTCTGACATGTCCATCACTGGTGAGTTCAACCGACCTTGTGGAAGTTGCGGTAGAGCCATGGCACTTTGTGGTGGAGCAGGTGCCAGGTGAAGCTCTGGAAGTCAAAGAGCAACAGGCAAACCAGCACCTGAGCCAGCAGCCATGGCATGGTCGGGGGCTCCTCAGGCAGGTAGGCGGGCCTCAGGTACCAGTGCATCACTGTCAGTGGGAAGATGAAAACCAGGTGATTGTAGAATGTCAAGGCCAGGCAGCTCTGCATTGAGGCCCAGCTCACAGAGCTCTGAGACTGCAGCTTGTACCTGCGCACCAGGGCCCACCTGGAGGACAATGAGTCCAGCAGCAGGAACGGCAGACAGAAGGACAGGTAGACGGACAAGGAGAAGACAACAGGGAAGAAAGGTGAGTGCAGGAGGGACGAGTGTCCCCGGAGGAAGGTCCAGAAAGGTTGCAGCAGCATCCTGCATGAGTCTACTCTATGTGAACCTGGTCTATGTGAACCTGGTCTGTGTTCAGAGTCTGAGCTCTGTCAGCTTCCAGACTGCTTTTATGAGCTCGGCCTCGCCCACCACTAGCCCATGTCAGTCTGGACTCCTCCCGGCAGGCCTTATAAGGACTCTTCCTGTCCTGTGACTGCCTCAGACTCTCAAAGATTGTTTCACGTTTTATAAAAAAACTTTGTTTAACTTAATTAACTTCCTGTGTAGAGACAAAGTTAAACTCACCGCCCCCTTTCCTCTCTTTCTTCACAACAACTTCAATAACTTTACTAATTAATCTCAGACAAACGAGTCCATTCAGTCTGCACACAGCTCTGTTCATGTTCTCATTTTTCAACATTTGATTTAAAACCAGAAGAAGAACAGTTCAGAACAGGTTCTTCATTGAACCAGTTGGTTGGTCCACAAAGAACTTTAGTAAAAATGCTGATGTGTTTTTGCTGAAGTTGTTTGGAGAACCGTTTATGGTTCCTTAAAGAACCTACAAATGGTTCTACAATAATAATAATTCATTATGAAACACAGCTGACCCTCTTCTTCTGTGGTGAAATACTGATCCCTGCTGGACTTTATGGATATTACAGGCAATGTTTATTTCAATTAGTTTTACTTTTACTATTTTTATGTCAGTAATGTGATTATGTCTCTTTTTTTAAGCTCTCTGGACACTTTTTTGGAAAAAATGAAATAATAAAAAATATATATTTTATACAATATGGAGAAAACACAGTTTTTACCTGACAACATGTCAACTTTAAAACACAGAATTCTTTTTTTCTCAGATTTCTGACTTTTTTTTTCAGATTTCTGACTTTTTTCTCAGATTTCTGACTTTAAAACACAGAATTCTGATGTCAAAACTCAGATTTCTGACTTTACAATGTTTTGTACAATGTTTTTTACGATGTTTTGTACAATTTTTTTACAATTTTTTTCTACTTTTTTCCCCTACTTTTTTGAAAAATATTTTTTCCGACTTTTTTAATGTAATTTTTTTCCAACTTTTTTTTAGTCTTTTATTGTTATTATTTTATATTTAAAATGTAGAAAAATGTTTAAATGTTCAGGAGTTCTGCCATTGCAGCTGCCACGGCAACTGCTGCTGTTTTGGGCAACAAAAAAAAAGATTTAAAAAACTACTTTTTTGAGTTTTTTAACATAATTGTTTACGAATTTTTGTACGATGTTTTTTTACTTTGTGTCATACTATATTTTTTACTATGTTTTTTATGACTTTTTGTACAATGTTTTTTTACGACTTTTTGTTCTGTGTTTTTACAGTGGCTTTTATGACTTTTTGTACAATGTTTTTCATGACTTTTTGTACAATGTTTTTTACTATGTTTTTTATGACTTTTCCTACGATGTTTTTTACTTTGTGTCATACGATATTTTTTACTATGTTTTCTATGACTTTTTGTACAATGTTTTTTATGACTTTTTGTACAATGTTTTTTATGACTTTTTGTAAAATGTTTTTTACTGTTTTTTACAACTTTTTATTTACAACTTTTTGTACAATGTTTTTTTATGACTTTTTCTATGATGTTTTTTTACTTTGTGTCATACGATATTTTTTACTATGTGTTTTATGACTTTTTGTACGATGTTTTTTACGACTTTTTGTACAATGTTTTGTACGATGTTTTTCACAACTTTTTGTACAATGTTTTTTACGGCTTTTTCTGACTTTTTTAATGTAATTTTTTTGCAACTTTTTAAAAAGATTTTGTTGTTTTTTATTGTTGTTTTATATTTGAAAAAATGATTTAAAATTTTTTTTTGTGAGTTTTTTACGTAATTTTTTATGACTTTTTGTGCGACATTTTTATGAATTTTTGTACGATGTTTTTTACAGCTTTTTAACAGCTTTTTAACGACTTTTTGTACAATGTTTTTAACTGTATTTTGTGATGTTTTTTACACCTTTTGTACGATATTTTCTTTGATGTTTTTATGACTTTTTGTATGATGTTTCGTATGGTATTTCTTACTATGTTTTTTACGACTTTTTCTAAGATGTTTTTCATGACTTTTTGTACAGTTTTGTACAATGTTTTTTCGACTTTTTCTACAATGTTTTTTCGACTTTTTCTACAATGTTTTTTACGACTTTTTGTATGATGTTTTGTACGATGTTTTGTATGACTTTTTCCTGCCCTTTTCCGCTTTTCCCCCTACTTTTTCCCCTTTTTTTCTTTTCTTTTTTCTTTCTTTACTTTTTTACTTTTTTCCGACTTTTTAATGTAATTTTTCACAACTTTTTAATTTTTTTTTTGAAAAATCATCGTACAAAAAGTCGTAAAAAATGATGTTAAAAAACTCACAAAAAAGTAGTTTTTTAAATAATTTCTTCTTTGCCCAAAACGGCAGCAGTCCTGAACATCTCAACAGTTTTTAACATTTTAAAAATAAAATAACAACTATAAAAGATGTAAGAAAAAAATAAATAAAAAATTACATCTAAAAAATGTTGTAAAAACTTACATTAAAAAGTCGGAAATTTCTTTTTTTTAAAAAGTAGGGGAAAAAAGTAGAAAAAAATCTGAAAACTGACTTTTTGTATGATGTTTTCTGCAATGTTTTTTTTACGTTTTTTACGATGTTTTTTCATGACCTTTTGTATGATGTTTTTCACGACTTTTTGTACGATGTTTTTTTTACCCTTTTTACATCCCATTTTTTACAACTTTTAAAAAAAAATTTGTTGACTTTTATTGTTTAGTTTTGTATTATTTGAAAAAATGATTTTAAAAAACTACTTTTTTGCGATGTTTTTTACAGTTTTTTCAAATGACTTTTTGTGTGATGTTTTTAAGACTTTTTGTACGATGTTTTCTACGACTTTATGTACGATGTTTTTTATGGCTTTTTGTATGTTTTATACGATGTTGTTTTACGACTTTTTGTATGAGCTTTTTGTGTGATGTTTTTTACGACTTTTTGTACAATGTTTTTTACGACTTTTCCTGATTTTTTTTCTGATTTTTTCCCCTACTTTTTTTTTTTTTTTTTTACTTTTTTACTTTTTTACAGCTTTTTTAATGTAATTTTTTACAACTTAAAAAAAAAAATTGTTGCCTTTTTATATTGTTATTGTTTTATATATTTTTTAAAAATCTAAAAAACTTTTTTGTGCGTAAAAATCGAAATCGTAAAAATCATCATACAAAAAGTTGTAAAAAATTATGTTAAAAAACTCACAAAAAAGCATTTTTTTAAATCATTTCTTCTTTGCCCAAAACTGCTTCTTTGCCGTGGCAACTGCTGCCGTCCTGAACATTTAAACAATTTTTCACATTTTAAAAATAAAATAACAACTATAAAAGATGTAAAAAAAATTACATCTAAAAAAACGTTATAAAAACTTACATTAAAAAGCCAGAAAAAATGTTTTTAAAAAAGTAGGGGAACATTCCTGTCACTGCTCTTAAAAAAAAACTAAAAACAGATGCCCAAAACAACAGTAGTTGCTGTGGCAGTTGCCATGGCAGATGTCCTGAACAATTTTTTACATTTTAAATATAAAATAACAATAAAAGTCGTTTAAAAAGTTGCAAAAAACAACATTGTAAAAAACATTGTACAAAAAGTCTTAAAAAAAATTACGTTAAAAAACTCACAAAAGTTTTTTTTAACTTCCAGATCTTAATAAATAAAAGTATTTTAAAAGCAATAGATTACTTTTAGAGTAATAGATTACTTTATAAAATAATAGATTACTTCAAAATTCTGACTTTTTTCCCCCTCAGAAATCTGACTTTTTCGGAATTCTGAGAAAAAAAATTCAGATTTCTGGGAAAAAGTATTTTGAAAGTCATATATTACTTTTGAAAGTAATAGATAAGTACTTTTCAGAAGTAATCTATTCCTTTAAAAGTAATTGATTAATTTCAAAATACTTTTTTTTAGAAGTGATCTAAAGACAGTGGAGATTGTTGTGGACTTCAGGAAACACTTCATCACCCTCTGTGGAGTCTTTTTATTTTTATATTTATTTTATTTTAATAAACCAACCGGATCACTTTGTTGAAATCTTTATGTCATCTTGCATTCTTATACACTTGTCACCATGTGCATACCTGTACATCTCCTTTATACTGACACCTTGTGGTCAACAACAATCTCTTTGAGGTTGAATATTGTAGCAGTGGAAAACACATAATACCTGTCAACATTATAAATATAAGTATATTTCATTTGTGCATAACACTTCAAAGACTTTTCAAAACGTATAAAACATGAAAAACATGAAGTTCATACAGTTCATACACAGTTCTTTAATCACACGTTCAGCCTGTCAGGCTTTCTGCTCTCTCTTGTAGATCTCTCACTGCCGGTTCAGCATCTGTGTTTTAAGTGTTTGTTGATGTGACAGTCTGTGGACTTCACCTTCATCAGCTCTTGTGAAGTCTCTGGTGTGTTTGTTGATGTGACAGTCTGTGGACTTCACCTTCATCAGCTCTTGTGAAGTCTCTGGTGTTTTAAAGAGACTGCAGCGATTGTGCCTGAACAAAGCTGAACAAAGACAATGATGGTGCACCTCCATCACTGAGTCCATCCTCACAGCCTCCATCACCATCTGCTGCCACCGCCAAGGACAAGGGCAGACTGACCCTCCACCCCAGTAATCCACCCCAAAGTAATCTATTACTTTTTAAAGTAATCTATTACTATAACTATTACTATTACTTTTTTCTCTGAAAAACGTCAGAAGAGGAGAAAGAGGAGGAGGAGGACAAAGAGGAGGAGTAGGAAGAGGACCAGGAGAAAGAGGAAGAAGAGAAAGAGGAGGAGGACGACGAAGAGGAGGAGGACGAGGAGGAAGAAGAGGAGGAGGGAGAGTAGGCGGAGGAGGAAGAGGAAGAAGAGGAGGAGAAAGAGGAAGAAGAGGAGCAGGAAGAGGAGAAAGACGAGGAAGACAAGGAGGAGGAAGAGGTGGAGAAGGAAAGGGAGGACGAGGAGGAAGAAGAGGAGGAGGGAGAGTAGGCGGACGAGGAAGAGGAGAAAGAGGAGGAAGAGGACAAAGAGGAGGAGTAGGAAGAGGACCAGGAGAAAGAGGAAGAAGAGAAAGAGGAGGAGGACGACGAAGAGGAGGAGGACGAGGAGGAAGAAGAGGAGGAGGGAGAGTAGGCGGAGGAGGAAGAGGAAGAAGAGGACGAGGAGAAAGAGGAAGAAGAGGAGGAGAAAGAGGAAGAAGAGGAGCAGGAAGAGGAGAAAGACGAGGAAGACAAGGAGGAGGAAGAGGTGGAGAAGAAAAGGGAGGACGAGGAGGAAGAAGAGGAGGAGGGAGAGTAGGCGGACGAGGAAGAGGAGAAAGAGGAGGAAGAGGACGAGGAGAAAGAGGAAGAAGAGGAGGAGGAAGAGGAGAAGGAGGAGGACGAAGAGGAAGAGGCGGGGGAAGAGGAGGAGGAAGAGGAGAAAGAGGAAGAGGAGGACGAGGACTAGGAGAAAGACGAGGAGGAGGAAGGGAAGAGGAGGAGGAAGAGGAGGAGGCGGAGGAGGAAGAGGAGAAAGAGGAAGAGGAGGAGGAGGAAGAGGAGGAGGAGAGGGAGGGTTATGCATGACATGCAAAACCTGCAGCTGCTCCTCACAGCAGCAGTGGTTCAGACAGATGTTGAGAGATTAATTAAGAAAATATTATTTTCAGATTAAAGCAGAAATCCCGTGATAAAAATAAAAATGATACTTCCAGTGACTCTGATCACTGATGACTGTTTAATAAAATAAATAAATAAACTGATGACCAGAACAGCAGCGTGTGGCAGGTCAGTGCTAGCCCTTTCTGTCTTTCAGGGTAAACCTCTGTGTTCTCTTCTTTCCGTGATTTCAAAGCGGACCGTGAACGCATCACCAGACTTCACGTTCAGTTTCGTTTCTTTAAGTTTCTGATCAGACGGAGCAGCCCGACCCAAAACAACTCCAGCACCTCCATCAGCTTCACCTCCATCATCATCTTCACCTTCAGAATGAGGTCAGTTCAGTCAGCTGATTTGATAATTTGAACTCGACGTTAGGATGAAACAAACTTTAAAATCAGAAACAGTCAAATGTTTTCACAGTGTACTTACGTCATCAAATCATGAAATTATATAATTAATAATTAATCATACAGAGTTCTGTCAGGATGATTGAACTGTCACTGACAAACAAAACTTACCAGAGAACCTTTGAAGAACCTTTATTTTGTGTACGTGAGGAGCCCTGAAAACTGGTTAGGTCTGTTTGTTTGTGACGTGTTCATGTCAGTGTAAGAACACTGAAACACATTTTTATATTTTATTTTAGCAGATTTTATATTTTAAGTTTGATTCTATTGTTTTCGCAGCTATTCTTCCTGGGGTCCGACATATAATACAGTACAAGACAAAATTTAAAAGAAAAAAACAAAAACAGACAAACAAACAAACAAACAAACAAATACAAAATATGTATAAAATAAAATTTACAGAAAAAAAAGAAAAAAAAAAGAGGGAACATTTATTTACAACAATGCTTCAGACTCTTAAGCAATTCATGCATTCCACATCATTCCATTATAATTTCACTCAATATCCCTATATCCAACATCCATTTATTTTAAGATATTAAGAGAGATATTATATATATTTTAACCATCCAGGCCTATATTATTAATGATTAGGATAATTCCATAACTTCTGTATGTATCCATTTAAAATATGCTTTTTCACTAACAATTTAAATTCTCTTGTGCTAATAGTTTGTCCAAGGTGTTTGGGGAGTCGGTTCCAAGCATACATGGCTCTGTACATTACTGTTCTTTTACTGTAGTTTGTCTTTATTTGTGGCAGTGAAAACTTTCCACTGGCCACATGTCTCGTTGTATAACTATGATTGTCTAAACTATAGTGTAGTTTTTTGTATAGAACTTGTGGGGTTTTTGTTATAGATACATTTCTTACAAATATCAGTAATGGATAAAACAATCTATCACCAACAGTGTTGGGCAAGTTACTCTAAAAAAGTAACTAGTTACAGTTACTAGTTACTTCTCACAGAAAGTAACTAAAGTACTTACTGAGTTACAAATTATAAAAGTAACTAGTTACTTTGGAAAGTAACTATTGCGTTACTTTCAAGTAATTTTTTAAATGCTCAAATGTGTCAAAGAATTTGGACCCCACCTCCACCCCTCTTTGACGGAACTTAAAATACATGTGCACATGTGTTCAGTTATTTATGATAAATCTGAATATTATAATGAAATGGACACTTAATACAATACATAACAGAAATCCACAGTACACAAATCTAAACTATTTTAACGTTGCTGTGGGAAAGTGAGACTAGCATCCAATAAAATGTCATGGATTATAGCAACACCCGCCCAACTCCACCTCTGATTGGCTTACCATGAAATTTTACTGAACCTCAGCCAATCGTCATCATTTATGCGATTGTCTCATGCCCCCGCCCTCACCAAGGAAGGAGGAACAAGAAAAATCTTTGCTCGTTACTCAAAAAAGTAACGCCGTTATTTATAGCACCGTTATTCCCATCACTGATCACCAACCATCAACCAACCGAGATTTCTAGTTTATTAATTATATCTGCTGTGGCGTTTGACCAGACCACTGGGCAGTAGTCAAGATTTGACAGAATTAAAGCCTGTATTATTAGTTTAGTTGATTTTGGTGATAAATATGCTTTGCATCTTCTGATGACAGAGATGCCACTTTTATTAACAACCATGTTTATATGTGTTTTCCATGTAAGTTTGTCATCAGTGACCACTCCCAGCAGCTTGGTCTCCTGCACCTGATTGATACATACTTCTTTGATTTTCAGATCTAACTGAGGATTTTTACTAATGTTGTGGTGCGAGCCAATTACCATACAGTTGGTTTTGGATACATTCAAAACAAGTTTGTTGCAGTTAACCCAGTCCACAACTGCTTTTAACTCTTCTTTCAAAACCGCATTTAGCTCCCCGTTAGTTAGTGCAGAGGCATATATGGTTGAGTCATCAGCATACATTCCTATGTTTGCATTTCTCAAAACAAGTGGTAGGTCGTTGGTATAAATAATGTACAATAACGGTCCCAAACAACTCCCCTGTGGTACTCCACATGACACAGCATTCTCTTCAGAAAAACACCCGTTAAAGAAAACTGTCTGTGTTCTATCAGTTAGATAACTCCTTAGGAAGGATAAAGAGGACACCTCAAATCCATAACATTCAAGTTTTTTCAGCAAAAAATTGTGGTCAATTAGGTCGAATGCAGCTGAGAAATCAAGCATAACCACACCAACTAGTTTCTTTTTATCTATTTCCCTCAGCCAGTCATCTGTCATTTGAGTTAGAGCTGATGTTGTGGAGTGACCCTTACGATATGCGTGTTGAAAATCTGTTAGTAAATTATTCAAAAATAAGTAGTTTGTCATTTGTTCAAATATTACACTTTCCATATTTTTACTTAATACAGGTAAAAGGCTAATTGGATGACTGTTTGCTCCTGAAAATTGCAGTTTCTTGTTTTTTGGTAATGGAATTATCTTGGCACGCTTCCATTGTAGTGGACACAGACAGTTGGCAAAACTCATATTTATAATGTGACAGATAGGAGGTGCAATTTCCTCTGCGACCAGCTTTAGTAGCTTACTATCAAGATTATCAATGCCTGGTGGTTTATTTTTACAAGTTCGTAACATATCTTCTACTGTCTTAATACCTACTTTATCAAACTTAAATGAACATTGTTTATCCTTCATAATGTTATCTTTTATTAATAGATTGGATATGTTATTAATATCAATAGGCAGCATATTATTATTTAATTGATCAATTTTATTTATGAAATATTTATTAAGATAGTTAGCAATGTCTGATGGTCGAGTGAGGAAGTTGCCATCCACCTCTAAGAATGATGGTGTTTGTTGAGGGTTTTTGCCCATTAATTCATTCAGTGTTTTCCATACTTTTTTGTTATCATTTTTGATATTAATAATCGTATTTTCATAGTACAATTTCTTTTTTATCCTATTTAACTTTGTAACACAGTTTCTTAACTTACGATATATTATCCAGTCTGACTCATAACCTGTTAGTATTGCAGTTTTCTTGCTTGATCTCTGTGTTTCATGTGCTCTCTGGTTTCGTGATCTAACCATGGTGTACGGGTGTTTCTGACTGTAAATTTTCTGAGAGGAGCGTGCCTGTTTATTACCGGCATCAGAATTTCATCAAATTTGTTCAGAGCTTTGTTTGGGTTACATTCTTTTAGAATTTCCTCCCAACTTAGATTCGTTACCTCCTCCTTAAAGCATTCAGTTTTAAACCATTTGTATGATCTTTTAAAAATTATTTTGGGTTCCGTTTTTGAAATTTTTGCCTTCCTTTCTTCCTTGGCCACCATGTTATGATCACTACAACCAATAGGCAATGAAAAAGTTGTGAGACATTGTTTAGAAGCATTTGTGAATATATGGTCGATACATGTTGAGCTCTTAATACCCCGCCCTCTCAGACATGTTCTAGTAGGTATATTTAAAAGCTGTTGAAGACCACAGGCAGAAGTAGTAGTTAACAGTTTGTGAGAGCCAGTCTATATTAAAGTCAGATCTGAGATAAAAACTCAAATCAGTCATGCCATTAAGTGTCTATAGACGGCTTTGGAGTGTCCTTTGACCCGCAGTGACCCGGTCCCTTTGACCTGCAGTGACCCAGGCAGTACCCTTCAGTCCAGGCTGCTGCGGCTGCAGAGCCACTTCACGTGGGATCTAAAGAAGGAAGACCTCGACCTGAAGAACCTGAGCACTCGACTCGAGGACCACCTGGACCTTCAGCTGGGACAGCGGGGCGCGGTGGCTCGTTCCTACAGCTTCTTGGCTTATGTCAGGTACAGTTCAGGGCTCAGCTGGGTCAGAGGGTTAGGGAACCTGGAAGGCTCTGTTCATTCAGGACTTCAGGGTTCACTCCAGGATCTCTATCTCCTCAGGTACCTTCAGGATCAACGAGAGGAGGCGATGGACCTTCTCAGCCAATCAGAGAAGACAAACAGAGAGTCTTATGGTGAGGACTGCGAGCCGCGCCTCATTGTGACGTACGGAGACATGGCCTGGTTGAAATACCACACCGGAGACTACACACAGTCACATGGTTACTGCCAGAAGGTCGACGACATACTGGTATGAGTGCTTTAAAGCATGTGTTTAAAGCTCTGTCTGATGTGAAGTCACTGATCCAGATAAGCTCCACCCGCCCGTCCTTCTCTTTACAGATGAAGTATCCCACCGGTTCCTCCACAGCTCTCCTCCCAGAGGTTTATGGAGAAAAAGGTTGGACCTACCTGAAGCTTCACAACCCCAAAGCCATCGACTGTTTCCAACAAGCTTTAGAGCTTCAGCCTGACGACAGCGAGTGGAACGCTGGCTGTGCCATCGCCCTGCACCGGAGAGAGATGGTCAGTTTTCTAAAACATGATGAAAGTCAACAAGATTCAAACCATCGAACCCCAACACTCACTGCCTGTTTCTGAGATGTTTTTCTTTAAAGCTGGGAGATAATTTGTAGTCCAGGAACTGAACTCAGCAAACTGACTGAAGTCTCATTTGCAGAAGGTTTTAGAAACATTGAAGGAAGGTGAGGAGTCACCGGCTGTCAAGCAGCTTCACCGAGCCCTGGAGGTCAACCCTGACGATGGTGTTCTGCTGTCGATACTGGCTCTGAAGCTGCTCAAGGAGAAACCCCAAGAGGCTGAACGGCTGGTAGAGAGAGCACTGAAGATAGGTCCTGACAACCCTCATGTCATGCGCTACGTCGCAAAATATCTTCGCATCAAGGTCGGTCTGAATGACTCTCAGTACTTACGATGCAGCAGGGTGAACAAAGAAGTCATGGACTGACTAACCATGCTTCTTCTTTTTTGAATGTCTTTCCTTCAGGATGAGGACGAGCGGTCCATCGAACTGCTGAAACGGGCGCTGAAGAGGACGAGTCAGTCGGCTTTTATCCACCACCAGCTGTTCGTTTGTTACAGGAAGAAGAAGAACGCTGAGCAGATCAAGAAGCCCTTCAACAAACCCAGTACGCTCACGACAAACTGAAGGTGTCTGTATGAAAGTGTCTGTATGAAGGTGTTTGTATGAAGGGGTCTGTCTGAAGATGTTTGTATGATGGTGTCTGTCTATGAAGGTGTCCGTATGAAGGTATTTGCATAAAGGTGTCCGTATGAAGGTGTCTGTATGAAAGTGTCCGTCTGAAGGTGTTTGTATGAGGGTGTCTGTATGAAGGTGTCCGTCTGAAGGTATCTGTATGAAAGTGTCCGTCTGAAGGTGTTTTGATATTTCACACTGTGACACCGAGCTAACTCTGTTCTGCTGGGTTCCCCCAGAGGTGAAGGAGTGGAGGTGTCTGTGCATTCAACACCTGGAGGAAGCTGTCAACATAAAACCTTCATTTGTCCTCGCCATCATTGAGCTGGCACTTCTGTACGGAGAGGACAACAACCTGATCAGGTGACTTCACCTGTCCATTCATCGGTCCTTTCCTTTGTACCTGTCTTCATTTGTTCGTCTGTCCGTTCGTCTATTCGTTGTCTTCATTCAGTCTTTGTGTCTCAGGGCGGATCAGTTTTTCCAGCGGGGTTTAAAGACTCTCTCTGAGACGGACCAGAGGTTTCATCAAGTGTTCCACCATCATTACGCTGAATTTTACCACTACTACAAGAAAGACGAGGTGGGGGCCATCACGCACTACACTGAGGTGAGATCAGTTCATCAGAGCTGCAGAACAAATGATGTGATGATGAGCTGATCGATGATCTGATTAAACAGGCGCTGAAGTTAACTCCAAAGACGTGGGAGTGGAGACAGTGTGTCAAGGTGAGTGTCAGGTAAACTGCTGATGTGTTTGTATGAGGAGAATCTGTCTTTTACAACCGAACATACTGTCACTCTTCTTCTCAGACGTCAGCAGGGCTGCATTAGGTCAGGCTAAGAGCGCCCTCTGCTGCTCCACAAGGCAAACTGCTTCACACATGATACCGTAGACTGTTTGAACCTGATGTTGAACATGCTGAATGTGTCGGTTCTCCTTTTCTTCAGAAGTTGAAGCAGATCGCGGAGCGGCGTCTCTCAGACAACGAGGACGATGACGAGGCGTTCGCTCTGTTGGGTCTGGTAGCCAAAGCTGAAGGCGATAAGAAGATGGCCATGGAGTTTTATCAGAAAGCTCTGGACTGTAAAGATGAAGAGCTTTACCTGTCTGCGCTCTTCGAGCTGCGCCTGGAGCTGCAGTGATGGGTGATGTCCGGGTCGGCCAGAGGGGGGAAGGTGGCGGCGCCCCTCAGTGGTCCGGGATGGTCCAAGACCGGCAACAGACCACACCCAGACTACATTTATTGTTCCCACGTTAGAGCAAACAACTCACAGCCAGTCCTGATTACACAAGATGCTTATTAAATATGACTGAATGCATACGTTCATATGTTCTCGTGTAGTTTAGAGCTGACTGTAGATCTGTTTGTTTCTTTTTATTTTAACTGTGAACTGTGTTTATCTTGATGTTTGATTTGATTTAAAAAACTGAAAACAAACATTTAAAAAAAAAACAACTTTAATTAAACAGGAAGTTAAACTTTCACAATAAAAAAACAAAACCATCTGATTCTCTTCACGCCTCCACCTGACGTTTACGCTTTTATTTTGAAGGCTACAATATTTTTACAGAATGTGTGAGTGTCAGTGTTCAGTGTGTCTTTGTGTGTGTTGTGTTAAAGTCAAGCTCCGCCTCCTCGATGGTGGTCATGGCGCTCTCTGCTCGTCTCTGCAGCTCGACGTCGAGCAGTGTGGCACCACCCACAAAACGATCCTGAAACATGAAAAAGAAAAAAAAAAACTTTATTGACAAATCAGCTGATTGATGAATAATTAATGAATAATTAATGAGTTCAACATTAAAAATTTTATTGGTTTTAATTTGGTTTGTGTACCTTCTTCTTGGTGCCGGGCGGAGCTACAGGGGGGTTAAAGGTCATGTCTTTGACGCTGTACACGTTAAAGAGCTCCGCCGGAGACCTGGACAGGAAGTGGACACACAGACACACTTGAGTATGAACAGGGATGTCCCCCAAATCAAAACAAAGGCTCCTGAAGTTTCAGCATCACATGACGTGTGTAAGAACCCACAGGACAGACAGGAAGTGAGGTCGGACACGGGTAGAAACGGAGCACTCTGACTGGAGCGTCCATGTGTTCGTACCTGCGGCTCAGGTCCACCCCGAGCGCCGCCGATCCTTCACTGGGCGCGCCCAGACAGAGGTGGACTGCCAAGCGCTGTACGACCGGGTGGTAATGTCTCTGTGGACACACACACACATAATTACTTGTACTCGTACTAGTCCTGGTACTCGTAGAGCGTGTAGTACGTGTAGAGCATGTACCGGTACGTGTAGAGCATGTAGTATGTGTAGAGCGTGTACTCGTACCTGTAGAGTGTGTAGTTCCCATAATGCCGTGTTCTGAGCGTTGCAGTGTTCAGGTTCGTCTAACTCTGGCAGGTAGAAGCCACTGCCCTGAATCTCGTTATCCAACAGGAAGTCACACTTAGGGAACGCCTGACACACACACACGCACACACACACACAAAGTGGTTTACTTGTGTTTGTTGCCATGAACACCTCACCTCAACACCATACAAAGTGTAAAAGCACAAACGCTCACATGCATTGTGGATCTGTTGGCGGCGAGGAGTCCCACAGTGGCGTTGGGCAACATGTGCAGACTGAGCGTGCTCAGTCGTTTGATGAACGCCATCGCCCTCTGCAGTGTCACCTGCTTCTTACGGCGGGTCAACATGGCGTCCAGGCACCGCAGCACGATGAGGATGTCATCATTGTGCATCCCTAAAACAGACAGCAGGCATGTGATCTATGTCATCATTAAAGATGGATTCTTCACGCTAAAGAGTAGAGTGAAGGTAGAGTGACAGTAAAGCGACTGTAGAATGACTGTGGAGTGACAGTAGAGTGACAGTAGTGACTGTAGAGTGACTGTAAAGCGACTGTAGAGTGACTGTAGAGTGACAGTACAGTGACTGTAGAGTGACTGTAGAGTGACAGTAAAGTGACTGTAAAGCGACTGTAGAATGCCTGTAAAGTGACTGTAAAACAACTGTAGAGTGACAGTAGAGTGACAGTAGTGACTGTAGAGTGACTGTAAAGCGTCTGTAAAGTGACTGTAAAGCGACTGTAGAGTGACTGTAAAGCGTCTGTAGAGTGACTGTAGAGTGACTGTAAAGCATCTGTAGAGTGACTGTAGAGTGACTGTAAAGCGTCTGTAGAGTGACTGTAAAGCGTCTGTAGAGTGACTGTAGAGTGACAGTAGAGTTTCTGACCTGCGTGCAGCCTCGGCAACATTTTGTAGAGTTGAGAATAAAAGTTGAGTGGGTCGATGTTCAGAACGTCACCTGATACAAACAGGAAGTAACTTTAGTTTGATACAATTCAGTTCAATTTTATTTATATAGCGCCATATCATAACAAAAGTTATCTCATGACACTTTTCATGCAGAGCAGGTCTAGACCGTACTCTCCACACACAGAAACACAGACAGACAGACAGACAGACAGACAGACAGACAGACAGACAGACACACACACACACCTTGTCCTGATAGGATGGTGAAGACCGTCTGGATGCAGTGCAGACTCTCCCGATTGGTCAGATCCTGCAGAGATCACATGACTCGATCAGTTTGTGTAAAGCCAGGTAAACAGGTAGAGTCTCAGGGTTTAGTCTCAGAGTTTAGTCTAAGTCTCAGACTTTTCAGGCTGACTGTGGAGGTTAGACTGGTCTGAGTGTCTGATTGGCCGCAGTGTGACGTCGGGTCAGGTGATAGAAACACCTGAGGTCTGTTTGAAAGTGTCACTACCCAGCATGCTCAGGGGGGCGGGGTCGAGGTCAATACTCACTCCTGATTGGATGAGGCTCTGCAGCACGTTGAGCAGGTCGTCAAAGAACTCCAGGTTGATCAGGTGAGCGAAACTGACAGGAAGTGACATCAAAGTCAGCACAACATCACAGCCACAGTGTGTGTGTGTGTGTGTGTGTGTGTGTCTGTGTGTGTCTGTGTGTGTGTCTGTGTGTGTATCTCACTTGGCCAGTCCCTCGAGCACTGCTGGAAGAAGCTCAGATTTCTGAGCTTTCTTTAAGATCCTGAAGTAAACGAGGAAGACGATGTTCAGAGTCTCTGTGTGCTGAGGAGGAGGAGGAGGAGGAGGAGGAGGAGGAGGAGGAGGAGGAGGAGGAGGAGGAGGAGTTTAGTTAATCTGCTGACTCACGGCATGGAGTCATGTTTTGTCTCTTTTTGTCAACTCACCACTTTGAGTTTCTTCTCTTTGCTCTCTGAAGCTTCGGCCTCCAACAACTCTTTATCCAGCTTCTCCTCCGCCTTCTTCCACTGTACATGACATCATCACATCACACGACATCGTCACATCACACGACAGCATCACATCACATGACAGCGTCACATCAAATGACATCATGACATCATCACATGACATCGTCACATCACATGACATCGTCACATTACATGACATTGTCACATCACACGACAGCATCACATCACATGACAGCGTCAC